>JANAVB010037766.1:0-144940 GCA_029216955.1 Iris pallida
TAATTCATAATGTTCGTATTTCGGGATTAGTACAACGAAACTGAGCTCAGTCAATTCCAGTGATCTCACATCGGTGAAATTGACAAGATGGACACGTGGATCGTTATAATAAGGTTATCAACTTTACCGTTGATCATCTCATCTCGATTTGCATGTCGTAAGTTTCGACGTACGAATAACGAAGTACACTTTATATCATCAATAATTAGACTAGATTTGACCCTGTTTGACCGAGTTGACCAGTTGACCAAAATCAACTGTAAGTCAATACTTGACCTAGTTTGACTAAATTGTTGACCGGAGTTGACCTAGAGTTGTTTTGACTTAAAAGAACCTAGAATAATATAGATTGCTGGTAGAGTTTCGTTTATTACAACTTGAACACCTTGTAACCTGTGTTGCTTTAAATAGGACTCTGTGGCTTCAGTTGGACCCCTATACCTATCAGCTGTTCAGGTTATCAGGCGAGTACATTCTCTGATCATTTCATATCCTGTTAGAATTATTTTCCTGCTTTAGATTACTATACTTGATGCTGTCACGTTGGTAACACGGATTAGTACTATATGTATCCATTCTTGAGATGTTATCCCCTCAGGAAGCATCGTATACTACATGTTCTGTGTGTTTCACTTACATGGTGTATCACTATGCTTCGCGATTCTTCGATCACTTGTGACATGTACTCTTATGATCACAGAGTCTTCCCAGAATCACCCTATTGTGGGCATTCCCAGAATCATCCATTTATGGGCTATCCATGTATCACCCCTTGTGGGTCTTTGCATGAAATCATAACATAACCTGGTTGGATCCTTGTGTATTGATTGGGGGTACGAGGGAGTAGAAGTAGACATATGAATAATATCCAAGTAGTGTTGTTCCCAGAATCACTCCATAGTATAGTTCCAGAATCTCCTATGCCATTCACATGTTTATATTGTACTCTGACTCACTAGCCACTGTTAGTTCTCTACTTATAGTAGATATTTCTATTACAGTTCTCTCTCTGTTTATATACTGTATTTCTTTCAGATCCTGTATCTTACTTTACTGCATGATTATATTTTCTAACCGGCTATGATCTGTTGAGATATATTGTGCTCGCTCCAGTCCTGACTGGACCTGTTGATAAATTTTACAGATAGCCTGGAGGTTGCCTGCTAGCCTAGAGGAGACAGTAGAGGTTGTATAGATAGCTAGGGTTTGCTCATAGTTTATTTTCAGTTGTCTTGAGATGTATTTATGGATTACTGTATTTGAGTTTTGATGTATTATGAGTTTGTATCTTAGACACTTAGACTTCTATCTGTTGTATCTCTTTTGGATTTTCATGTTTTATCTATCTTCTATTATGCACTACCTTAGATGTGATTGAGTTTACATTCTGCTATGTCACCCCCATTCGGGGAGTATAAACTGCTTAGCCTTATACTGTTAGATGCATGAGACCTAGGACAGCGTTCTACCGTCGATACTGCGGTGTAGGCTGGGCGTTATTATGTTCTCGTGCCCTTACTCTAGGGTGCGGGTCGTGACAGCCGCATAGGATCTTCGAGAGCCTTGCTTCTGCGGCTTGGTTTTACTTGGCCGCATGGGATCTTCGAGGGCCTTGTCACCTCCGTTATACGTATTTTATTATACGTGTACGGAATCCTGACCCGTATTTTTACTTATCTTGCCTTGCTAGCTGATTTTGGTTTACAACTTACTTAGGTTCATCATGGCATATCCTGGTTTGACTTGGTTCATTTTGGTTTGGCTTGGTTTATTCCCTTTGGTTCATCATGTTAAAACCCCTGCCCTTTTTCCTTTATAAACCCACCTACTTTTCTCTCTCTTCATTATTTCTTATAACCTTCTTCTTCTCCATTAAAACCTCTCCCCCTCCATAGGCAAGTGCAACTTGGTTCATGAAGGAACCTTCCATTTTATTGTTCTAATCTCTTCTATGCAACATTCTAAGCTACTTTAGTTCTTGTCTTTTTGTATTTTTATGTATATTTGTGTAGATCAAACTTTGTACCTTTATGGAGTTTTCTTGGGTTTTGATCTATCAAACCATTGTTTTCAAAAACTAAGAGTTCCATGTGGTAGAGAATTTGATTTTACACAACTTAGACTTCTGAAAAGTAAGATTTCATTGTGTTTTGACCAAGTCATGGGAGTTTGAGGTTCATGGGTTCCATGGCCTTCTTCTCAAAATTTTGGAGAAGAAGAATGGTGTGGGCGCATGGAATTTTATGAGCCCACAGGGACTTTAGCCTTGGGCGCATAGCCCTATTTATGCGCCCAAGCTTCCTGCCTTCCACAGTGCTGGTGCATAACTATGCGCCCACGATTTGTGTGGGCGCATGGGCGCCGGGCGCATAATCCACTGGGCGCATGCCTCCTCTTGGGCGCATGTGTCCCAGACTTCCCTTCTCTTAGGTGCATGCCACCATGGGCGCATGTTGCCTAGGCCCTCCCTGACTTGGGCGCATAACTTTGCATGCGCACAAGTGCATCGTCTCTTTTCTTGGGCGCATAGCTCCAGGTGCATGCCTTTCTAATCCATTATCTCTCCATGGTACCTACCTGCCTCACTCATATATATGGGCACATGCACCCCTTGGGCGCATAATGTCCCCAGTTTCCATTGAGCATGGCATGTTAATGGAATGATAGCACATGATGGTGGCCCGTTGTGGCGCACCCTTGACAAGCAATATTGATATGGTAATATGAACACGACAAGATAATAAAAACTACATGTTTAGTGACCCATCGTGGTGCACTCTTGACAAGTAACTTGACATATTAATTCTTGATGGTTGTCCGTATAGATGCAAAAAATATGGGGTTCATACGGATTAAATTGCCGCATAGATACTTTGGGCCAAACAGGTTCGCATAAGGGAAAGCCGCATGACTGTTCAAAGACATATGCGGCCCGTTGACAAACAGTTGTAGAAAGAAAATATGCGGCCAAAGAGGAGCAGTTCGACTGATAAAGCTGACAAGTCCTGGCAAAATATGACAGTTCTGACACTTCGACAAGAAAGATAAGACGTGAGACGTCGCCCAAAAGTAGGTTTCATACGCCTCCATGCTGCCAAAAGAGTGTCATCCGAGCCACATGAACCTCATGCAGCTCATCTTATGCGGCCCTAAAGTTTCCAAACTTCATGCAGCCAAAAGTAACTATTCAAGCCGCATGAGTCTCGTACGACCCCACATGATTGAAGACTGAGAAAACTATACGCGATAGGACACATGGCAATCTGACCAAGTCCTTAACTACCCAGATTTGCTGCAGAAAAATCCCAACAAATCGAGATGGCAGCTCAAGAACGGGTCTTCGCGTGCTAATCAGCCACGTGGCCGCAAGCCATCTATGCGGCTCAAAGTACATCCTATTATAAATAGCAGGGTGCCACACCCCTGCAAAGGCTGGCAACCTCTAAGAGAAAAACAATTTCTTCACGAGCGAGAGACTGCATCAGATAGTCCACGGAGTAAGGCAGAGTTGATAGCACTTTCCTGAGCCTCCACCGTTACCCCCTAGAATGAAAACAAAACAATTGTTCTTAGATTGTTTCCTAGGATTTCTTTCTAGGCTTTCCTTTGTACAAGAGAGTTTGCAATCAATTTCAGTATTCTGCAATACCTGTCTTTTATTTTTTATGGCAAACACGATGGTGACTCTGCTGGGGACATCCTTCTCTTCCGATGAGAAGTTGGTGACGCAATTTGACGCGTCCAAGATCGGCTTTACACAACAAATGCTTGTGGTTCACTTCAACCAACAAGACTTTGAAGAATTGCTCTCTGAAGGGAGCGCCAGCCCATCTCAGAAGCGAGCTAACCCAAAGAGGTCTCGCAAGGCATCGGTGCGCAAAACTGTTGCCCCCGACCAAGTTCTCGAAGAAACTCCGTCTACAGCCCAAGACGGTGACCAAAGCTCTCCTGTGGCTTTGCTTTCGACCGCAGAGGACCCCACTATCCCCAAAACGAAAAAAAATACTACGATGCTGAGTTTTTGGGGGCACAAGGGAACTCCATACGGACAAAGAAGAAGCGCATAAAGGAGATTGACGGTCTGTCCTTACGGCAGCCAACTCTGGCTGCAGGCAGACGACTCATGCTGTCACGACCCGCACCCTGAAGAGGGGCACGAGCACGTGGTTACGTCCAGCCTACGCCGCAGAATCGGCGGTTAAACGCTGTATATAGGGTCTGTAAATACTACGACTAAACAGATAAATATACCTGTACAGTATATACACTCCGAATGGAGGTGACATAGCAATACAGTCTCAATCACATATATCAAAACTAAGGTAGATAGCATGGAACAGAGATATGATAGAATAAAATAGGAAACGAGTCCAAAATCCACAAGTCATAGCTAACACCATCCAGAGTCTCAGAATATAAGTATAAGATACTACAAACTGAAAATACTAGCTGGCTCGCAGGCCAGGCAAACCTAACTAACTAAGCTACTCAGGGTGAGCGAAGTCCAGTAGCTCTACCAATAAGCCACGGTCTAAGTCTAGCTCATCAGACTCAACCCCGTAGTAGATCGGGCAGTCAGTCTTAGAGTCATCTGTAAAATTTGTCAACGGTATCCTGTCAGGAAAATGAGCAAGTACAAAACACCAATAGCAGTTCCATATGAATTGAGAAATCCTATAAGAACAGTAATAATAAATATAAGACAAAGATATCGGCGACTTGGGAACCATTTGAAAGCCGAGTTACAACCTTTAAACCAAACAAGGACCGGGGTTATAACCCTTCTTTCAAACGGAACTTAGTCCCATAACTATGGTACAGTATAAAAGATAGATAGAGCAAATGAGGATGAATTATAGCAGGGTGAAAGTACAGTAAGTAAAGCTGAAACTGGAATATAAGACATGACAAATAAAGTAAAAAGGTGTTTTGAATTATTAGAGCGATATGTGATCGGCTAGGGAAGCAAGAGATGGTTATCCACTTGGCCCGGCAATCCGTGGTGTACTCAACGAAGAATCATGTCGTCCAACCTGGATAACTGGTAATAGGTGTATGCAACACCCTACGTGAGGTGAGGGTGACGCTAGCAATGTATAGTTACAGGAAGGCTTGATCACATAACCCCTAATAATTCCCCCATCCCCGAATAGTATTACGGATCCGGACATAGCACATCATGACGCAGGATTCCCTAAGAGGGAAGCAAGTCCTCTTCAGGAATCGGCGTCAATACAAGTACAAGAATGAAGACCAACAAGTACCAGTATCCCAAGAAATCCAGGAATGACATCTTATGACCGGAATCCGATAATACTAGTCCGTGAACTATCGTATTGAGAATCAAGTAAGACACTACCACTGAATCGGATATAGTAGATATCAAGACAATGAAAACTATCAGTGAATGTACTCGCCTGTGGTCCTGAGCTGATAGAGTGAACAGACGCTCAGAGTGATCACAGACCTAAAATAAGATACTATGAATCAAACAGGGCTTAACACTGAAAAAGAAAACTAATATAAACCATGAATGCAAGTCTAAGTCAATACTAGGTCAATCTAGGTCAAACTAAGTCATACTAGGCCATACTGGTTTATACTAGGTCACTGGGAGTCATTCCATGTCAAACTAGGTCAATCGGGATCAACGGTTGACTTACAGTTGACTTTTGGTCAAAAAGTCAACTCTAGTCAACTCTGGTCAACTCTAGGTCAACCCTAGGTCAAACTAGTCTAATATTGACCAACTGTTGACTTTCAGTCAACTGGCCAACTCTGGGTTGGTTTCGGTCAAATCGGGTCGCTTAAAGGCTAAGTTTGACTCTCGGTTGACTTTTGTTGACTTTTGGTCAAAAAGGTCAACCGACGTCAAAACTAGTCTTTGAGTACCATATTTGATCATTACCAACCACAAGAATCTAGTTCTAACTCCATTAGGCTTCTAACACAATACCCTATTCCTAGGCAAAACTAGCATTTACCCTTCTAAGGTAAATCCCGATACCTTGCCCAAAACCAATGAAACCTTGCAAATACCCATGATACTAGCCTAGGCTCCTTAGGGTAGCTAGATATCAACCTATCTAAGGTTTACCTACCAAGAAATTTGGGTATCCTAAGTATCTAGGCCATGTTAGGATACGGGGTAGTGATTTACCCCTATTACCTTATTCTATCTCATGAATTTTCCCTTTTCTATACCACACTCCTCTACCCACTCATACAACACTCACATGACACTTCTCCCTCTCATAGGCTTCTCTATAGGTCTCCTATTGATTTAGCTATAGGATATAATATAGGTTACAAGATACCCTCACAAATGGCTCTCACACACACACCCACAACTCACAACACTCACACACACAAAGGAAATAAATGGACAGATTTGAGGGAACTTGTGGACTGATTTTGTATGGTTGTTGGAGGGTGAATCATGGACTGTTTTGATGGTGTAAATGTGGGTATATAAGGGCAGCAAATAGGGTGATATAAGGGGCCATTTGTTGGGCTGTTTTGAAGGCAATGTAGGGGCTGAAAAGTGGGGAAGTTATGGACTGAATTGTGGTGAAATATGGACTGCCCCAAGGGGTTTATATGGCTGTCCTTGACAGCAGTAAATGGCCTTTTGTGGACTGAATTTGGTGTGGTTTTATGGGGGTAAATGGGGGCTGTTATGGAGTATTTGTAGAATGTTTTATGGCAAAAGTGGACAGCCCATAGGCTGAAATGGGGCTGCAAAACTGTGGACAGCAGGGTGTATCCCCCCTCCTAGCACTCTACACACTCCTATATATCCCTCTCACAAACTCATCTCCCCACCTCACAAAAAACACACAAACCACCACTACACATATAATCCACACAACAACCAATCCCTCTCTCAACCAAAACTCTCAACATACAACCACACACCCTACACTCAAGCCCATGGCCGAACCTATCAAGCCCCTCCCAACACAACACCACACACAATAAATACACCTATATATATATAAATAATATAATATATAATATATATATAACCACATAAATATTTTCAAATGGAAAAAGAATATGATACATGGAGAAACTCATTCTAAAACATGTCAAAATCTGGAATAATAATAAAAAAACACAAAAATCATATACATTAATATCCATGTGTCCAAAAGAGGGTTTTCCTATTGGGATACAAACCTACATGTGGACACCCCTAGAAATATCCAAATGGACACAAAATGGTCTCTAATGGGAACACAACCATGGAAATCATTCCTATTGGGTTCTAACCAATCTACATGAGAAGAGAAACAAATTTGGAGAAGAGATTACCAAGTTTGGAGAAGAAATCAATGGTGAGCTTCAAAAGTGGAAGGAGCCTTTGGAGAAGAAGAAGAAAAAGTGGATGAGAATGAAAGGAAAGTGGTTTCTCTCTCCCCACCCCTACTCCTAGTGGCCGGCCAACTATGTCCATTTCCCCCTTTTTGGTAATTATAAGTTTTCCCCTCTAATTGTTCTATTAGTCCTACACAAGGTTGCTTAGGGTTTGGGGGTTAAAATATAAATCTAGTGTTCTAATTTGCTCTAACCTAATCCATGGAGTCATAATAAAACCCTCTAACTTTTGATGGTAATATTGTGGGCCATGGCTAGCTATTGTGTGGGCCCGCTAAGGTCAAAACTACCCGGGTCCCCGAAACAAGTCAAAACAAGTCGAAATGAGTCGAAATTTGAACCCGATTCAAATAACCCCAAAATAATACAAATAATAATTAAATAATTCCAAAATAATTTTTAAAGTAGAAAATTACCAAAATACCCCTGTTTGTGAAAACTGGGGGTGACACATGCGGCAGCCAACTCTGGCCGCAGGAAAATGATCCATGTGGCAGCCAAAAGATGGTCCATGCGATGACCAATCCTGGCCTCAAACAGGACGTCTCATGCGGCCCTGTCAGAACCTCCGTGTTCGACCGCCTCTCATGCGGGCCCGACGCCATGCAGCTCACTAAAGAATGTATCAATCTGGACTCCTTTTACTATGCGCCTTCGGGTGCTAAGTCAAAAAAGTATAGGGCAGTGCGGGCCCAACCAGCCCAGTTAACTGTCCAAGTTGTTGACTGTCAGTGGACTCCGTTGACTATTACACGGGCTCCTGACAGAAAGTTGTACAGAACCACCCGCGTCCAGTCCCCCAGGGCTAACGGACAGGGTGGGTCTTTAAAGTCTCCCTCTAAAGATCCAGAGCAAGTGCTTTTACTAGCCATGGATCAGGGAGCAAACATGATGCCTAAGCACCCGTGCGCTCGGGGTTCCCGAGTTCACAAGTTGGGTACAAAGGTAGAGAAGCTTCCTACCGACTAACGTGACGTGTTTACTCACAAACGCAAGACGAGAGCGTCAGCATGCAATGAGTTCCTCTCGGGGTGTCGTTGCACCCAAGTCATCATCAACTGCTGCTGCAACAAATCAGCAGCATCTGAAGGTCGGCAATCAGTTTTCCAGCGACTGTAGCCAAATTCTAGGGGACGAGGAGTTTCCTTTTGCCTCATGTAATTCAACTCAAAAAGTTTCTCCTGGCAAGGAAAGAAAGAAGACAGGCTCTTCTAGCCCGGCTATCTCGGTCAATATTGCAAGGAGACCCTCATCCGGTGGATTTCCATCAACCACAGGGGGTGTCTATTCAGGCACTCGATCCAAGAAAAAACTTCCGGCACCCGGGGGGAGCACGTTCGGCCTCCTTGAGAGTAGATGAAGCTGGGGATAGCAGCCCCCTCAATGTATGCGACAACCCGGTGTACCGAGAGCGCACACACAGGGGATAGAGATCCCCCAAAACTCTGCAACAGAATCAAATTTTTCTGAGGACCACCACCCTCACCAAGACGATATGGTTTCCTGCACAGGGGGTAGCACCCCTTCCGAGTTTGACGAAGATGATATTCCGACATTCCCTGACGATTTCTCTATACAAGGGTACGACACCGAGAGTACCTCTGCCACAATCCCTTCCACCTCTACCCACGTCAGGACCATCTTTGTGGCTGACGATGATCATGAAGCACCTTCAGACCGACAATGGCTGAAGTGCTGGAAGCCATGCTCCTGTCGTTGGTTAAGTTCGTGGACAAAATCAAAGCCGCTTTGCCAGCTCAACCAGCAAGAATGCCCGAACAAATAAGTTTGGGACCCACAGTCAACGCAAAATCTAATACGACCGCCCGTCCTTTGGGTGATGATCCTATAGCACCATCCGTTCCTTCAGCTGCTGATGAAGCCAAGGAGGCAAGGAGGGAAGTCCAGGAGCTTCGGGGAATGTTCAATGCCCGAGACTCCTCTCGAGATCTCAGAATACGACAGCGATATCCCGTTGCATAAAGAGATGTGCCTTTTCTATCGCGGTACAAGCCGTTCCATATCGATTTTTATGATGGGAAGACCTCTGCTAGTCGGTACATAACTTACTTTGAAGTCACAACCGACCACTTGCCACATAGTGATGCCATGCTCACGCGACTATTCATCGAAGCTTTGGAGGGGATCGCATTCGACTGGTACCACAACCTTCCCGACAACTACATTCACTCTTTTGACGGCTTCAAGCACATGTTCCTGGAGAGATTCTACGAAGTGGGGCATGATGTGACGATGTCATCTCTCATGGACGTCGTTCAGGGAGAGAGGAAGCTCACAAGGAACTATATCGAGCGGTTCTGCCAAACCGCAATGAGATTATCCCAAGGCAATCCTGAGAGCTCCTTGATTGAAATCTTCCAGAAGAAGCTGCTTCCTGCAATTAGACTCTGGATGGGTGACGATCAGTTCAGAGATTGGACGACCTTCATCATAAGTGCTACCAACGCAGAAGCAAAATTGAAAAAAGCTCGCCAGTTGGGATTACATATCCCAGATAGAGAAGATAAGGGCAGACATCCTGGGTCCTCCTCCAGCAACAACAACAGTGGCGCCACCACCAACCGGGACAATAAGGGCAAACAGGCCATGGTCGCTGATGCGACAAAGAAGCCTGAACAAAAACAGGCAGAAGGTTCGTGGCCCAAGATCAACTACTCATTTGAAGATAGTCATGTCAACCTATCTTCGACATGCTCCTGAAGGGGGATAGGATCCAGCTCCCTCCACCAAGACGTGAACCCCGAGCAGCAGAAATGGAAGATCCAAAATAATGTCACTTCCACCGCTATGTCCATCATGCCACTCATGATTGTTTCCAATTGAAGCGGTACATTCAGAGTCTTATCGACTCAAAAGCTCTGTCGATAGACTTTGAAGAGGTTACTGTGGTGGCAAACATGGTATCTATTCAGTTCGGTGATTTCCCTCCGATAAGCACTCCAGACGGGGTCATAGCTGTCCCTCGGGCAATAATGGAGGTTACTAATCTTCCACCCGTCCGGAACCAGACATCTGGACTGGTACCTCTCACTACCTCGCGAGAAGAAATCATGTGGGTGCATCCAGACTTGGTGTCCGAAGTTATCCAGTGGGTGTCATCTCCTACCAACAAGAAGAATGGCAGGAAGTCTAGAGCCTGCCACACAATTTCAGCTGAAGCTGATGAAGCTACAGATGTTGTTACCCGGTCTGGAGCACAAGTCCAGCCCGTACGGGATAATCCAGTCGAAGATCCTCAGCCAGCAACGTTTCCTCCCTCTGATGTTCAAAGGCCATCTCAGCCTCCACTGGAGGATAAGTCCAAGACAAGAGAGACCCGCTTCGACAGGCCACTCCACAATGATATACCTCAGGGACTGGAAAGACCTTACAACTTTGACATACTAGCACAATTGGCTAATACGCCAACAATGTTGTCGCTATACGAGCTCCTAAGGCTCTCCAAGGATCTCCGTGTTGTATTGAGTGAAGCACTCTAGAATGCCGATGCCTACTTAAGTCAGGTCAAGCCTCCAGGGGAAGACCCGCCAGCAAATCTACAGGGCGGCAATAACACAGACGCAATGCCCAATATCATATTTACTCCGTAGGACATGTTGATCAAGTCCAATTTGCATGATCGCCTCTTGTACTACAGTGGGTGCATAGGCGACATCAAAGTGGATCAGATGCATATCGACCCTGGCTCGTCAATAAGCATCATCCCGAAAAGCCTGCTCCAACTTCTTGGCATCCCTATGCATCGGCTAGCAGCAACCAACACTGCCATTAGCGGTTTTAACTCAGGGAGAAGCTATCCCCTAGGGAAAATCCAGTTGAAGTCCCAGATTGGTGACCTGGAGACGGAAGTTACCTGCTGCATCATAGATGCAGACACCTCCTACAACATCCTCCTGGGACGTTCGTAGATACATGACTATATGATCGTGCCGTCCACACTTCACCAGTGTTTTAAGTATGCCAGTAAGCACGGTTCCTTGAAAACTGAATTCGTCGACATCGATCCCTTCAAAGGGGTTGAGTCTGATTATTCTTCGGAGGCTTGTTTGTACGAAGAATCCAAGAAGTACATCACAGGGCCAAAGGAACCCTTGATAATTTACCTCCAGACTCGTAAAACAGGTAAAGCAGCACCCCTTGTCGCAACCATGCATGAAGAGGTGCCTGGTTCTCTCGTCCATGTTGCGGAGTCGTAACCAATGGTCAGCCGACTCCCAAATTCAAGAGCCAAAGCCCATCATAGGGTCGATGGTGATTCGGTTACCAAAATCCATCCGAAGACTATCGGAAGACACAAAATCCCTTGCCGAGCTAGTTGTCACCCGTCTTCCCAAGACGAGCCGACAACTAAAAGTCGATCCGACATACTCAAGCAAGCCAATATTTCAAGTTCGACCCTTGGTGGTCAAGTTGCCCAAGACGTCAGCCCAACCTTTGGGATCGCTGGAGTAGCCGAAGAGGATGTAGAACTCGTCGAATACCTGGTGGCACAGTTGGATGGTACCTCTTCTGATGATGTAATCCCTATGGACGGAGTTCCTTATCTCATCAATAAGAGGCTATCGAAAAAAAAAGAGAATAAATACTCCCTAGAGTGTCGAGTTATGTACACAAGGTACCTCTGAACTTACACTCTGTACTCCCCACTCCAAGGGGACTTGTATTGCATCTCTACGAGTGACAAGTCATGCATATTGGTACCTCTGAACTTTTGCCTTAATGTTTCGACCACCATATATCACGCCCATACCACCTATGATGGGTTTCGTTTCAAAATCTATTACCCGTACCACCAGTACGCAGAAGGGTGATAGGTCCACAAAACTTACCCTAATCTATTACCCGCACCACCAGTACGCAGAAGGGTAATAGGTCCATAAAACTTATCCTAATCTATTGCTCACACCATCAGTGCGCAAAAAGGGTAATAGGTCCACAAAATTCCCCAAACGGGAAAAACAACCATGTCTACATTACCTCTAAGTTGTTTTCCTATCCATCACTGACAAATCACCCAATACATAGAACTTCTACGTTAATAATACCTTTGAGTTGTTCTGTGTATCCTCATCTGGCCTACTCCTACCATGTCCTCATTACCTCTGAGTAGGAAGGCCATACTTTAGACCCATATTTACCACGTCCTCATTACCTCTGAGTAAATATGTCGGTTTTCTCTCCACTTGTTATCAGTACTCGCATCGCCAGTACACAAAATGGTAATAAGTCTCCAATAATTATCCTAATCTATAACTCGCGCCATCGGTGTATCAAAGAGTAGTAGATCCACAAAATATCCTTCAAATCTATTTGCTTGTATTTTTAAAAAAAATGCACCAAAGGGCAATAGGTCCACAAAAAGGTCCCCCAGGGGATATTCTTCATCAAAATGCCATTACAAGCTCCTCAGAGCGGAGTGAATGTATTCTGCTCCAAAAAAAAGGAGAGCAAAGTCCACCACTCATCAGCAACACACAACTTGCTGAGAACGCCCTCCAGCTGTGAAGTTGAGAGCTCAATTCTCAGTTTGACTCGGCGTTCAGCTTCCTGGGATAACCTCTCGGCGTCCTCCAGATGCGCATGAGCCTACCAATTTTCTTTCAATCTCTTCAGTGTTCCCTCTATATTAGCAGAGGCACGGGTGACTTCATCAATCTCCTTCCAGATCTTCCTACTTTCTTGACGAGTGGCTTGGAGCTTAATCTCCAATGATGTTAGCCTAGCCTGGAGCTGGAGAAGCTGCTCTTTAGTTTCGGTCATGGCACGAGTGATGGTCTCCTCACGAGTCAAAAAAACCTCCCGGCTCAGCTTGTCATACTTAAGGGACAACTCCTGAAGGTCTTTCTCCAAGGAGGGCTTGGTTGTCTCTTGAACAGCCTTCACCTTTTCTACGGTTGATACAAGCAAAGCGCGCTCCTGTTCCACCATGGCAGACACATCTACTTATCGCAGTTTTTGCCACTAGATTAGGCACTGATGAGCCTCTGCCAGCTTGTACTCCAGAAGGACGGCCACCCCTTCTTCACCTGGGAGCGTCTTCGGTAAGGCAATCTGGCCTTGGGTGCAGTGGTGGGCCACGACAAATGAAGTCCCTCTCCTCAAAGTAGCCTTGACCCCCCATTTCAAATGGCGATAAAAGCTCTCGACAACGTCCCTTGACGACTCGTCCAAGTTTTCCAGAGAGGACGGCGTCGACGGGATAGCATCTAAGGAAGCTGAAAGCTTCTGGAAAGGAGGTACACTTGAGCTCAAAGATCCTGCTATAAAGGAAACAAACTCCGAGCGACGAGACTCTCGCCCAACAGCAATCTCCTTTTCCGCAGCCCGAAGGAGCTGAAGGCTGGGCAGGGCAGAAGGTTCAAGTTCCAAGGAAGACGCAGTTCCAACCGATATCGCATGCGCCAAAGAGGTGGAAGGAGCCAGGATGTCTGCGCTCAACACGGTAGAAGGTGCCTCAACTCGAGCCGGTATGGGAGAAGGAATGTTCCTTGCTCGTACCAGGTCTGCCCCTGGATCCTCTACTATTTCCTTCTCCACAGCCACATCCACCACCGGTAGCGGCGAGGCAGGTCCTGTAGGTCCGGCTCAACCAGCAATCAGCTTGACACGAAGAAAATGGAGTTAAAAAAAATAAAAAAATAAAAAAATCTCCTCATTGGTGAGAAAGCGATATAGCTTACCAGAGGATAAGGGCAAAGGTTGAGGCTCAGCCGGAGTTGTCTTAGCTCCTCTCACCGTTTCCACAACTTCGGTGGGGTCAGCGGTGGCACCCGAACCATCAAAACTTGTCCTTTCCGCCCCTGTTACTCCAGGTACAGGTGTAATGACAGCACCAGCCTGTGAGGACCACACAACTTCAGTGTCGGGACACAAAAAGAAAAACGCATGGGAGGCAGCTGGTGATAAAAGGTTCGTCTCCTCCGATGCCTGTAAAGGAGAGCCTTCAGTTAACATCCTAAGGACAACATTGGGACTTGTCGTGAAAGAACTTACCCTCATATCAACCTCGGCGCCACTACCCGTTTCTCCGATGCCAAGTCTACGAAACCTAGCCGCAATCCCTTATAAGATCGAGGTCACGACAAGATGTTCAGGTCCGCTTTGTGTACATGGAGGATTCGACACAGGTGAAGGCACACGTGTAGCCAAAGGACTTGTAGAGGGCTGGAGACCCTCAGAGTCATCTTCCTCCTCCTCCATGATGTCAGAGTCAGAATCAGAAACTTTTCTCTTTTCCTTCCTCGTCCTTTTTCGAGAGTCCCTCAGTCGCCCTCCAATTTTGTACCGACAATAAAACTGGTACGAGGATCAAAGTCGTTGGGAGGCACATTTACAGATACGTAATGAAGAGCTTTCATGTATGTGATACGCCCCAAAGTCTCGGCATCGGGTAAGACGAAGCTGTCCTGGGTATGGATCGCCGAATAATAGTGCCAGGCTCGGATACCATCCAAGACACTCCCCTCGAAACCCAGGCAAGGGTTAGGGGTATCCAAATATAATTGGCTATACCCAAATTATCGAGAATACCGGCTAGGTAGGTATGGCTCTAGGTATACAACATTATGGTTGCGATACACCAAATGGGAGAGACGGATACTCTGCAACCAGCGAAATAATCTTTCAGATAAAGACTCGGGCGCAACAGCACTATCAAGGTGAATGCGTCCCATCTCCTCCTCGGTAAAAGGCGGGACCGACAAAAAAATAATATCTATCCACCCGTGCGAGAGCAACTCGACAGTCAGGAAAGATGGTACAGTTCCAAGGCATATCGCGATAGTGGTAGATAAAGGCATCATCACTTGTTGCATCACCGTCCGGACCAGGTCGTATCAGAGAGGGGTAATGCATCAACAACCACCCCCATTAAATAATGATATGGCAGTTCGATTCTGTTGAAGGGTTTCATAAGATCACGAGCGATAACTTTCAACATAAAGGAACGAAGACCCCTGTGTATGCTGCATACCGTAGCAGGAAGCAGAGCCAACTTGCTCCTGAAAACTAGCTTCACCGCAGGAAGGATCAGGTTGCGGCTAATCCTTTCGATCGTGCCAGAACCCTTAGAAACGAACGCAAACCCTCAACCATATCATCAGGTATCCGGCCAAGATAGCCTTAGCAGATAGAGGTTGGGTATCATGATAATAATAGCTAAAAGTATCACTCAGGCTCCCAAATCTGTCACCAACAGCACGGGACCTCTTAGTACTTTGCACCTTAGCATCCACCTGCTCCGGAGATTGAGGACTCCTAACAGTAACTCGACCGAACGCGCTAAAGTTAAAAAGATAGCCAATCCAAGCCGTGGTATAAGGAAGGTTCCCTTCTGAACTGTCATCATTCTTCTTGGATATTTGTTGATAGGTGCTGTGGTGACAGAGCAATTCCTGATATACGGCTAGGAACCCAGGGTACCGCCGTTCTAATTCTTTGAATTCTTTGTTTGTCAGGGTATACTCCTCGTAATCCTCATCGCCCCAGGGTAATCTGGACACACCATACATCTCTTGAAGAGCAAGCCCCATCTCTCCACCTGGAGTTTGAAGGTCCCCTTCTGGCAGTTGTACATTTCAAACAATGCCATAAATAATTTCGGATTCATAAACAAGCTATATCAGGACCCCCTAATGGCATAATAGAGGCCAATCTGTCGTAGGATGCCCTCATACTTTGCCAGAATCCAAGAAGTCAGGTTAACCCATGGAGGGGAACGATGTTGCCAGTTCAGTAAGGATAATCTCCCTGCAGGGTATGACCCTTTGCGGGCAATTTGATTCAAAAAGGTGTCAGCATCAGAGAAAAACATATTGGGCTTCAGTTCGTTGATGAGACTGCCAGAGGCCTGCCCAATAATGGAGTAACTCATAGATTCCTTCACTGCGACCACTGACCTCGTGGGGTTATTAAAATGGATATGGCCTACAAAGATCCCCTACTGATCCAGAGTTAGAGAGCTCGACATCTTCCTCACAAATGGTACCATATTGATACCAGATAAGGAAAAGTGGCGCTCCATCAAGGGTATGTGAATTGCCTCCCCCTGAAAATAGAAGTTCCAACTCTCAAGAGTCTCTATGATGCTCGGATCTGAAACATCCAGGACATCCCCGAATAAAAACATAGGCTTCGGATGAAGGCCATTCAGTTGCCCGGAGTTTATCATGTTAAGTAAAAAGAAAGAAAGAATGGTTTCTTATCTCCTTCAACCGATCTTCAGGTTGATTTTGGTTAATCTGAGTCGATACACGTTCGACTATCTGGTTAAAATTTACACCCGACGCAGATTGAGCATATCCTATCGAGAGTTCCCCCGAGGGAGCTAAGGACAAGTCCACTGTAAAATACAAAGAAGAAATAAAAGTTAGAAGTTCATCCGTTCAAGCTAGCCAAAACAAAGACTTCTACGGCAAGAGACGCATGCGGTTCATGCGGCACAGTCGGGGGACACTTAGGCCGATCAAATCAAAAAGGGGTGCTCATGCGGCTCAGTAACAAAGTGTTCATGTGACTCGGTAAATGAGGTACTTATGCGGCTTAGACTCGAAATGCTCCTGAGGCTCGAGATATGAAATATCCAAGCGGCTCAGTCAGGAGACACTTATACGGCACAACTGTGCAGTATTTATGCAGATCAGTCCTGAGTCATTTATGCAGCGCTTATGTGACTCAGCTTATACGGCCCTATCATACAGAACACATGTGGTTCAACTGACATAGGGCACGCATCGACCAAGCTTATTACATCGAAAGTGGTATAGCATGGGCCTACGTATAAAAACATATGACATGGCCATCGTCCTTACCTTTTATAGGAGGATGTACATCGGGGTGAGTGGAAGAAGTGTCCGCCGCTATCGATGGAGAAGCAAGCCCCTTTCTTTTGGCCGTAGTCGACTTGGAAGCTTTAAAATTAATCCTATTTATAGAGTGTCAAGAAAGGGTGCCGCTTTGATTCTCGAGATCATTAAAGATAATAATGACGTTTGGGGATTTTATCCCTAGTAACCGTCAACTTTATCTCAAAGAAAGAGAACCCAAATCTAAAATCGAATCAAGAGCATTAAATGCAGCAGTGACAGCTGGCAGACTCTCTGTGGCCTGAAGCATCCCTGCGACTCAAGATTTGTTCTGCGACTCAGGATCTTTCTGCGGCTCAGTATTCCTCTGTGACTCAAGATCTCTTTACAGTTCGAAAACAACTTCCTATAAACTTGAAGACTCCCTATAGCTTGACATATTTTCATGCTTCTTATTCAAAGTATTCCAAATTTACAATTTAAAAACTTTGAAGGGGGTCTTGTAGAAGCATAAAAAATATGAAGTTCATACGGATTACAAATTGTCGCATAGATACTTTGGGCCAAATAGGTCCTCATGAAGGATAGCCACATGACTGTTCAAAGACATATGCAGCCCGTCGACAAATAGCTGTAGAAAAAAAATATGCGGCCAAAGATGAGCAGTTCGACTGATAAAGCTGACAAGTCCTGGCAAAATATGACAGTTCTGACACTTCGAAAAGAAAGATAAGACGTGAGACATCGCCCAAAAGTAGGGTTCGTACGCCTTCATGCGGCCAAAAGAGTGTCATCCGAGCCGCATGAACCTCATGCGGCTCAGCATATGCGGCCCCAAAGTTTCCAAACTTTATACAGCCAAAAGTAACTATAATTCAAGCCGCATAAGTCTCGTACGACCCCACATGACTGAAGACTGAGAAAACTATACGCAATAGGACACATGGCAATCTGACCAAATCTTTAACTATCCAGTTTTGCTGCAGCAAAATCCCAACAAATCGACAGATGGCAACCCAAGAACGGGTCTTCACGTGTTAATCAGCCACGTGGCCGTAAGCCGTCTATGCGGCTCAAAATACATCCTATTATAAATAGCAGGGTACCACACCCCTGCAAAGGTTGGCAACCTTCAAGAGAAAAGCAATTTCTTCACGAGCGAGAGAGTGCATCAGATAGTCCACGGAGTAAGGAAGAGTTGATAGCACTTTTCCGAGCCTCCACCGTCACCCCGCAGAATCAAAACTAAACAATTGTACTTATATTATTTCATAGGATTTTTTTTCTAGGCTTTCCTTTGTACAAGCGAGTTTGCTATCAATTTCAGTATTCTGCGATACCTGTCTTTAATTTTTTATGGCAAACAGTCCATTGTGATGCACTCTTGCCTTGATAAGTAATTTTGTTAAGTAACCTAACATGATAATCTTGATATATTGTTGTGACGGCTATCTTGACTTGCTAAGTAAGTCTTGTCTTTACACCGTGGGTGTTTGTGCTTGTATAAGCTACATGTCTCGTCTTGCATCTTGTCTAGGACATGAATTCCTGGTTACCATGTTCAGAGATTCATACTGAATCTGACTAGGATAATGACTAGATTGATCAAGTAGTCATAAAGAGATTTTTCAGTCACAGGCAATTCCGTTATCTGGACGCCTTAATTGGACTTGTAGTCTGCCGTCGAGTAGGGCACATTTCCAGCACACTGTCATGTGTTGCACCCCCAAGTCACCATGGGATACGTTTGTCTCATGGGCGATGTATCCGCCTAATACAACTCTTAACCTGTGAAAGGATAACTGGATAGCTGTAGGGCTTGGGACTGTTGGAATATCTCAATACAACTTGTTAGTAACTTGGCTTGTGATAACCCTAGTTAGTTAAAGTATCAAGCCGTACTCTTTGCTAGGCCGTAATTGATGAATGGAGTCTAGTCTTATCTAGACAATGCCAGTACATGGTTAATTCAGAACATTTTATAGTTTATGCTTACTTGTCGATAATTGGTTAGAGACTAAGTTTTGTTCAGGCGAAGGGTTACAACCCCGGTCCTTGTTTGGTTTACGGGTTATAACTTGGCTACTGGAATAGTTCCTTAGTTATCTTATCGTTTATCACCCTACTTTCATACCTCCAGTTTTCTTGTTATTATTATGCTTTGTGTTCTAACTTGCTGGTTTTAGTTCCTAAGTGAAGCCTCCCTTATGGCACTTGCTCTTTCTGGGGTCTGACCCGGCTAGTTTTGTATGGCCAAATTTTGGAGTAGGACCCGAGGATCTCCCAGCCCTCCAGCTAGATGGTGAACACTAGAAAAAGCCCTGGCAACGAGTGGGTTTTATTTTGCCCTCCCATTTTATTATAAAATTATTCTTTTGAGGCGTTTAGCCGTCGAGCAAGTGTTAGCTCATGTTGAATACTTATATTTCTTGTCTTTCTAAGGGCTGTAACATGATTGACAAATCCTAGGGTTCATCATGTATGACTGAAACTCTTGCTAGTCCTCGCATTTTGTACGACTAGCTTCATGATCATCTGTATATGAAATGTATGGGACGTCTTACTATTGAATATCTGATGGTCTAACATCTTGTGACTATTATTACTTGCTTGAGATTGAGACACTAGGATTGTTCTTGACCATAAGAGACTGATGGCTTGTAGATAAACCCTCATACATCTAGACAGCCGTGACCATATATCAGGGTAGGATTCACTTCAATATACGTAGCTGGCTATGTCTGTCCCCCGCTCTCCAGTATTCTGGTTCTAGGGCATGACACGATTTAAGTGGTGGCCCATGCAAGGTCTTGTAAATCAAGATATGTAAAGGTGTCACTGAATAGATGTCTCAATCAGCACTCGCCTTTGATCTCTACTCGTATCTTCTAATCTTTCCAAAATTCTTGATCTGATCACATACTTATATCGTTGATCTATCATAGTCCTTCCTTATTGTTCCCTATGTCATTTTTTCAACGGCTTTGTTCCTGGTCCTATCGATCAGTAAGGTGGAGCACCTCCATTGAACCAGCAGCAACATGGAGACCAAGCCCAGCATTCAGGGGTAGCCTCTAGAGTCATGCCTATCGGGGGTTAAGAGCCACCAGTTCAGCTCGTCCAGCCTGCAGATCCTGATATTAGAACCCTGGTGGGACTCATCAGGGAATTGCTTGCATCTTAATATCGTCGGGGCGATGCCCTGCACCAGACATTACAAGATTCCATGGGCAGAGTTGGTTACCAAGGAAACAACATGGCTAACAGCTTCAAGCGTCTGAACCCTCCTTTCTTTGATGGCAGTGAAGATGCTATCGCCGCTGATGCTTGGCTTCAGGACATAGAAGTTATCCTGGAGGCAGCCAGAATTCTCGAGGGAGAGAAGGTGGCCGTTGTGTGCCTACAGTTGTTGGATTTAGCCCGCAGCTGGTGGGTGATGCTAGCAGTTTGATTACCGACGCCTGTCCCATGGGCGGTATTCAGTGACAAGTTTTAGATCAAGTAATTCGATGCAGTAGCTCGGTATGATTTGCAGACAAGATTCACCAATATTAAGCAGATGGAAAGGACGGTCGATGGTTATGCGGTCCAGTTTTTAAGACTCAGTCGGTTTGCTCCCAACCTGGTGGCAACCGAATTGGACCGAGCCCAGTGGTTCTAGCAGGGGCTTCACTTAAAGATTATCATATCAGTGGAGCAGTTTGAGCACCAGACTTTTGATGCCGTCTTGTGAGCAGCATAGAGGCATGAGTTTACTTCTCAGAGGATTGTAGATAGAAGCGGAGGACGGAAGAGGTCTTATGGGCAGATGTCCCAGTCTTTAGTACCAGCTAGGGCTTTGACTATTGGAGTTCCCCGAAGGACAGATTCGGTTTCATCGATTGAGAAATCGACACCGATGTCCCCTCAGCAACAGAAGCAGAAGCAGTCTTCCGTAATGGGCTACACTCATTGTGGGAAGCCAGGACATATAATATCAGAATATCGTAGAGCAGAGGGACTATGTTTGGCTTGTGGGGCACTGGACCATAAGATAGGGTCCTGTCCAAATAGAGCTAGTTCATCATCGTCGAACCTAACTAGTCCATCAGTTAGGGTACCAGCCCCAGCATCGGTACAGCAGCAGTACCAGCCCCCGAGGCCATTGCAGCCTCAGGCACAAGCCTTCCAGCAGCAGAGACCCCAGCAGTATGGCCCGACCTAAGCTCAGAATCAGAACCGGCAGAGAGGTTTCTAGCAGGATGTCTTTCTTTTTTCCTATGCTTTTTAAAATTCCTCGCTTGCATGAATGATTGCTTTATTGACTGCTAGTCGTAGTTGCTTATGACTAATATAGATTGCCCCGACATCTCTAGCCTCTTGATTAAATTTTGAGGACAAAATTCTTTTAAGATGGATAGAGTTGTCACCTCCATTTTTTCGTTATACATATTTCCAGTATACGTATACGGAATCCTGATCCGTATTTTTTACTTATATTGCCTTGCTAGCTGATTTTGGTTTAAAACTTGCTTAGGTTCATCATGGCATATCATGGTTTGACTTTGTTCATTTTGGTTTGGCTTGGTTTATTTCCTTTGGTTCATCATGTTAAACCCCCTTCCCTTTTTCCTTTATGAACCTACCTACTTTTCTCCCTCTTCATTATTTCTCATAACTTCTTCTTCTTCTCCATTAAAACCTCTCCCCCTCTATAGGCAAGTACAACTTGCTTTATGAAGGAACCCTCTATTTTATTGTTTTAATCTCTTCTATGCAACATTCTAAGCTACTTTAGTTCTTGTCTTTTTGTATTTTTATGTATATATTTGTGTAGATCTAACTTTGCACCTTTTTGGAGTTTTCTTAGGTTTTGATCTATCAAACCATCTTGTTTTCAAAAACTAAGAGTTCCATGTGGTAGAGAATTTGATTTTATACAACTTATACTTTTAAAAAGTTAGATTTCATTGTGTTTTGACCAAGTTATGGGAGTTTGAAGTTCATGGTTTCCATGGCCTTCTTTTCGGAATTTTGGAGAAGAAGAACAGTGTGGGCACATGGAATTTTATGCACCAAAAGGGACTTTAGCCTTGGGCGCATGGCATTTTGGAGAAGAAAAACAGTATGGGCGTATGGCATTTTATGTGCCCACAGGGACTTTTACAGTTTATGCTTACTTGTCGATAATTGGTTAGAGACTAAGTTCTGTTCAAGCGAAGGGTTACAACCCCGATCCTTGTTTGGTTTACGGGTTGTAACTTGGCTACCTGAATAGTTCCTTAGTTATCTTATCGTTTATCACCCTACTTTCATACCTCTAGTTTTTTTGTTATTATTATGCTTTGTGTTCTAACTTGCTGGTTTTAGTTCCTAAGTGAAGCCTCCCTTGTGGCACTTGCTCTTTTTTGGGGTCTGACCCAGCTGGTTTTGTTTGGCCAGATTTCTGAGTAGGACCCAAGGATCTCCCAGCCTTCCAGCCAGATTGTCATGATCCGCTACCCAAATTATTGGGCCCCGCCGAGTCATGTCCAGCCTACGCTTGGGATAAAACGTAGTAAGCTGTTCCAAAGATAACAAGATAAGACTAAAGTGTGCTAACAATTCTATAAGTAATAAAGAGTCAGAAAAGTTCCAAGCACAAAAGTCGCCTCATATAAAAATATGTTCCAATTACAAGTGCATAACGTAAAATCGGATACAGGTCCAGTTACAAATATATAGTCTAATACATGACTACTCTCAAAAGTCCCAAGTAAATAAACAACTAGACGAGTTTTCCTGCAGGTACATCCTCGTCAAGTATAGCCTGGTCCTCGGCAGCAACTCCATAATAGGAATCACAAAGCAACTCCTCCTTAGTAAGTACACCTACAACGTTATCCTGTCAGGACGGGAGCAAGTACTGATTCTAACAAACATATAATACTGATCATGTGATGGAAAGAGATGAAATAACGTAATCATGGCATATCTTGATTTAACCAGTTTTAGATACATTTCATCATGGTAATATATATTCTTTTTAAAGTTTAAAACTGTAGCATATACGTGATCGGTCAATACATAAATAGGATGTACAGTGGTACATATCAAGTTTTTTCTGGAATGCATATACGTGCACTAACGGCATCGGTATATATCCATACACAAACACGAGATCAGAACCTACGACAAAGTTACATATAGAATGTTACCGTGCGCGGTAAATACATACGGAGAGAAAGGGCATGCTCACGTACACTACTAATAGTTTCTCCTTAACCCGTTGTTAAACATGTGAGATATAAAACTTTCCTAAGCATGGTAGAGACTGAAAGTAATAGAACATGTGAAGATTTAACTTGCTATCCCAAGGATCAGCATTTAACATGGTTGGATCACAGTTCATTGTTATAGCAGTATGTAAAGTTTGTAGAGGTACTTACCTTTAGCAAAGCAAAGTAGTGATAGAAATGCTATAGACGCCTGGTGACTCGTCACTGTAGAAATAATACATAAACTTAGTTTTATACTAAGTTAAACATTAAGACACTAGTTGTGCGACACGACTTTCTGACTAGACACCTAGCCAAATGATGACTTTAGCATAGGAGACCAATGTGGGGTGACATAATACCCAAACTAACTTTCTAGGACCTTTACACTAGTGTAGGGTGTGGTCCAATACTACAATAACTCTAATTAACACAAAACATTATAAGTCGTAACTATTCAATAAATAAATCAGACTGTACACTGTGTTCCAACAATTTTTGAGATATAAAAAAGACTCAATTATATATAAAATAAAGTACCATAATGATCCTTGTTAATTGTAGAAATTTATACTAATTTTTTTAGAATTTATAAACCCTCATAGATATTTATTAAAAATTAGCAAACATATGTATCCTGAAAATGAGTTATGTTTTCCTATTTTTATAAAATGCCATAATATTTATTAAATGCTGAAACAATTATACTAAATTAGCTAAATTAACATAGTATTTAAACACAATTTTTCCTAGATTTTTACAGCACTTAAAATATATATAAAAATTCAAAAACAGCAAGTAACAATTTCTAGAAAATAATTAATTAATTATTTACTATTTTGTTCGCGTATTCAAAATTGAACCGATGTCCAGATACGGGACCCAAAGTGTAACACCCAGTTTTTCAATTGAGGGTATTTTGGTCATTTTCAAAATTTTGGAATTATTTTGGGATTTTTATTATTAAATATAATTAATATGATTTTTGGTGATTTTTGGTGATTTTTGGTAGAATTGTTTTGACCCTATATTTGACTTTGACTCATGTTGACTAGGAGACCGTCCTAGTGGCTAACCTAGGTCAAGACACTTTGGTTAGGTTGAGAAACCCTAGTGTGACCTAAGTTAATTATTTCAAGTTCATTAGAATTGGTTTGGGGTGATTAGGAGCTAGTTTGGCCTAAGAATGGCTTGTATAGTCACAAGTCAAATCATGACTTAAACTAGATAGGACCCAACTAGCTAGCCAAAACCCTAACCCTAGGGCCTATGGCCAGCCACATAACAGCCCCTCTCCCTATTTATATCCTCCCAAATTTTAGGGCTAGCCTCCTTTCATTAGGGTTCATCAAGTTTTAGAAAGAGGTAAAGTTCCATCCTTACAAATTCATAGAAAATCCAAATTAGGTCCTTTTTCCTTCAAACAAATTCCTATAGGCTATAAATATTGTTCTCTTGCTGTTGGGATTGAGTTTTGACAGGGAGCACACAATTTGAGGAGCTTTGGTGCTTTGAAGGATCCCCTTCCTTGGTGTTTTTTGGAGCTTGGAACATCAATAGGTATAATCCTTACCACTGCTCCTAAAACCCAGTAAAAATCATTTCTAAGGTCCCCTAGCCCTCACCCAACTGTATGGGAAGCAAACCCTAGGTTTCGAGCTCGTTTCGTGTCCGTATCGGACACGTATCAGAGCTTGATCCAGGTGCTCGACGAAATGTCCCAAAGGACTGCTCGATCGAGTTTTCCCAATCTTTTTGAATAGGAAGCTAGATCTAGGTGTCGTCTAGGGTTCCCTAGTGTCGTGTGCTATTGTTCGTGTCCTGTTGTGTCGTGGGGAGCACGGGACACGCGTGTGCGGGCGTGTGCGCGCGGCACTGTAGCTCCCCTGCTACTCGGGGGCTACTGCGCGCTGGACACGCAACGCCGACACGTGAAAATCGGTCTGTGGTTCATGTCAATGGCTGACACGAGGCTCGTCAAGTTTCACGAGTCCTTGTGTCGTGTCGGACACGTTCTTGGGTGTACACGGGAAAGGCTGTGTGCGTTTGTGTTCTATGTGTTGCTCTAATTGTTTTAAATTGATTTTTATGTTTTTAAATAGGTTTAAATGTTTGTTTAAGATCCTAAAATTGTTGCCTAAACTCTGTTTCATTGGATTGCACTTTGGGAATGGGTTAATGTGAGTGTTGGTTCGAAATGTTGAAAAACATGTAAAAGTCTGATACATGTTGATACTTAATTTCCAGTTTTACAACCCATTTAATTCCTGTATATGACATGTTTTTAATTGATGTTTTAAATATTTAGTTAGGATTATACCCTGTTAATCTCTGAATTTACAAGCCTACTCAATGGTTGGTTTTGTTGGAGTTGGCTCGATTTTTGTTGAGAAATGAAAAACTGTGATTGAACATATGATTTCCTTGGTTTCAAAAACCTGGTTTTGAATGACAAACCTGAGATTGTTGGTATGGTTAGGCTGTACATGTTTTTCCTTCTTTTTATTTTGTAGAACATTGTTTCTCCTCTTTAATTCAATGTGGTTTCCTGTTGATAACCTGGATGCATATATATATCAATGAGACTGAAATTAACTGTCAATAACCTGAGAATAATGTTCATTACACTGAAATGAATCTGAGATTTCTTTCTCTAAATGAACTGTTAACTAGATTGTTTTTCCTGTCACTATTTCTATTTCTTAAACATGAGAATTAGGTTCCTCCTTCTTAAACCTGAGATTGGATGGATGGCTTAACATTCACATGTGAATTGGTTCCTTCCTATTGCATCAACCTAAAATTTACTGCCCCCAACCTGAGTTTAACCCTCCTTTCAACTTTTGAACTGAGTTTGAATTCTATATAAAACCTGGGATTTAAATTCTGAGAATGGGACTGAATAAGGAGTGTGTGTTCATTAACTGTCAATAACTGGGTATTGTTGGACTGAACCTGTGAACCATTTACTATGTCATTGATTTGCAATATGTGATTTCCTATATCACTGTTTCTAAATGCACACAGGACACAATGTGGCACTGATTTCCTATAAGTCGCATTGATTCCCTTTTGTTCACTTGATTACTAAGTTCAATATATTAGACTGCATGATAATCCTAAAACCTGAGATTGTTTCCCTTCCTCCTTTTCCTGGGTTGTGATTCCAGTTATCACACACAGAGGTTATTGCCTAGCCAGGACTGTTTTGGATTAGAGGCTAACTGTGGTGTTTGTTTGGGTATTAGCTCACTGATTTTAGGACATTTATATCATGAACCTTACTGATATTGTACCACTGTTTCCCTGATTTCCATTTGTTTCACTTCGCTGTTCCAGTATTATCACACATTACCCTCCCACAATTCCTATGTCTATGAACACTCTCATGTCACAGGAACATACATGCTTGCATGAACATTCATCCTCATCCACACACATTTGCCTACACACTTTATTCCCTTTAACAAACACACATGTATTCACCACTAAATTGTCATGCTCTCATCCACACACATACACATGTCATTCCTATTTTCCTTTGTATATGAGTATGTGAGTTTCATTAAGGTATCTTATATTATGTGTGTTACCATATAATACTAATATGGGTATATATGATGTAATGTGTTATATGTATATAGTGGTCTATATGCCCATGAGTATTTCTATATTAGCCTATATGTATATCAATATGTGTATCCTATATTAGAGTTTATTAGATATTAGATATATTTTGACTGGTGTATGTGAGTATGGTTAGTTCATAGGCATTGTATAGCCTATGGCCTATGGTTGTGTCTGCTTGACTAGTGAGTCTAGATTAGACTTGTTTAGTCTTGTTGTACCTAGAATAGACTAGTTAGACTAGTATAGACTTGTTTGACTTAGGTTGGACTTGGTTGACCTAGTTTGACTTCTAGGGTTGACCAGAGTTGACCAAGAGTTGACTTTGGTCTAAATTGACCTAGAATCATGTAGAACGCATTGTAGTGCATATTATTTACCATTCTGGACTTGTTGTGACTTGTGCTATTCTAATAGGAGCCAGACACCACTCCTCGGACAGTATTTTTATCTCGGACTTTCAGTTAGCAGGCGAGTACATTCTTTGATCTTTTCATACTTACCTGGATTATATTCTTGCTCTAGATTACTCTACATGATGCTGACACGTATCTTCACGGATTAGTACTATATGGATCCTTTTCTGAGATGTTATCCCTCTACGGGTGCATCGGGTATTTCATGTTCATGTACTTTATCATGTGCATCAGGTACTCCTTGTACTCGTACTAGTTCATGTTTTTACATATTCTCTTGTGCTTTCACGTGCCTCATGTACTACTCATTACATGAGTTCACGTATCTTAGTTGTATTCATGTACTTATAACGTAACTTGAATGGATCCTTGTGTACTGGTTGGGACGGGGTGAGTAGAATTGGTTATGTGAACACTATCTCCAGTAGCTGTATAAATGTGCCTCCTTATTTGTATTCATGTGCCCCCAAGCCGTTTACATAACCATTATGCTCTAAATCACGTAGCCACTTACAGTCTCTACTATCATGTATTTACTTTCAGTTACAAAATATCTCATGTTTACTCGTACTTCCTATTCAGCACTTCCTGTATTTTACTCTATTGCATGATTTATACTCCTAACCTGCTATGAACTGTTTTGAGAGATATGTGCTCGTTCCTGTCCTGACTGGACCTGTTGAAAATTTTACAGTGAATGATGAGGCTCTGGTGTCTATCCCTCTTGGTGCAGCGTTAGACATCACTAGTGACTTGGACCTGCTGGTAGTTGATGTTACTTCCTTTAGTTTAGGATTGCCTTACTATTGGGATTACTGTTTTAGACTTAAGATATTATGAGATATATTTATCTTAGTCGCTTAGATTCTGGATTTGTATCTCTGTGATGTTACATTCCTGGATGTTATCTATCTTTATCTTTCTATCTCATTCCTGTTCTATCCTAGATGTGGTTGAGTTATATTGTATTATGTCACCCCCATTCGGGGAGTATAACTGTATATTACCCTTATCTGTTAGATGTTATGACCTAGGACAACGTTCTACCGCCGATGCTGCGGCGTAGGCTGGACGTACCCACGTCACGTGCCCTATTTCTAGGGTACGGGAGTGACACGTTTTTAGTGGTGGCCCATGCAGGTCGAGTTTATGTAGTGGTATTCGAACTAGAGTATCACTATAGCCTGCAGTAGGATTAGGATATATTTTTAAGGGCACTCAATCACAGTTAGGATTCCTTGAAAGATTCCTGGGACGACCCTTGAGAATCTTATTTAAACTTCAATTTGAATCATTTCCCCTTGTTTGTTCGCTCTCACTCCTTGATTATTGAATTTGATTGTTGATGAATCGTTGTTGATTTTGATTTCCTATCGAGATGAATTTTATATCCTGAGTTACGATACTTTCTGATAACATATATTGACGGGAATACAGGGATGGTAAAATGTCTACATGGTTATGGAACCTGTAGTTTATCGCAGCCATATTAGCTGGCGTGGCGGAAACATGGAGACCGGGCTTCGGATGTACGTATCTTGGTTATGAGATTTGGAATTTCTCGCAGCTATACTAGTCGGCATAGCGAGATTTCCAGACGACATGATTGTAGAGGTGCATACCCTAGTTATGGAATCTATCGTTATTCGCAGCCTTGCTTACTGGCATGGCGAGGACTCTGAGTAACATGATTTTGGACAGACGCATATGACTATCAGATTGTATCTTGAAAAGGTTTTAAATATATCATCTCTATCGTACCATTCTGTTGTATAAATTGTACCCCATCATCAAATAACTTAGGAGTAGGAGTATTGAGTAGGAGTAGCTTAGCTATTATTATAAGATTGTGTAACTTCTTGCAATAAATTCTTCCTAATACAATGAATTGGTGTTTCTGCTAGACCTTAACTTAGATTGATGTTATAGCTCTGGTTTCAAATAGTTCATTCTTTAAACAGATAGGCAGAACAGATTTTATCATTATTTTCTTCTTGTCATTGATTCTGGTATTACCCTAATATATAGTGGACACAGATACTTGTCTGACACGTATGCATACTACACTTGTTTACCAACCTATCTAAATGCATGATAACATGATTAATGTTAAGTTCTCAAATCCTAGTATTCCAATATAGTGCAGTATCAGTGAATAGTTCTATGCTCTTCATATTAAATTCATAATTTAAATTTAAATTTCATGTTATTAGTTGCTTACATCACTACACATGTATGTTATATACAGGGCTTTATTTAAAAAAAAAAATTTGGTTAAGTTTTGTGTTGAATTGTCAAATCTGAGATTGCGTACATAGTAAACCCTTAACCTTGGATTCTAAGAGTTTAGTTCAAATTGCAGTTTAAATTGTAATGTTTTAAGCCGTATACATGGTTGTGTGCAGGTATATAATGTTAGGTTCATACTCTTACATGTTAGGTTGTGGTTGTGGTAAACTTTGAGTTGGTTTTGATGTTCGAATTCTCCAAAATTTTGAAAACTGAGTTCATGATTACATTTTTACACTGCTATCAATATGTGTAGTTCAATTTCAGATCTAATATGTAATGATAAGCTAAACTGAATGATTGAACCCCTTTATTTCAAGTCTTAACCCATGTACATATGACACTCTACATTAATGTACACAACTGCCATGAAAACCTAACCTTTCATCTCTATGTTATGATAATATAGCCATATAGATATACATATATACACGATTAGCCATACATGCTAGGAGTAATAGCTTGTGCCTTGTAGATTGCTTAACTAATATGCCATGAATAGTGTAACTTGATAGCTATAGTTGAGACCCAAATCCTCCTATAACACCCTCATGTATATGCCACAAACTACATGACCTTTACATAATGTTAGCTTTTCCCTCTAACACTCTCTCTTCTATATATATTAGATTGTGATTGAATTCAATTCTATTGACTTTCGTTCCTTAAACTTTTGGTTTTTATTTTTTCTTAAATAGTACCCTTTATAGGTGATTGGTAGTTGTCTTATTTTATTTTCTTGATAAATACCAGTTTTACAGATAGGATGGTAGACTGCTGTACAGCCTTAATGATTGTTGTGTTTTTTTTATTCCTTCCAGTATGGCACCCATGATCCGAGCCTGTCGTCTGAGAGCAGCTGCAGCTACTAACAGTGTGCTTCCACCTCCTATTGCTCAGGAGGTAGTGACCCCTCAGGCTGACCCCAAGGTAGTGGCACCTCCCGCCATCGAGGAGGTGTCAGCATCCTTACCAGAGAGTATTCCTCCACCACCTGTTACTCAGGAGAGAGTGGCAGTCTCATCTGAGACCAAGAGTTCTTCTCCATCTCCTCCTCTGCCTCCAGGAGCAGTACCCCATACCATACCCTCGGCAGGTTTGTTTCCTGACGGAGCTCAGATATCCAGACTTCTCCAAGATGTGTTCGAGACACAGAGAGTTCAGACTGAGATCCTAAAGGAACAGGGTCGTGGAATCCAACTGCTGTGGGATTTGGTGCATTCAGGAGGGGAGCCTAGTTCTAAGAGGCCGAGGAGCAGTGTATACCCAGAGCCCCGTGAGCACCCAGACTATCAACCTAGACCAGCCTACCCAGTCCAGACTCCTGTTCAGCAGAGGCCAGCTGAGAGAGTTCCTACCTGTGCCTTCTGTAAGAAGCCTGGACATGTGTGGGACATCTGTAGGAAGAGAAGAGGAGTGTGCCTGTTGTGTGGGTCAGCTGCACACAGACTGCGAGACTGTCCTGCTGTACTTATCTCAGCCAGGACTCCGCCTTCGGGAGGGAGTTCCAGCCACCAGACCTAGTTGGAGGTGAGTCCTTGACCTATATCTTAGCCAGTCCTTGAAATTGATACACCCTACCATATTGTTGTATGTTTTGATATCTTGTGATTGCCTAGTACTGTAGTATGTTGGTGTAACTAGATGAGACCCCAAACTGATACTACATGCCATGACCCCATAAGTTATATTTTCCAACTGAATGATTTAAATAGGTTCTGAGATTTTGATTGTGGGGGTTTGACCTAGAAGGGGTACGATCATCTTAATTTCGAGGACGAAATTTTTCTAAGGTGGGTAGGATTGTAACACCCAGTTTTTCAATTGAGGGTATTTTGGTCATTTTCAAAATTTTGGAATTATTTTGGGATTTTTATTATTAAATATAATTAATATGATTTTTAGTGATTTTTGGTAGAATTATTTTGACCCTATATTTGACTTTGACTCATGTTGACTAGGAGACCGTCCTAGTGGCTAACCTAGGTCAAGACACTTTGGTTAGGTTGAGAAACCCTAGTGTGACCTAAGTTAATTATTTCAAGTTCATTAGAATTGGTTTGGGGTGATTAGGAGCTAGTTTGGCCTAAGAATGGCTTGTGTAGTCACAAGTCAAATCATGACTTAAACTAGATAGGACCCAACTAGCTAGCCAAAACCCTAACCCTAGGGCCTATGGCCAGCCACATAACAGCCCCTCCCCCTATTTATATCCTCCCAAATTTTAGGGCTAGCCTCCTTTCATTAGGGTTCATCAAGTTTTAGAAAGAGGTAAAGTTCCATCCTTACAAATTCATAGAAAATCCAAATTAGGTCCTTTTTCCTTCAAACAAATTCCTATAGGCTCTAAATATTGTTCTCTTGCTGTTGGGATTGAGTTTTGATAGGGAGCACACAATTTGAGGAGCTTTGGTGCTTTGAAGGATCCCCTTCCTTGGTGTTTTTTGGAGCTTGGAACATCAATAGGTATAATCCTTACCACTACTCCTAAAACCCAGTAAAAATCATTTCTAAGGTCCCCTAGCCCTCACCCAACTGTATGGGAAGCAAACCCTAGGTTTCGAGCTCGTTTCGTGTCCGTATCGGACACGTATCAGAGCTTGATCCAGGTGCTCGATAAAATGTCCCAAAGGACTGCTCGATCGAGTTTTCCCAATCTTTTTGAATAGGAAGCTAGATCTAGGTGTCGTCTAGGGTTCCCTAGTGTCGTGTGCTATTGTTCGTATCCTGTTGTGTCGTGGGGAGCACGGGACACGCGTGTGCGGGCGTGTGCACGCGGCACTGTAGCTCCCCTGCTACTCGGGGGCTACTGCGCGCTGGACACGCAACGCCGACACGTGAAAATCGGTCTGTGGTTCATGTCAATGACTGACACGAGGCTCGTCAAGTTTCACGAGTCCTCGTGTCGTGTCGGACACGTTCTTGGGTGTGCACGGGAAAGGCTGTGTGCGTGTGTGTTCTATGTGTTGCTCTAATTGTTTTAAATCGATTTTTATGTTTTTAAATAGGTTTAAATGTTTGTTTAAGATCCTAAAATTGTTGCCTAAACTCTGTTTCATTGGATTGCACTTTGGGAATGGGTTAATGTGAGTGTTGGTTCGAAATGTTGAAAAACATGTAAAAGTCTGCTACATGTTGATACTTAATTTCCAGTTTTACAACCCATTTAATTCCTGTATGTGACATGTTTTTAATTGATGTTTTAAGTATTTAGTTAGGATTATACCCTGTTAATCTCTGAATTTACAAGCCTACTCAATGGTTGGTTTTGTTGGAGTTGGCTCGATTTTTGTTGAGAAATGAAAAACTGTGATTGAACATATGATTTCCTTGGTTTCAAAAACCTGGTTTTGAATGACAAACCTGAGATTGTTGGTATAGTTAGGCTGTACATGTTTTTCCTTCTTTTTATTTTGCAGAACATTGTTTCTCCTCTTTGATTCAATGTGGTTTCCTGTTGATAACCTGGATGCATATATATATCAATGAGACTGAAATTAACCGTCAATAACCTGAGAATAATGTTCATTACACTGAAATAAATCTGAGATTTCTTCCTCTAAATGAACTGTTAACTAGATTGTTTTTCCTGTCACTATTTCCATTTCTTAAACCTGAGAATTGGGTTCCTCCTTCTTAAACCTGAGATTGGATGGATGGCTTAACATTCACATGTGAATTGGTTCCTTCCTATTGCATCAACCTGAAATTTACTGCCCCCAACCTGAGTTTAACCCTCCTTTCAACTTTTGAACTGAGTTTGAATTCTATATAAAACCTAGGATTTAAATTCTGAGAATGGGACTGAATAAGGAGTGTGTGTTCATTAACTGTCAGTAACTGGGTATTGTTGGACTGAACCTGTGAACCATTTACTATGTCATTGATTTGCAATATGTGATTTCTTATATCACTGTTTCTAAATGCACACAGGACACAATGTGGCACTGATTTCCTATAAGTCGCATTGATTCCCTTTTGTTCACTTGATTACTAAGTTCAATATATTAGACTGCATGATAATCCTAAAACCTGAGATTGTTTCCCTTCCTCCTTTTCCTGGGTTGTGATTCCAGTTATCACACACACAGGTTATTGCCTAGCCAGGACTGTTTTGGATTAGAGGCTAATTGTGGTGTTTGTTTGGGTATTAGCTCACTGATTTTAGGACATTTATATCATGAACCTTACTGATATTGTACCACTGTTTCCCTGATTTCCATTTGTTTCACTTCACTGTTCCAGTATTATCACACATTACCCTCCCACAATTCCTATGTCTATGAACACTCTCATGTCACAGGAACATACATGCTTGCATGAACATTCATCCTCATCCACACACATTTGCCTACACACTTTATTCCCTTTAACAAACACACATGTATTCACAACTAAATTGTCATGCTCTCATCCACACACATACACATGTCATTCCTATTTTCCTTTGTATATGAGTATGTGAGTTTCATTAAGGTATCTTATATTATGTGTGTTACCATATAATAGTAATATGGGTATATATGATGTAATGTGTTATATGTATATAGTGGTCTATATGCCCATGAGTATTTCTATATTAGCCTATATGTATATCAATATGTGTATCCTATATTAGAGTTTATTAGATATTAGATATATTTTGACTGGTGTATGTGAGTATGGTTGGTTCATAGGCATTGTATAGCCTATGGCCTATGGTTGTGTCTGCTTGACTAGTGAGTCTAGATTAGACTTGTTTAGTCTTGTTGTACCTAGAATAGACTAGTTAGACTAGTATAGACTTGCTTGACTTAGGTTGGACTTGGTTGACCTAGTTTGACTTCTAGGGTTGACCAGAGTTGACCAAGAGTTGACTTTGGTCTAAATTGACCTAGAATCATGTAGAACGCATTGTAGTGCATATTATTTACCATTCTGGACTTGTTGTGACTTGTGCTGTTCTAATAGGAGCCAGACACCACTCCTCGGACAGTATTTTCATCTCGAACTTTCAGTTAGCAGGCGAGTACATTCTCTGATCTTTTCATACTTACCTGGATTATATTCTTGCTCTAGATTACTCTACATGATGCTGACACGTATCTTCACGGATTAGTACTATATGGATCCTTTTCTGAGATATTATCCCTCTACGGGTGCATCGGGTATTTCATGTTCATGTACTTTATCATGTGCATCAGGTACTCCTTGTACTCGTACTAGTTCATGTTTTTACATGTTCTCATGTGCTTTCACGTGCCTCATGTACTACTCATTACATGAGTTCACGTATCTTAGTTGTATTCATGTGCTTATAACGTAACTTGAATGGATCCTTGTGTACTGGTTGGGGCGGGGTGAGTAGAATTGGTTATGTGAACACTATCTCCAGTAGCTGTATAAATGTGCCTCCTTATTTGTATTCATGTGCCCCCAAGCCGTTTACATAACCATTATGCTCTAAATCACGTAGCCACTTACAGTCTCTACTATCATGTATTTACTTTCAGTTACAAAATATCTCCTGTTTACTCGTACTTCCTATTCAGCACTTCCTGTATTTTACTCTATTGCATGATTTATACTCCTAACCTGCTATGAACTGTTTTGAGAGATATGTGCTCGTTCCTGTCCTGACTGGACCTGTTGAAAATTTTACAGTGAATGATGAGGCTCTGGTGTCTATCCCTCTTGGTGCAGCGTTAGACATCACTAGTGACTTGGACCTGCTGGCAGTTGATGTTACTTCCTTTAGTTTAGGATTGCCTTACTATTAGGATTACTGTTTTAGACTTGAGATATTATGAGATGTATTTATCTTAGTCGCTTAGATTCTGGATTTGTATCTCTGTGATGTTACATTCCTGGATGTTATCTATCTTTATCTTTCTATCTCATTCCTGTTCTATCCTAGATGTGGTTGAGTTATATTGTGTTATGTCACCCCCATTCGGGGAGTATAACTGTATATTACCCTTATCTGTTAGATGTTATGACCTAGGACAGCGTTCTACCGCCGATGCTGCGGCGTAGGCTGGACGTACCCACGTCACGTGCCCTATTTCTAGGGTGCGGGTCGTGACACAAAGCCACGAATCAAGTCCAATATAACTTGTACAGACTCTGAATGTATTAGACACATTTGGGCATAAAAATTCATGCTAGGTTTGGACACCAAATGGCCATGATTAATAAAATACAGTAACTTAAATATAAATATTAAAGTATTTTAATAATATATTTTAAAGTGGTAAAATATACAAGTCATAAAATTACCTAATAAAATAACTTGTGAATTTCTACATAATAATATTTTGCACAAAGTTGAATTTGAAATATATATGTACTTATACAACAAATACATTTATATATATATATACATAAATATATATATATTTATATATATATATATATATATATATATATATATATATATATATATATATATATATATTTGTACAGACTCTGAATGTATTAGACACATTTGGGCACAAAAATCCATGCTAGGTTTGGACACCAAATGGCCATGATTAATAAAGTACAGTAACTTAAATATAAATATTAAAGTATTTTAATAATATATTTTAAAGTGGTAAAATATACAAGTCATAAAATTACCTAACAAAATAACTTGTGAATTTCTACATAATAATATTTTGCACAAAGTTGAATTTGAAATATATATGTACTTATACAACAAATACATTTATATATATATATATATATATATATATATATATATATATATATAAATGTAAAATATATATATATATATATATATATATATATATATATATATATATATATATATATATTTTACATTTATATATATATATATATATATATATATATATATATATATATATATATATAATGGCCATGATTAATAAAGTACAGTAACTTAAATGTAAATATTAAAGTATTTTAATAATATATTTTAAAGTGGTAAAATATACAAGTCATAAAATTACCTAACAAAATAACTTGTGAATTTCTACATAATAATATTTTGCACAAAGTTGAATTTGAAATATATATGTACTTATACAACAAATACATTTTTTTTAATATTATTATGTAGAAATTCACAAGTTATTTTATTAGGTAATTTTATGACTTGTATATTTTACCACTTTAAAATATATTATTAAAATACTTTAATATTTATATTTAAGTTACTGTATTTTATTAATCATGGCCATTTGGTGTCCAAACCTAGCATGAATTTTTATGCCCAAATGTGTCTAATACATTCAGAGTCTGTACAAGTTATATTGGACTTGATTCGTGGCTTTGTGTCACGACCCGTACCCTAGAAATAGGGCACGTGACGTGGGTACGTCCAGCCTACGCCGCAGCATCGGCGGTAGAACGCTGTCCTAGGTCATAACATCTAACAGATAAGGGTAATATACAGTTATACTCCCCGAATGGGGGTGACATAACACAATATAACTCAACCACATCTAGGATAGAACAGGAATGAGATAGAAAGATAAAGATAGATAACATCCAGGAATGTAACATCACAGAGATACAACAAATATATATGTACTTATACAACAAATACATTTATATATATATATATATATATATATATATATACACATAAATACAGTATATATATATATAACAGTATTTATAATATATATATATATATATATATATATATATATATATATATATATATATATATATATATATATATATATAAACAAAACAAAAAAACTATATATATATATAAACAAAACAATTAAAATAAAAACAAAACAAAACAGAAACGAAAGGGGGGCTCGAATTCGGGCTGGGGAAAAAGGGGACTTAACATGGCTCGGGCTGGCCAGGGGGTCAGCTCGGGTTATGTGATAGGGATAGAGTCTAATTTGTTTTATTATGGTTTAGGTTAATGGGTTTTAAACCCGATAGCCCAAAACTAAACACAATAACATATACTTTGTGTCCTGACAGTCAAGGACACGAAGAATGGTCGAATCCTGTGTCTTGGACGTGCATGACACGCACAACTCGAACTAGCCGTGTCCAAACTCACCACGAGATGAAATGGAGAAGAAGAAGAAGGTGACACGTACGTGTTCGGCTTTGAGTCGAAGAGCGGGGCTGCTGTACGGCGGAGAAGACGTCGGGGTGGGCAGAAAAAAATTGGAGGGAAGTTTGTCTCGTTGAGGCGAACCGAATGGTGGTGGTTTCTCGTCGGAAAGTGGATGGTGGTGGTGGCTAGGTCAAATCTAGGGTTCCGGTGAAGTGGTCGGAGAAGAATAAGTGAGGGCGGCGCTGTGGTGGTGGTTGGCTGGTCTTAGGGAAGTCTAGGATTAGGGTTTGGGGTCGGGGTAGTTTTATAGGGTCGAAAGTCGGTCGAATTAGGGTTTTAGATTAGGGTTAGGGTTAGGGTTTTGGTCGATCGTTTGCCGGAGATGGCGACAGAGCGGTGGTTGGATTAGGATTTTGCAGAAAACCCTTCCTAAAATATTGGTATTACAAAAACCCCCCACTGTCTTAGTTGAGTGTAAATTGATTTTGTACAAAGCCCCCTCCACACAGCACTGTACAAAAACAAATTTGCACGGAAGATTGCATATTTGCAAACTGTATTAAAACAGTTAAAATAATTGCAAATTGATATTAAAAGAATTTTAAATAATTACAAAATAATATTTTTGTTTTTAAAAATCATTTAAAAACCATTTAAAAATTCTAGAAATTTTTTTAATAATTATAATAACTTATTTTAAAGATATAAATGCTATTTCAAATTATAAAATTAATATTTTAAAATCTAGGGGCTTACAAATCTTCCCTCCTTGAAAAATTTCGTGCTCAAAATTCACAAGGATAGAAGACTCTACAAACATTCTAACATAGCAAGCAATGCAAACAAATGACTAAGGCTACTATTAAGACTAACCTCTAGGGTATCAAGCGGGAACGGGTGGTTCCCTCGCGGTTGTTGGGTCGAACAAGTAAGGATATCTCTCCCTTATGTCTGACTCCCTCTTCCAAGTAGATTTCCCCGGAGAGTGACTGCTCCAAGCTACTCGTACCAAGGGTATAACTTTGTTCCTCAGCCTCTTCTCCCTCCTGTCCAATATCTCCACTGGCTGCTCAGTAACTGCAGGGCTCGGTCCGATCTCCAACTCTGAATGATCTAGCACATGGCTGGGGTCCGGAACATATCTCCTCAGCTGAGATACATGAAAGACATCATGAATTCCTGCTAGGTTGGGTGAAAGTGCAACCTTGTAATCTACCTCTACGATCCTGCCAAGTATCTCGAACGGCCCAATGTATCTGGGGCTCAACTTGCCGCCTCGTCCGAACCGGATCGTCCCTCTGATAGATGATATCTTTACCAGCACCATATCTCCGTCGACGAACTCCATCTGTCTGCGACTAGAATCGGCCCAGTGTTTCTGCCTGTCCTGAGCGACGCTGAGCCTATCTCTGATCATCCCGACCTTCTCTGTTGCATCCGTGATCATCTCTGGACCAAGCATAACTCTATCCCCAACGTCATCCAAAAAGAGCGGTGTACTGCATCGTCATCTATATAATGCCTCGAAAGGAGACATACCGATGCTGGCTTGGTAGCTATTGTTGTATGAAAACTCTACCAAGTGCAGATGGCTCTCCCATGATCTGCTAAAGTCCAGTACACAAGTCCTCAGCATGTCCTCTAGCGTCTGTATCGTCCTCTCGGACTGTCCATCTGTCTGTGGGTGGTATGCTGCACTGAACTTGAGCTGACTGCCCAACTCTTCCTGCAAGCTCCTCCAGTAGTGGGACGTAAATCTGCTATCTTGGTCCGACTTGATGCTCACTGGTACTCCGTGCAAGCGAACTATCTGCTGCATGTATAGCTCCACCAACTTTTTGGTAGAAAGCCCCACCTTGAAGGGTATGAAGTGCGCACACTTTGTCAGCCTATCTATGATGACCCAAATGGCATCCTTCCCTCCTTAGGAACGAGGAATCCCTGAAACGAAGTCCATCGTAATGTGCTTCTACTTCTACTCGAGAATGGGTAACGGCTGCAATAGACCAGCCGGCCTCTGACGCTCTGCCTTGACCTGCTGGCAAACTAGGCATCTCGAAATGAAACATAATACATCTCTCTTCATCCCGTGCCACCAAAGATGTTTTCGCAAGTCATGGTACATCTTGTTGGCACCAGGGTGAATAAAATATCGTGATCTATGCGCCTCCTGTAAGACTGCCTCTATCAGCTCTTCCTTCGGCACGCATAACCGCTGCCATGCCTCAAGGATCCATCCTCTCTACGGTGAAGTCATCTAGCAATCCAGCTAAAGCCTGGACTCGAAGTCTGCGAAGGCTTTCGTCTTTAGACTGTGCCTCCCTGATCTGCTCCATCAAACCTGACTGAATGTCTAGCACCATCATCTGTATCACTGATCCTGGCTGAACTATCTCGATACCGAGCTTCTCCAGATCTTTCCGTAAATGTCGATCTATCATCAGATACCATGCCATCGGATGCCTGCTCAGCGCATCCGCCACCATATTTGTCTTCCTAGGGTGATACTGTAAATCGATATCGTAGTCCTTCATCAACTCCAACCATCGTCTCTGCCACATATTCAGCTCTTTCTGCATGAACACATACTTCAAGCTCTTGTGGTCAGTAAAGATTTCCACACGCTCTCCGTATAAGTAGTTTTTTCACAACTTGAGTGCAAAGATCACCGCAGCTAACTTTAGGTTGTGGGTAGGATAGTTCCGTTCATGAGTCCGTAATTGCCTAGATGCATAAGCAATCACTTTCCCATGCTGCTGTAGGACACATCCTAGCCCTTTAGCGAAGCATCGCTGCATATGGTGAAATCTCCAGATCCTGAAGGTAATGTCAGAACTGGAGCGGTCGTCAGCCTCATCTTCAGCTCCTCAAATGCTGCCTGGTAGTCCTCTGACCAGATGTACTCTACGTCCTTTCGTGTCAGTTTTGTCATGGGTTCAGCTATTCTAGTAAATTCCTGGACGAACTTCCTATAATAGCCTGCTAAACCCAAAAAGCTCATAATCTCTGAAACTGACGTCGGAGCCTTCCATGTCTCAACGGCAGCAATCTTCTTAGGATCCACCGAGATCCACTCTCCAGTAACTACATGACCAAAAAACTCCACTCGGTCCTAAAAGAACTCGCACTTCGACAATTTGGCATACAGCCTCTCCTGCCTCAGAATCCCCAAAACTGTCCGCAAGTGCTCTTCATGCTCCTCCGGTGCCTTCGAGTATATCAGGATGTCGTCGATAAATACTACGATGAACTTATCCAGATACTGGTGAAATGTCTTATTCATCAAGTTCATAAAGACAGCTGGCGCATTTGTGAGACCAAATGGCATCACCAAAAACTCATACTGCCCGTACTTCGTGTTGAACGCCGTCTTCTGGATGTCTACAGCCCTGACTTTCACCTAGTGGTAACCGGATCTCAAATCTATCCTGGAAAACACCTTCGCCCCACTTAACTGGTCAAACAAATCATCTATCCTGGGCAGAGGATATTTGTTCTTAATGGTGATGGTATTCAATATCCGGTAGTCAATACATAACCGGACTGTACCATTCTTCTTCGGTATAAAAAGTTCTGGCGCTCCCCATAGAGAATCACTAGATCGAATGAAATCCTTTTTCAATAGGTCATCAATCTGCTCCTTCATCTCTACGGCCTTCTTGGGGTTCACTCTATAGCAAGCCCGGGATACTGGTGATGAACCCAGTACTAAATCTATAGTGAACTCCACATCTCTGTCAGGCGAAAGTCCTGGAAGATCCTCTGGGAATACATCCATAAACTCCCTAATGATAGGGTGTGGAGGTGCTAACTCTCCAACTGTTGCACAACAGTTCGGCTCTCGGATGATCTCCGGCTTTATCCTCCTGACACTGAATGGTGCCGTTCCTGGGGGACTGTATGCCCCCTCATTTTGGATCTTATTTTTAATTATTTTATATAAATATTTTAATTTATTAAAGTCAATAATGACTATGTTAGTAGTTTACTGTAGCTTTGATTTTTGGAAGCACAACAAATATTGTTTTCTTAAGTCCAGTTCCATATTTGAATTCTAGACTCGTCCAGCTTGAGTTTGATATATCATGTCCCATCCAATTTTACTTTTCAACATTCCTTTGACTTTGCGCAATTTTGGGCCAACTTAGGTCAATTTGAGCCATTGACGTAATTTTAAGCCAACTTCCAATTTAATTGTTGGACTTGACATAGATCGAAACCATATGACCCAATATATGGTTTTAATCCATTTTGAGTCAACAATGCACATGCCTAGGGTGTACTATCTAACCGAGTTCTCATGGGCTACTTATTTGCAAATGGCATATGAGACTCATTAAATTGATTTTTGGGTCCAATTTGACTAGTAATGCTACTCGGACCCTAACCTAGTCAACCCTACTAGTTAGAGCCTAACTGGGAGTACCAAAACCAAGTATATATATATTTAAGAGAATATTAGAGGTTTAATTGCAGCCATATGTAATATTTTCTTATATATTTGGCTTGGTCAAACATCTAACCAAAATAGGAAACCTATTAATAATAGTATGATTTGGAGAACCAAATCATGTCCAAATTAGATCAAACCAAATCCCGTGACCTAATATTATAAATACAAACTAACCCTAATCTTTTTCTCTCTCTTCATAACCACCCACTACTCCACAAATCCCCCCAAACCTAGCGGCTACCACTCCAAACCCGAAACCCTAGCCGATCCCTTTCTTCACAAAATATAATTTCTCCTCGTTTTCTCTGCCAACCACCACCACTTGGATGTCCCACTCAACATCCCCTTCCACCTTAGCAACCGTAGAAACAACCTTGCGGCCGTTAGAGGGGTACACGACGCGCAACTTGGGCCGAAACTCCGTCGAATCGAAGTCTGAAACGTCACAGCAGGTTAGTCGACTTGTAGATGATGTTTCATCCACTTTTTATCATTTGTTTCTCCTCAAACAAAATCATTGAGTTACCTTTGTATGTCTACTCCAACCTCTGATTGCTGGATCTCCTAGTTCCAAGCGGTTTGTCCGTGGCGTTGATTCTACGACAGGGTATCCAGAACTGATAAATTATATTACGGGCCACTTTTTGCCTATCTAAGATCAGTTTTTAACATTTTAATATTTTTATTCAGAATCTAGACGTCGATACCTTTCCAACGCATATCTGAAAGTTAGGTTTCACATCCGTTTGCTATTTTTAAAAATTCATGACATTTGTCGTATCACTGAACTCCGAAAAATTCTGTTTTCCTTGTGTCCAAAAGTCTCAAAACTCCATGAATCTATATTAAACTTCAAGTTGTGCAAAGTTTAACATTATAAGTACTATTTTAACTAATTTCTAGAATTTTTACAGAATTTATTAATTTTATTTAATCGTTATTTCGGGGCTAAATTAATGGGTCGATTTGAGGAAGTCATGTGTGGCATTGACATAAGACCTCTTGTGAAAGATTTTTACTATTAAAAATAGTATTATATCAATATATAAGTATTTATAGATAAATTCCAGAATTTAAATATATTATTTATGAGAGGTTTTGTTATCTATATGTACTTATATAATAGATGCAGTGTCGTAACAACGCTATAGCAACTAGGAGGCGTAGATACTCATATGATTTATATATGGTGTGTTTATATAGAATATTAAATATAGTGTATTATTAAAGGTGAGCTTGGGAGGATCGATAAGGACACCGGAGTTGGACAGGCTTACCCGAAGACAGCAGTTACAGCATTTGGAGACTGTTGTGCGAGTTGACCGTTCGTGGCTCATTGAGTGGTTTGTAGTTCGATTTTCTCGGCTCAGGACAGCAGGCGAGTACATTCTCTGATAGTTTTCATTGTCTTGATATCTACTATATCTGATTCAGTTGTAGTGTTATACTTGATTCTCGACACGAGGATACACAGACTAGTATACGTGAATCTCGTCATGAGATGCCATTCCTGGTTTACCTGGTATATGAGTACATTATTCGATATTGTTTCCTGTACTTGTATAGACACTGATTAGGGAGTGGGCTGACCCCCTGCTCTTCGAATCCCATGTCATAACCTGTCATGTCTGGATTAATTATACTACTCGGGGATGGGAGAGTTATTAGAGGTTATGTGATCATTACCCTTACTTGTTTATTACTTGCGCATAGCTCTACCCTCACCACACGTAGGGAGTAGCCTGACCTTATACTACTTGTGCATACCTTTCCATTTTGGCCGGCCTGATCCCTACATTATTATACTACTTGTGCATAGCCGGTCAAATGGAACAGCCTGATCTTGACCCAAGCCGATCACATAACGCTCTAATATCTCATGGCACTTTATTTTTATGTTACATCATACCTCAGTTTACTTTCCATTGTTTATATTCCAGTTTTATCTTATATCTCACACATGACATGATATCCGGTTTCTCTTGTACCGTCTTACTTTCAGTCTTGATATTCCATCTTATATTTTATTATGATTGTCTCTTATAGTATTTGTCAATTCACATAGAACAGCTGTTGGCGTTTGTACTTGCTCATATCCTTACAGGATAACCCCTATTGTTTTTTAGAGGATTTAGATGCAGATTGCCCGACCTACTACGGGTTTGGCATAGATGGAGCCTACGACGAGGACCAGCCTGTGGACCCGGTGTTCGTAGAGGACGCACCGCCAGTAGTGACCTAGTTCACCTAGATTTTGTCGTGATTACATTCCAGTTTGATACTTTGAGACTTGTAGTATTTATTTTGGAATATTGTTTATGTCTTGGTCTCTGAACTTGTGTTTGTGGCTCGGCACTATTTCAGACTATTTATCTCATATTTATCTTTTTCTTTATCATCGTGTTTATCTTCCTTAGAATTATGTGATTGAGTTGTGAATATATTCCTCCGTGCAGAGATGACAGGTTATATTTTGCGTCTTAGATTATATATATTCTAGATGACCATTTACAATGTACTACCGCCGATACTACGACGTAGGCTGGACGTATCCACGTGCTCGTGACCCTAAATAGGGTGCGGATCGTGACAGGGACTGAACATAATACTACCCTCATGGCAGTCTATAGCTGCGTGAGCATAGCTAAGCAAGTCCATCCCTAATTTGATATCATACCCGGGGAGTGGCATCACAAAGAATCGTCCCCTAAACTCTCTCCTGGCTATAGTAATAGAGCATCGATAGATAGCCCTAATGGGCACTGGTCCGCCTCTCATCATTACTCTACTCATCTCCATGGTAGGTGTAGCTACTAAGTGGTATTTATGCAAAAAACTCTAATAACAGGAAGCTATGTGATGCACCAGAATCAAACAAGCATAGATCTAGAAAGGTATGCAAATAAACATGACCTGTGATGATGTCAGCCAAATAATCTGGCTCCGAAACCTACTCCGGCTCCGTCTCAAGAGCCAGACTATAAGCCTTCCCCTGGGGTCTCTTCTGCTGCTGTAGATGTTACCCAAACCTCTGCTGCTGAGTCGGAAGCGACGGTCCTCTAGATGGGGGTCCGACACCTGGTACCCTGGCTAGTGGGCAGTCCCGAAGCTGATGGGTGGTAGACCCACAAGCTAAATACTGCCCCAACCTCTTCCTACAGACGAAAACGTCATGGCCTGGCCTCCTACAGAAAGAACACACAGCTCCCTTCTGCTATTGGGGTCCCGGGGCTCTAACTGGCGGGGTCAGGTGATGTGGTGCAGGAGGACGGTATGCCTGCTGGTGCGGCGCCGGTGCTCTCGGCTGGAAAGCCTGACGCTTGGAGGGTCCCTCGTGGTGTACAAGAGCCGGCCTCTTGTAAGACTGAAGATGCTTTTCTATGCTCTGGGCTAACTCTAGGCTCTGGTTGTAGTCAGTCGTACCGTTTGTCACTATAAGAATGCCAATATCTGAAACTAGACCATGACAAAACCTACGCGTCATCTCCTCTGGGTCTGCAACTAGACTAGGAGCGAAATGGCTCAAACGACTAAACTCTGCTGTATATTCATCAACAGAACGGTTCTCCTGCTGGATGTTCTGGAATCGTAGTCCCATGGCTACCCTAGCGGTGGTCGAGAAGAATTTCTTCTTGAACTGGGTCTTGAACTGATCCCAAGTGGCCTTTCCTCTCGTGAATAGCCGCTCATTTCGGAACCAAACTCCTGCCAAGTCTGTCAGCAGAAATCCCGCTGCCTCGACCTGGAGGTCACTCAGCAACCTAGCTTCGAGGAGCTTCCTCTCTACCGAGTCTATCCAGTCATCTGCTACTACGATGCCCACAGTCCCTAAGAACTCCTTGGGTCTTAGACCTATGAAGTCCTTGATTGTCCCCGCTTTCTGCCGTGGCTCTATAGGTGGTGGGACCACGGTACGCTCCTCAGAACATTCCATGCTCTGACGGAGTAGGGTGGTCTTCTCCTGATGGATCGTTAGGAACCCCTGGATCAGAGTGAGCAGTTGGTTCCCGTCGGGAGTGATAGAAGCCTGGACAGGTATAGTAATAGGTGGTGGTGGGAGTAACGGATCCTGCTGGGTTTGTGATGTGGAAGGTGGTGGAGGCATTTGGGTTAGTAGTTTTGTGGAGTGGGGGAGAATAGTAGGTGGAGGTAGAGGTGCATCGGTCAACTGGTCAACCGACTGGATAGAAAGTGTGCCATTTTTAGGTGTGGCATACAGGGATGAGCGGGTGAGCACTATCTAATAAATAAAAGAACTTATAAGGACTCATTTAAGTAAACAATCATAAACAAGAAAATCTAATTATAATAGCGAGCATATAATGTGATGTGTTTTCTATGTTGCAATCCTAGTAATCCTCTAGGTGTTCTAAGCGTCATTCCTAGTGTTGTCTAGTTACCTTAAGTTCCTAATTGCAGGCATGCTTGATACAAGACAATTTAGTCAGGACCTGCATGGGCTACCACTAAAAACATGTCACGATCCGCTACCGGGCCGAGTCATGTCCAGCCTACGCTTGGAATAAAACGTAGTAAGCTGTTCTAAAGATAACAAGATAAGACTAAAGTGTGCTAAGAGTTCTATATGTAATAAAGAGTCAGAAATGTTCCAAGCACAAAAGTCGCCTCATATAAAAATATGTTCCAAGTACAAGTCCATAATGTAAAACCGTATACAGGTCCAGTTAGAAAATATATAGTATAATACATGATTACTCTCAAAATTTCCAAGTAAATAAACAACTAGACGAGTTTTCTCGTAGGTACATCCTCGTAAAGTATAGCCTGGTCCTCGGCAGCAACTCCATAATAGGAATCACAAAGCAACTCCTCCTCAGTGAGTATACCTACAACGTTATCTTGTCAGGACGGGAGCAAGTACTGATTCTGACAAACATATAATACTAATCATGTGATGGAAAGAGATAAAATAACGTAATCATGGCATATCTTGATTTAACCAGTTTTAGATACATTTTATCATGGCAATATATATTCTTTTTAAAGTTTAAAACTGTAGCATGTACGTGATCGGTCAATACGTAAATAGGATGTACAATGGTACATATCAAGTTTTTTCTGGAATACACATACGTGCACTAACGGCATCGGTGTATATCCATACACAAACACGGGATCAGAACCTACGGCAAAGTTACATATAGAATGTTACCGTGCACGGTAAATATATACGGAGAAGAGGGACATGATCACGTACACTACTAACAGTTTTCCCTTAACCCGTTGTTAAACATGTGAGATATAAAACTGTCCTAAGCATGGAAGAGACTGAAAGTAATACAACATGTGAAGATTTAACTTGCTACCCCAAGGATCAGCATTGAACATGGTTGGATCACAGTTCATTATTATAGCAATATGTAAAGTTTGTAGAGGTACTTGCCTTTAGCAAAGCAAAGTAGTGATAGAAATGCTATAGATGCCTGGTGACTCGTCACTGTAGAAATAATACATAAACTTAGTTTTATACTAAGTTAAACATTAAGACACTAGTTGTGCGACACGACTTTTTGACTGGACACCTAGCCAAATGATGAATTTAGCATAGGAGACCAATATGGGGTGACATAATACCCAAACTAACTTTCTAGGGCCTTTAACACTAGTGTAGGGTGAGGTCCAATACTACAATAACTCTAATTACCATAAAACATTGTAAGTCGTAACTATTCAATAAATAAATCAGACTGTACACTGTGTTCTAACAATTTTTGAGATAGACAAAAAGCTCAATTATACATAAATATAGTACCAAAATGATCCTTGTTAATTATAGAAATTTATACTAATTTTTCTAGAATTTATAAACCCTCACAGATATTTATTAAAAATCAGCAAACATGTGTATCCTGGAAATGAGTTATGTTTTCCTATTTTTATAAAATGCCAAATTACTTATTAAATGCTGAAAAAATTATATTAGATTAGCTAAATTAACATAGTATTTAAATACAATTTTCCCTAATTTTTATAGCATTAACATATATATAAAAATTCAAAAACAGTAAGTAACAATTTTTGGAAAATAATTAATTAATTATTTACTATTTTGTCCACGTATTCAAAATTGAACCGAAGTCCAGATACGGGACCCAAAGCCATGAATCAAGTCCAATATGACTTGTACAGACTCTGAATGTATTAGACACATTTGGGCCCAAAAATCCATGCTAGGTTTGGACACCAAATGGTCATGATTAATAAAATACAGTAACTTAAATATAAATATTAAAGTATTTTAATAATATATTTTAAAGTGGTAAAATATACAAGTCAAAAACTTACCTAATAAAATAACTTGTGAATTTCTACATAATAATATTTTGCACAAAGTTGAATTTGAAATATATATGTACTTATACAACAAATACATTTATATATATACATAAATATATAGATATTTATATATATAATGAATATATATATAACAAATACACATATATATAAAAATACTAAATATAGAATATATATATATATATATATATATATATATACATAAATACAGTATATATATATTACAGTATTTATAATAATATATATATATATATATATATAATAAAACAATTAAAATAAAAACAAAACAAAATAGAAACGAAAGGGGGGCTCGAACTTGAGCTGGGGAACAGGGGGCTTAACATGGCTCGGGCTGGCCAGGTGGTCAGCTCGGGTTATGTGATAGGGATAGGGTTTAATTTGTTTTATTATGGTTTAGGTTAATGGGTTTTAAACCCGACAGTCCAAAACTAAACCCAATAACATATACTTCGTGTCATGACAGTTAAGGACACGAAGAATGGTCGAATCCTGTGTCCGGGACGTGCACGACACGTACGACTCGAACTAGCCGTGTCCAAACTCACCACGAGACTCGTCGATACTCGACGAATCACATAGGTGAAGACGAGATGAAATGGAGAAGAAGAAGAAGATGCCACGTACGTGTCCGGCTTCGAGTCGAAGAACGGGGCTGCTGTACGGTGGAGGAGACGTCGGGGTGGACAAAAAATGGAGGGGAGTTCGTCTTATTGAGGCAAACCGAATGGTGGTAGTTGCTCGCCGGGAAGTGGATGGTGGTGGTGGCCAGGTCAAATCTAGGGTTTGGTGAAGTGGTTGGAGAAGAAGAAGCGAGGGCGGCGTTGTGGTGGTGGTTGGCCGGTTGTAGGGAAGTCTAGGGTTAGGGTTTGGGGTCGGGGTGGTTTTATAGAGTCGAAGGTCGGTCGAATTAGGGTTTTAGATTAGGGTTAAGGTTTTGGTCGGTCGTTTGTCGAAGATGGCGAAAGCGGTGGTCGGATTAGCGTTTTGCAGAAAACCCCTCCTAAAATATTGGTATTGCAAAAACCCCCCACCGCCTTAGCTGTGTGCAAATTGAATTTGCACAAAGCCCCCTCCGCACAACACTGTGCAAAAACAAATTTGCATAGAAGATTGCATATTTACAAACTATATTAAAATAATTAAAATAATTGCAAATTGATATTAAAACAATTTTAAATAATTACAAAATAATATTTTTGTTTTTAAAAATCATTTAAAAACTATTTAAAAATTCTAGAAATTTTTTTAATAATTATAATAACTTATTTTAAAGATATAAATGCTATTTCAAATTATAAAATTAATATTTTAATATCTAGGGGCTTACACAGATGGTGAACACTAGAAGAAACCCTGGCAACGAGTGGGTTTTATTTTGCCCTCCCACTCTATTGTAAAATTATTCTTTTGAGGCGTTTAGCCGCCGAGCAAGTGTTAGCTCATATTGAATACTTATATTTCTTGTCTGCCTAAGGGCTGTAACATGATTGACAAATCCTAGCGTTGATTATGTATGACTGAAACTCTTGCTAGTCCTCGCATTTTGTTCGACTAGCTTCATGATCATCGGTATATAAAATATATGTGACGCCTTTATATTGAATATCTGATGGTCTAACATCTTGTAACTATTATTACTTGCTTGAGATTGAGATACTAGGCTTGTTCTTGACCATAAGAGATTGATGGCTTGTAGATAAACGCTCATACATCTAGACAGCCGTGACCGTATATCGGGGTGAGATTCACTTCAATATACGTAGCTGGCTGTGTCTGTCCTCCGCTCTCTAGTATTTTGGTTCTAGGGCGTGACAGGCCTTCCCCCTGCGGCTTGAATCCACTTAGACGTATGGGGTCTTCGAGAGCCTTGCTTTCGCGACTCGAGTTTTCTTAGCCGAATGGGGTCTCCAAGAGCACTCCTTCTGCGGCTTAGTTTCACTTGGCCGTATGGGATCTTCGAGAGCCTTCCCTCTGCGGCTTGGTTTCTCTTGGCCGTATGGTTTGATGAGCCACATAAACTCCATCTTTTCCATGCTTCTACAGTGGCGAGCTCGTCTGATGAGCATATCCCTCCGATTGTGTTATCTTTCGTAAAGAAGACTTTGGATAATGCCATTCCGGTGGAGGTTTCAGCCTCTTTGGACCTGGACGGAGATGCTACTGCAAATGTAGTTGCATCTGAGAACATTGAGCCTTCCCTGCCAACTGGTCGGAGAGGTGAAGCAGAGTCTTCACAGACGGTGAAGCAAACAACCGTGGGGGCCCCAAAGACTGGTGTGGGAGCTCCAAAGAAAGTTATCATACACGACCCTCCGGGTGAGGGGGATGAATAGGATTCATTCTGTCCCCAAGAGGATGTTGAGAATTTTGAAGAGGACTCCGTGACGGGCGGAGAGGAGCAGACTAAGGAGTTAGCGGCTGAGCGCTCTCCTAGTCACGGTATGGGGGAACCGGCTTCGTATGAAATTTCACTTCCGAGCCCTACTCTTGTCCCAGTGATGGGGATTGAGGGAGGGGGAATGACTCGTTTGCCAAGTCCTACTCCCGTTCTGGAGACCGGTGCTGATGAAGGAGGAGTGACTCATTTGTCGAGTCCTACCCCTATTTTGATTGAAAAAGAGACATGAGAGTCCATTCTCCCTCTCGATGTTGCTCTTATCCCTTTGTTAGGGGTAGAAGAATCTGTCCTAGTTGCAGATGTTGCTTCAGGGTCTGTTACGACAGACCCAATTATTGTGGGGCCTTCTGGGGTCTGTTCAGACAAGGGCAAGTGTCCCGTGGTGGAGGACACCCCTCTATTCCCTCTACTTGGGGATAATGTTGGGCCCTTTCGGATGCTCAGCTCTAGCAGTTGGTGGTTCTTTCGACATCATCGATGGGACAGAGTCCGTGAATATTGAGGCTCTGGCCTCGAACCTCGAAGGTACGGTGGCTGAGGATTCTACAAGCCAGACAGTGACTATATCGTCAGCCTAAGGTATCAAAGCCTCTGTAGCTTTAGAGGTATAATGTACCCCCGGTTGAGTCAGTTTTGGAGCAAGATCTGGGTGAACCTACATGATCTTTCCTTGAGATGTAGTGAGTGGAATCAGTCCACTCGTGTTGTCGCGAGTCGACGAAAGGTTGACCTCCTCCAATGTCGCCTTCGGGATGGGGACAACACCATCTTGAGTTGTAGTAGGCAGTAAGGTTCCGAACTGGAGTGACACCATATTAGCCGAGACTGTCTTCTCCTCATTATTGACTGAGATGACGTTCGTATTGATCATGCATTGTATGTAGTTCTTGTGGATGTAGCAGTCTTGCGTTGGATGTCCAACGAACCGATGGTAGTGACAGTACCTCGGGTCCCCCACTCTGCCCACCTCGTCAGGACGCTTAGGATCAGGTAACTTGATCTAGTCACTTTATTCAGCATCTTGAAGCATTGTAAGGTGTTCTCCTCATTAAAGGAGTTGACCTCCTTCGGCCTTGGTGCTGGTGGAGGCTTCTGAGCGGTCCCCTGCATGCTTCGAAGCGTTGAAAGTCAATGCCTGCTTCCCTTTTACTTCGTGTCCACTGTTGCTGGTAGCAGGCTGTTTTCCTTTGTCATCAAAGGTGGGTAAGTTAACCCCCAGAAGGCGAGCATTACGTGCCTTCTTCTTAGCCGCTTCTGCCCCGATGATCAATAAACTCCAATCAAGAGGCTGGGTTGAGTCGAGCCAGAGATGGATTATAGGAGTCATCTTCATGCTGCAGACATCGATCAGTGCATGTTCTGGCATACCCGGAGGCAACCTTAAGTATGCTTGTTAAAAATATTCGATAAAAGCTCGAACAGTCTCCTTCTCTGTCTGGCGCACTTCTATAAGAGATGACATGGTCATGTCCTTCCCACCGTCGTATAATCGGTCAAGGAAGAGGCGTGTTAAGTCATCGAAAGATGATATAGAGTCATCAGGGAGACTGCAGTACCAGTCGTAAGTGACTCCCTTCAATGCCTTGATAAATAGGTTGGTGGGTAGGGCGTCTTCCTTTGGAAGATGTCCCGTTTGAGACTGGAAGTAGGTCAGATACCGGTTAGAAGAATTCTTTCCATTATATGGTATCAGTATTTGTGGTTTATACTTGGGAGGGTAAACCACTTTGTTCCATTCGAGAGGGTAAGGTTGCGAGATTTCCATCTTCTGACGTTCTTCCTGCTTGTTTTATGTCAACCAGCTCTTCTGTAGAACTGGAAGCCGGTGAGGGCGGTAAGTTGTGAAGTTCGGCATTTGAAGGAGCCGACGTCCGAGGTTTAGTATGATGATCTGTACCCGAAGATACCCGTTGAGGGGGTATACTTGATTCTCCATTAGCCCCTGGATCGGGACTGGTGAAGACAGGTGCCCTTGCTAATGGTTGAGATGCCAGAGTGGTCCGAATCTCAAATACCATTTGAGTCAAGGATTGGATAGTAGCAGAGAGGGTTTTGAGGCTCCCTTCCACGACATCCATGTGCTGCACGATGTCCAGAGCTGGAGTGTCTGACTCTCCTTCGTCACCACCCCAACCATGTAGACTGGCATAACATGGGTGGAAGTGGATGGATCAGTTGAGGCTTCGCTTTCGACCTCACTTTTCTGTAGAAGAGCTTCTCCTTCTGAGACCTCGTACTGGCTACCCCAGCTACCTCGGGGTCGGTTCCTTGGAGAACGTCCTCATCTTCAAGCGGAGGGTTGTCATGGATAGCAGGAGTTTGATCACTCCCAGTTGATGCTTCCGCGAGAACCTTCTTCCTTGATTGGGTGCTCTCAAACACCCCTGAGGATAGGACCATCATTTTGCTTTTCCTCGACTGACACTTGAACGATGTTGCTGAGGTCGAGGGATTGGTGGTTGTTTTTCTCCTTGATGAATAGAACTTGGAGACAACATGGCAAGAAGCGACCTTGGGCTATGACTCATCTTCAACGGTTACCTTCTTTTCAAGACGACGTCGGATGGGTGCAACAGATTACAGTCGCTGGAACACAGACTGCCTATATGATGGAGCCTTTGTTTTGCAACAACAGTAGTTGATGGTGACCATGGCATAAGTGTGCTCCGCGAGAAGCCCATCATACTTAATGGTCAACTCTCCTGATATGTGTTTGTGAGTGATCACATTACGCAAATCATGAGGGGAGAGTTTCACTTTTACAACCCCTTCAGGCACATAGCGAGGACAAGTGCCGGGGTAGTCATGTGAATGCTGCACCCCCTGATCCAATTCCAGCGCATGAGATACGTCCAGATCATTGGTGGGGGAGCAACATGAATTATGACTTGAACCCACTTCATGCGCACAACCCACGTGGGCGCATGGGTTCAAAGTCACAAGTTTTGCCTCGTACGACTTGGTTCCAAATGCAGAAGATGTACCCAAGCGTGACGGAAACTTTGAGAGTCGGCTTGTATCTGGTGCAAATGTACTAGAATCGACTCTGTACAGTTTACCATCGGCAGCGCGCATGATTTTGAGCGCATCTCCGGTTTACTGTGGGCGTAACATATTTGGAGGGCATGGCCCGTGCTGCCTTGGATTTCTTCGTACCAGTCCGCGAAGGTGCATAGTACTCAAAATCTAACTCATTCTTGCCACGACAGTGAGTGATTCTGTCAAAGATAGAGGCCCTCTCCTGTACGCCAGAGTTCATGCGTGGGATGTTGGATGTGCCTTTGTTTCGTCGGTGCATCTTCTTCGACTAGAAAGAGGAAAATTGGGCAATGCAGTCAATACTGTATTTCCCTGGCAGATGTGCAGTACTGGCGAGCGCATCTTGATTGCTGAGAATGTCATTAATAAGTGTGGGCTGAGGTGGCGCGTCCCCTTCAGCGGTGGTGCTCGGCACATCTCCTTTGCGTACCCAGACTTGTTGAGTCTTCTTCGGCTTTGGCAGCCACTTCGAAGGACTTGTGCTGACTCTAGAGATGAACTCCTCATACGCCTGTTGATTGAGGCGCACCAGGAGTGTCTTGTGGGAGGAGCCAAGCATGATGTCGTCAGATTGTGACACAACTTTCTCGTCAGAAGAGAAAGACGTCCCCAGCAGAGTTGCCAGCTTGTTTGCCATCGAAAATGCGATAAGGTTTTGTTGAATAAAACTTTGGTATTTCAATTACAAACAGAACAGTATACAATATAGGACTTAGACGTAGTACTAGGAGTATACTTTTGTTCTTTATCTAGGAACTGTATCGGTGGAGCGAATGGTAATGCGTTGACTCCGTTGACGATCTGACGACGATCATGAATGCTCTGAAGGTCTGGGCTGCTGTGGATGCTGGAGCGTTTGGAGAAGAAGTGAACGATAAGTATCTTTTCTCGTCTCTGTAGGTAGATATTATGATCTATCTGTCTGTGTGTGTGTGGATGGAGGAATGATCCTTTTATTTATAGGCTGCATACTGGTCTGCTCGTGTGCGTATATGTAGGATGCGTCTGTACGTGGGAACGCCACGTAGCTGATGCTGTGGGGCGCATGGACAATGCGCCCTGAGTTGAAGCTGAATCTTGTTTGAACTACACTGTTGGGCTGTGGTGGAGCTGACATGTGGCAGTTGTGAAGATTCGACCGTTGCTGAGATCTTGGGTGGTTAGCACCCATTCGTAGGCAGAATTGAGTCAAATGACACGTGGCGCATATTCATGGCTTAAAGATCTCAGTTTTGGTGGAGGATGATATGTCAGGATGTGCCTAGGATCTGGCACATGGGACGACTTGGTCTATGACTTTTAGAGGTCACAAACAAGTCTAGGCCCTAGGCTTCTGAGGCGCATGCAGAGCTTCGAGTGCATGGCTGTGTAAGCGCATGCAAAGACTTGGCTTCTATTTTTTAGGATCAGGAGTAAGTCGAAAGCTCATGGCTTTTGAGGCGCATGCAGATTTCTGGGCGCATGGCTGTGGAGGCGCATGCAGAGACTTAACTTCTATCATTTGGGATCAGGAGTAAGTCGGGGTGCATGGCTTTTGAGGCACATGCAGACTTCTAGGCGCATGGCTGTAGAGTAGCATGCTAGTGATCGGTCGGCCACGTGGCAAATGCAGCAATTACCGACAAAAGCAAGTAATAATGATGCTGTCATCTGCGGCTCTTTATTTTTTGCTAAAAGCTACAAACTGTTCAGTCTTTAGGGAACGTGCAGTCGACTATGTCTCATAGAATTAAATGATTGATGGGTGAGGAGTTGAAGTGGGCACATCAGTTTATACCCCACTAGGCGCATGGATCTATATCCCATTGGGCACATCGGTACAGAGCGCAAAGTGCTGACAGCGCATCTGCCGCATGGCGCATCCTTATTGGCCCGTCTGTTGCATTTTTCGAGGAATTAATAGTTGTTTTGACTTTGGCTGAATACGAAGAGGCAGATTCAATTGCATTAATGCAAATTTATTGCATATAATATGAGAAGACAGCCACTTGGCGCATGAGCGAGGGTTGCCCCGGCCTATAAATAGCTTTGTGAAGAGTTTTGTTTCTCATTTCACTTAGCTTTCCTACATGGAGATGAACTCGATCGGTCCCCTGCTTTGGCGAGTTGACGATAAACTCCTTCTGAAGGCGAAGATGTGTTGAGTTGTTTTTTTACCATCGACCCTATTTTTGTACAAGCCTGTGAAAGTGCCTGTTGCATCCAAATATCAGGATCGTTGTGCCCCGATTTAGTTAGGCTAGAAGAGCCACACCTCCTACTAAAGTACCCGCATGCTGACGAGGAAGTGATTTGCTCTGACTATGCACGGGGATGCACCTATGCTGAGATGCTGGAATGATGCACCTGGCTGTAGCAGTTGAGTGATGCGCCTGGCTGTAACACTTCGAGTGATGCACCTAACTGTAGCTTTTAGGATTATCTTTCTCTTTTGTAAAAGAATTCTCCTTTGTAAAAGACATGTAATAGATTTTCATATGAAATAAAAGCCCCATTTATATGTCTCTTCTTCTTTGTTGTTTTCTGCTGTGCCAAGTATTTTGTTCCTGGAGCATGTTGATTTCTGGCGCATGAGAGTTAGGACGCATAGGAGTTCTGGCCTTAGATGCGCCTGAAATTCTATGCTTCTACAATGTCTTGAACAAGATTGATAAAAGACAAACTACATAAAAATGCAACATCAAGGACAATGTTTAGCACTTGGGCTAACAGATACATGTACCATCACAACCGTAGCTCATCTGAAACTAACGGCCAACAGAATAAACACAATTGCATCTTCTTCGAGAATAATGACCAATAGAATACTATAACCATAGGATGAAACTAACGACCAACAAAATCATCAACACAACCGAAGCTCATCTGAACTATCGGCCAATAAAATACTATCATATAGCCAGCATGCCTAGTAATTATTCTCCCGGTCTCAATGAACTATACAGGTGTCCAGTCAAGTCAACTCAAGTCAAGTGCATGTAACAACAAATTAAGGCATATCAAGTGAATGTGGCTCTGGATAAAGCAATACTATCAGGATCTATATGTGAAATAATAGTGACATATAAAATAAAAAAAATATCGTATGTGTACGTAAATTGAGGAAAATAGCAATGGCATGAACATTAGAAGCAGTAGACAAGTATGACTGAGAGGAAATGATAATAGAAGATGCATAAAAATACTATAGAGTAGGCAATGTATACTTGCCTGAGGTTGTGTGCAAAACAAATGTATCCAGTAGCTAGAATCGTCAGATCAGTGAACTAATAAAACGTTAAATCCTGCAAATGCCCTCAGATGCTGAAATAAACATCACGAACATTTTTTTATGAAGGAAATGTCTAGAAACGCTACCCATAAGTCTAATTCTAGACACAGGGGCAAAATCATAATTTTGAGTCAAAATGATGTCCGTCGTTGGATCCGCTTTGCACCAATACCAGTACCCACGGTATATAAAGTTATCAAACTATACGTCTACGAGTCCAGTTTGACGATACGAACCCAACCGTATGTCCTACGTTGGATTTCGGTGGGCCGTGCACAAATTCCTCCATTGGATCGGGTCGCTGGACCGCCAATATAGCGTTTCGGTCGACCTTCTCAAAATCAGACCAAACATGGCTCACAAGACCAGAAAGTGACACAGTCCTGATGGCACAAGTTTCTTCTCGAGATGGAGAACGTGTACGAAGTTACGGGATACTTTACAAAGGGACCGATACGGGGTATTTCGACAAATACACCTCGATTTTGTCGCATACGCATAACGAAATTGAGTTCCGTCGAATCCTACATGTCAAAAAAATCCATACACGTCTTTCAATGCTCATAGATTGTGACCATGACGTTCGGTTTGTTGGGGCATGTCGTATCGATGAAAATTATCGAATTCTACAGTTCGAAAAAATAGTTTTTCCCTAAACTTTCAAACTAATTGAACAATAATTTAATCAATAAAAAATAGAAATAACATAGGGGTTTTCATCTCGTATATGTTGTCTGTGATCATGTTCAAATAGATTTTGAAATCTGTTTCTGAATTGGCAAATGTTTGCCTTCCTAATCTAGGGTTCTGGTTGGTCCTAACCCTGTCTAGGAACAGATTTTGCGTTGATGTTTACATTGAATTTTCGAAAAATTTAAGTCTATATAATTAAATCTATCTGAAGGGGGTTAAAGGGGGTTAGTGTCACAACCCGCACCCGGAGTAGGGGTACGAGTGCGTGACAGCGTCCGAGCCTACGCCGCAGTAACGGCGTAGGACGTTGTCTAGGTCTACTATCTAACAATAGTTATAATATCAAAATCTGTCGAGAAGGGTCAACTCCGAATGGAGGACAAACAATGACAATATAATATACTCAATCATAAATTCTAAGAAGGAAAGATGGTACTGAAAGATAAAGACAACAAGATATAAAAATATCAACAAGGAGATCCAACACAGAATGATACAAGTCCAAAGTCTCTGAGTCAACAATCTCTAATACAAAAATACTAAAATAATAATAAGCGAAAATGTAATCTAGAGACAAAGTCCAGTACTAAACTAAACTAGCTAAGCTATACTAATGTCTTATCAGTTATAAATGAATGTAAGAGCAAGAGAATAGTGTATATCATGTACGGGAATCAGAAACTACTATCTATGTGAGTTTAGCACTAGTTTTAACATGTGATCGGCTTAGGAACTTGCACAGGAAAAATGACCTGGCTAATCATACATGCGGTGTATAATTAACACTCACATGAAAAATAATATCTTGTACATGAAGGATTTGGTCATATATCTACGCTAATACCCGTGCCCCTGACTAGTATAGTGGATCCAACAATGACACGTCATGACATGTATTCTCTGAGAAGGTCGCGAGTCCCTCACAGGAATCGTGTCTACACAATGCACGAGAACACAAGGAGTCTTGCATAAGGTATACCAAGGAGTACGAGGAATAACTTCTCATGACGGAATCCAAACAAATACCAATCCGTGTGAATAATGTATCAAGAGAACCAGGTTATCTACACTAAATACAATAAACATATACGATATCATAAAACAAAAATACCATCAGAGAATGTACTCGTCTGAGATCCGGTAGAAATATGTCAACAGTGTATCGATGCTCAGAGTGAAGTCACAGACCTAAAGATGAGATATGCATGAGTTAAATAGGGATTAACAGTATTAGGCATGATTTCTAGTATATGTCATACAAATCTAGGTCAAACTCAGTCAAACTAATTCACACCAAGTCATACTAGGTCTAACAAAGTCAAAATAGATCAAACTAGGTCATGCTAAGTCAATCTAAGTCAAGGTAACTCAAATAAAGTCAAACTAGGTCAACTAAGTTAAACAAAGTCAAACTAGGTCAAGGGTTGACTTACAGTTAATTTTTGGTCAACTGGTCAACTCTGCTCAACTCCTAACCAAATCTAGGTCAAACTAGGCTAATGGTTGACTCACAGTTGACTTTTGGTCAACTCTGATCAACTTCTAGTCCATTCTAGGCCAATGTTGACTTTCAGTCAAATAGGGTCAAATCTAAGTCAAACACCCTATTCCTAACCATTGCCTACCAAGATACCATATACCTTGGTCCTATTGGTATCCCAATACCAATACCTTGCTCGGAATCCAATACCTTAACCTAGGTAAACATATACCTTAACTACCAATACCCATCCTAGATATCTAGTAACTATCTATATATCTCTAAGCAAGTAGCTAACCAAAATCCTAACATCTAACCCTAGTTACTTAGGCAAACCCCTATACCTTGAAGGTAAACCCATTACCTTGGTAAGGTAAAACCAATATCTTAAGATACCAACATTAGTATCCTAAGATACTATCTATCTTAAATCATAGCCATCTAATACTCTAACTAACTAGCTATATAAACTTACTAACATCTAACATACCCTAAGATACTACTTGGTATCTTAAGATACCAAGTGTCTTAACTCTATCATATGAATATCTGACTCTAACTCACTCTAATATCTAAGGTATTCTAGATATCCTAACATATAACTCTAACATCTAACCATCTATCTAACTATCTAGTAACAACCAACATACTAACATCTAAGATATCTAACATATTTAGACACTCTAACACATAATATCTAACTAACACTAACACTATATAGATAGGAACTAACTTACTAATCTTCTAACACAAACTAACATCTAAGCTAACTCTAACACAATATCCACTAACATCTAACATATATACCTCTCTAACTACTAACACACACACACACACACTCTAGACAAGGGCTAAAGGCTAAGGGGAAGTGGGGCTAAGGGCTTGCAATGGGGCTAATGTGGGGGCAGCAAGGAGGGTAAATAGGGTTGTCCCTTATTGCCACAGCTGTTGCTACAACTGCAGCTGCTGCTGATGTATCTTGCAGCAAGAAGGCTGCTGCAGAGCAGCCTATAATGCTGTTGTTGCTGCCTCTACAGGGTGCAGCTGCTGCTGCTGCCCCTTTGCTGCTGTTTGCAGCAGTCCCCCCTCTCTTTTTTTTCCTTCTCTACCCTACACACTCTCATCTATCTATCTATCTATCTATCTATCTATCTATTTATCTATGTATCTATCTACCAACTTTTATTCTCATATTCCCTCACCATCACACTCTCTAGCACACACACATCCTTCTATCACTCACACACAAATACAAACACAACACACACATCTACATCTCCTCTCATTCCTCCCTCACTCCTAAACACACACACACACACATTCACAAGACACTCTCACTACCATCTAACATATGACACACACACACACACACTCAACACACAAACAAAACCACACACTCACACTCAACTCTCATGCCTCACATCATCATTCCCCTCTCTATACACAGACAAAATACTCAACATATATCGAATCCCTCTCCTCTACCTACACACACCAACATCTAGCACACTAACCAACTCTCAACACACAACCATAACAATACATATATACAATAACACTAAAAATAGTCCACCTATGTGATAAATACCAATATTACATACATACATATAAAATATGGCTTGTAGGCCAAAATACTAAGATACATACATTGGTATCTATATGAAAATTTAATGGGACATCTTAACCATGGTTAATCTACTCTCTAACACATCCAAAACTGAAATTAGAAGTCAAAATAGCCTATGGGGCATTCCTACAAACACTTGGTGGGCCACCCTCGGAATTTCTTCTTGGGTGACACAAAACCCATCCTAACTTCCTAATGCGGACTCTAAAGAGCCTTAAAATCAAACATAAGGGTGGTACATGTATGGGGGTGGTTCCTATGGATGCAAAACTATCAAAAATGCAAGAAAACATAAATTAGAGAGCAGGTTATACCTATTGGGAAATGTGTACATAGCTATGTAATACATATAAGTTACTAACAAAAACTATTCTTTGTAAAAAAAAATCCCTTTCCCATGTTATGAAAAAGGTATTTTTGTATATAATATAAATAAATAAATTCTAATTTTTTTAATAAAAATTATAGAAGAAGAAAAAGAAGAAGAAGAGGAATAAAAATAATAATAATTCCAACAACAAAATAGTAGGGTGTCATAAATCTGGGGTGTGTACATATTACTACTAGTATTATTTTACAAATAAATATTAATTTTCAAAGCCCAAAAATAATAAATAAATAATTATTAAAATGGGAAAAGATAACAATAATACGATTTAATAAATTTTAATCAACAGAGTATCAAACTTCATAAATCTAGTAATGCCTACTAGTCAAGGCACTTGACTGTACTAGTCGTGCCATATTGTCTAGTCAGTGTGCATAAGAAAAAATAAACATGACTAAGGCTATATTTATAGATATCAAAAATAATTCAAAACAAATTCTTTAAGCAATTAAAAATAATAATAATAAATCCTTGAAAATTTTGGAATTTACACAACCATCATGATCACCAACCTACTCCACTCAGTCGAATACCTAGAGAGATCACCAGGTCCTTAGGAGACTAGCAAGGTACATAATATACATGCCAAGATAAAAATATAAAAATATGAACTAAGGCAATCTATTGTATCCGTCTATGTGCCATGCAAGTGAGAAACTCTCATAGAATACCAGACCTCTCCACTAAGGCTCACAAGCACCTCAGCATGATATTGTCCCCAGTACCGTATCTTGGGACCATGGACAACCAATTCTTTGCAGTAATAATCCTCTACTCTGCTACAAAGCTAAAGGGTCAGTAAACAACAGGCCGCACGACAATAGGTCTGATACGGTAGTCAAGTTCTCCCAAACTCCATGTCTAGAATCTAGTAGTCATCTTGACAGCAATAGCAATAATGATAAAAAATCTAGAATGCTAGAACGAGGTCAATACCACGAATAGTCATGTAAACCTCACATCATGAATGTGTCGGTGTCTTGTGGTCAATCATGTCAATAAAAACGTTAATATGCATGTAATGTCTAATGTCATTACTCAGTGTCATCATCATGACATCGGGACCCGTCTACAAAACATACAATAAGTATCGACGTTCATACGTCATATAAAGCTAATAAAAAAACAACCATAAAGAAAAATGGAACAATCTGTAACCACGACAAGGTATACTTGCCTGCTTCGGTATCGTTTGACTGGTGTCTTCAGTTGGAAGTGCATTGAATCCAAGTTATCCTATTGTAACATATTCTAATCAATACACACAATCTAACTAAAGTAATATAAAAAGAATATGATCATTTGTATAACGTCAACCAGTATGGTGACGTTCATGCCAACGATCCAACAGTTGCGTGGCCTTAGACAATGTGCCAATAACCACGTACCATGCTACTGTCTATTACGTTGTGTGAGTCTTATACATCGTGTTATCACATGTACATTTAGGAATTGATATTATTTCGATAGGCGTAATCCTAAACATACGTAGATACTATACAATGTCCCAAAATTTACGATAATGCTAAAATATACTTCGAACGTGCATGTAGCCTCTCAAACACGCATTTCGACAACAAATAAAACTGAAATTAATATGAATGAATTTCTGAAATTTATATTTATTTAGTGAAAAATACTAAAACAATTGCCGTTGCATGTACAAAGTTCCGTTGCATGTCGACTAGATATTTTAGCAACTTGACAACTAGTTTGTGCATGCAAGGTTGCCAACTTACGTAAAAATCATTTAATATATAAAATATATTAGTTTATATTCTAAAATATAAATTAAAATTATTTATAAATATTATTTAATCATAAAATATAAAAGAAATAATTATCTAGTTAGTATGTATAATTAATAACACAATATAGCGAACTTACCTATTTATTTGGAACCAATTATAATACAAAAATAAATTTAATATTTAGTTCTGAATTTAATCAGAAAAATATGGCTAATCATGAGTTCATATCAAATGGTACATGATTTACTTCCTAGAAAATATATTACGAAGTTTGGTTTTAAAACAATTAGGTTCAAGGTATCTAAACTAGTATAGGTTAATACCTTTGTTACTTTGATTCACAAGTAGATTATCAATAAATAATAATAAATTATGATTTAAATTAATTATGGAATAATATATTTTTAATATAAATTAATTATAATAAACATGGTTGCCATGGTTATAGTTACTGAAAGAAAGTTGTAGGCAACTAGTGCGACATACCTAAAAATTGGTGATAGTTTCTATCGCTTATCATGCAAATTTATTTAAGCTAATAATCCAAAATTAAACCAAAAATAAAGAATATCCAGAGATAAACATCTTAAAATTTTGATTCAAAGTGTCGGAGTATAATATACCATAAGTCGGCATAAGTCGTTACCAACTAATTCGAAGTTAACTAGATTACGGTGACAGAAATAATGAAGTTGCCAGCAAATATATACATAAACTTTACGAGATAAATTTTGGGCATAGTGAGATGTTATAGGAGAGTTTTATGAACATTACCAAGGGGTTAGTTGTTGCTGTGGGGTCTCCTAAAGGTGCGCGAATAGCAGTGCACCGAATTCGGTTTCAGCCTTGACACTTTGTCGTAGAACGAGTGCCACGGACAAATCGTTACGATCCAGGAGCTACGACTTTGAGAAAAGGTAGAGTACACGTATAGGTACAAGTTAGAGTCAGGGTGAAGGAACACTACAAAAAATACCCCTATTTTGCAACGGTTTTAGTGCAACGCTTTTATGAATGTTGCTGAAACTATAATTTACAACAGTTATATTATGGTTGAACTAACCATTTCTAAATTAAATATATTTTCAATGGTTGGAGATTAACCATTGAGTAATATTTTTTTTACAATGGTTCATAAACGCTTGCTAAATATTTTTTTTTACAACGGCCAAGCAATAATTTTATGAAAGTGTTGTCAAAGCGAGTTGAATGGACAACTGTTATGCAAGGATTTTAAGTATTTGTTACAAATTTATTAATATTTTACAAACAGAACAGTGATACAATATAGGACTTAGATGTAGTCCTAGGAGTACACTTTTGTTTAAGCTGGGTCCTTAGTGCCAATGGAGCGAGTGGTAATGCGTTGACTCCGTTGACCGGCTGACGACGGTTATCGGTTCTCTGAAGGTGTTGATTGCTCTGGGTGCTGGAGCTTGCTGAGAGGAGGAAGACGTTGAGTGTCTAGAACTGCCTCTCCGGTGATTCTCTGTTGTGGATTCTCTCTGTGTTGTGAGTCTCGTGTGTGTGAAGGAGATGATCCTTCTATTTATAGTTTTGCAGGCTGGCTGCTCATGCGCGCATGTAGGATGCGCCGGTGTGGGGATGCCACGTGGAGGTTGCTGATGGAGGCGCATGGATGCTGTGCCCTGATCGAGGGGGAGAACTCTTCATACTGCTGTTGTGAGCCGGCACGTAGCAGAGAGAAGATCTTTCCGTTGCTGAAATCTTGGATGAGTTGAGTCAAAGGACACGTGTCGTCGACTCATGGTTTGAAGATCTCGGATTTAGTGGAGAGGAGTGATCTGGTGGGCTGCACCTTGGATTGGGCGCAGGAGGAGGCTGCGGCTCATAACCTTTAGGAGTTACAAACCATTTGGGGCGCATGGCTTTTGAGGCGCATGCATGCGACTTTCCTTCTGTCTTTCGGGATCAGAGACCAGTCTGAGGCGCATGACTTTTGAGGTGCATGCTGATTTGGACGCATGGCCGTAGAGGCGCATGCGGTTGGTTGAGTGGCCACGTGGCAGTAGCCGTCGAAATAAAGTCATGATGATGCTGACGTTGTCGACGCTTCATTTTCTGAACTGTTCAGACTTTGGGAGGCGTGCTGCCAACTCTGTCAGTTCAGCATTTAATGTTGGTGACGTTCGATAGACAGCTGAGTGGGCGCGTCGGTTGGCGTTCCACTCGGTATGGAGATGTGTGGGGGCGCACCCTCTGTAATGCGCCGAGTACTGTAGGGCGCGTCTGTGTGATGCGCCTGATGCCGAAGGGCGCGTCCGTGTGATGCGCTGTCTGGCTGGCGCATCGGACATATCTTTTAATGATGCGGCTGTCTCGCTCTTCGAGTGCTATAAATAGCCGTTTGGCTGAATTCGAGGCGTCCGGTTCATCCATTTAATGCAAATTCATTGCACGGAATTCGGAGAGCCATCCACTTGGCACGTGGGTTTGATCTGCCCAGCCTATAAATAGTGGCATGGAGAGAAGGTTTGCTTCTCATTCCCTCACGTACTTCCAATATGAACTTGAACATGCGGGTGCATTCTGTTGACGAAGTGCTCCCGAGGGTGAAGATGAGACGCTGTGTTGTCTTCGATGCACTTGAAGGTGACTGTTACATCCAAAAGACGGAGTCGAGGGCTTCCGAGGCAGGTGGAAGGTGCCTGTTGCATCCAAAGATAGGGATGCTCGGGCCTTGTCTCCGTTATTTCGGAAGAGCCGTAGATCGGAATGGCGGTGCTAGGCTTTCTCTTCCTTCAAAGTGGGTGTCGCCCACTCTGGTTGTGTTGAGAGCTTCCTTGTGCCATGATTTCGATCACGGTCTTCCTTGGGCTTTGGAGGCTCTTTCGAAGCCTCCCCTGGCCACAGCTTTGCCGTGCTCCTCTCTTTCTTGGTTCCAGCCAAAGGGTTAAATGCTTTGTGGAAGCACTTATCCGGTGATCCTGGCTGGAAGAGCGGCGCATAACTGGGCTCTGCTCGGCCAGGTGAGCCTGGCTGGAAGAATTTGGCTGAAGGAATGCACATAGCTGGGCTGGATGCACATAACTGAGCTGCTGAAGAGATGGCAGGATGCGCCTGGATGGAGGCGTATAGTATCTGCTGTGCCTCACTGATGGCGCATGGTGATGCTGCGCCTACCTGGAGACGCATGGTGGCCGCTGCGCTTATCTGAAGGCGCATGGTGGCCGCTGGCTGTAGACTTAGGATCTTTCCTTTATAGAAATTCTCCTTTATACAACTTTTTCTAGACATGTAATAGACTTTTATATATAAAATAAAAAGTCCTTCTTCAAATGTCTATACTTATTGACTTTGCTGTGAAGTTCTTCGTCTGAGTTCTAGCGCATGTAGTATCTGGCGCATGGGCTTTCTGGTTGTGAAATTCCATGCTTCTACAAGACCCCCTTCAAAGTTTTCAAAACTTTTGAATAAGTTTTGTAATACTTTGAATAAGAAGCATGAAGGTCAGGGCGCACGATTTCTGGGCGCATGCCTGTTCGGGCGCATGCTCTTCTCAGTTAATGATGATGGTGCCTCGGTAACCGAAAAGATTAATGATGATCTTTTGGTTTTATTTGCTGCTATCCTTGCACAGAACCCGAGGCGACGGCTGAGATCACGCGTCATCTGTTCACGCGTGCGACCAAGCCCTATAAATAGGTAAGAGTTGGAGAGAGAAAGGGTTCTTCTTCTCTGTGCCTCTGCTTCTTTAGAGTTTCTTCTTCAAAACCCTAACTTCTCCTTCCTCGAGAGAATGGCTCCCAAGACTCCTCGCGGTGCTGCCGGCAAGAGGAAGGAGAAAGCGAAGGAGTCTGTCGATGAGGATGTACCTATCACTCTTGCGACTCTTGCCGACGTTCGTCCTGAGGTGACAGGTGGGTTTCGTCTCTGCTTTGGGCCCTGTGCCCTAACTGCCGACGCGTATAGACTTCGGTCTTTGATGATACGCCGAGGTTCTATCCTGCCGACGTGCATAGGTTTATACCTCTATCATGCACCGAGGTTTTAATGGCTGACGCGCATGGGTTTTATTCCCTGAAGATGCGCCGAAACCTTTGCTGACGCGCATGGGCTCACGCTCTGATAATGCGCCGAAGCTCCAATGCCAACGCGCATGGGCTTACGCCCTGATGATGCGCCGAGACATGCTGACGCGCATGGGCCTATGCCCTGATGATGCGCCGAAGCAGATGCGCATGGGTTCATACCCTGGCAATGCGCCAGTCTGCTTGACATATTTTGTCTTTTTGCCTGACTTCCACTTTTGTTGTGCCAGTGTCGATGACGATCCCTTTGTTGAATGAGGTCCTCCTGGAAGCTTCTCTTTGTCAGATGGGAGTTGATTTTGATGAGGCGGTGATCAACCCTGCAAAGGATGCTATCCTTCAGGACCAACCTCGTGAGAGGATGCTACAAATCCAGGTCCAGTTGCCGCTTTTCCTCCAGAGTATGATGGAGAGCGGTAAACTGAAGTCTGCTGATTCTGAAGGTGTGACTTTCTCAAAGCCTGCCTTTCTGTTTGGCGACCGATTAGTCTCTTCCGAAGCGAAGATATTGAAGATCAGAGAAGACTGGTTCTTTGCTGCTAAGGGCATGATGTTATACATGCGGCAGGTTGACCGCCAGTTGCCACTGACAGCCTTTTATCGTCTAGCTTCGAAGAGAAGGATGGGTTGGGAACTTACTCCTTCTCAAGGAGGTGCCTTGGGGGGTTCCCTTTCGATTGACACCACCTCGAACCAGCGAGACACCTTGACCACCTCACGAACCGGTTCTTCGTTCAGTTACTGAGCTTTGCGTCCCGGGAGCATCTATAGTGAAGTCCCAAATGATACGTTTCCATTCAGTGCCCCGACTTTTGCAAATCAGATGCTGACGTCGAAGGTCACGTATCCGACAGCTGGTTTTAGAGTCGAAGGTTGGTGTCACGATATCCCAAAGTAGGACGAGTTGACCTCCTGGGTGCTTTCCAGGTTCAAAGTTGAGCTTAAAGAGATAGGGCTGACTGCCGCCATTCGGGCCACGCAGGCAGGCGTGGACCTCAATAAGCCGATGTTCCTTGCGCTCTTGGAGCTTTTCAACGCCCAGACTGGCAGCTTCTTTACTCCAGTGGGGGAGTTGGGATTGGCCCTTCATGAGATGTACGAAGTGTCCAAGCTTCCTTGGGGCTCGGAACCGTACGAGGAATATTTCCCATCAAATGAAGAGATCCAGGTCTTGGAAGATAAGGACCCGGAGATGATGGCCGTTTTCAAGGAGGTGACGAGCCATCATTATCTGATACACCGGAGGGACAAGGGTAAGACCCAGCCTCACGTGACTGCTTGGAGGGACTATGTCTTCAGGCAGGATTTGGCAGATCCTTCGAGGATCCGGTTTACGACTACGCAGGGCTTGAAACTCGCGGAAGTGAGTTCTGAAATAACCCGGCTGGACGATAGGACCCCACATTCCAATGAGAGCGGCAAGGATACGTACAGCTGTTTCTGGCACTGCGCGCACCGGATGTCATCTAAGGCAGTGTTGACGGCCTACTTGATGATATGGCTCCGAGATTGCATATTTGCAGGGGGATCCGGTGCCGTTGAAAGGGTACATCGGAATCTCATTTTGCCTGCAGTGAAGTTGGCCTTTGGACGACCTTTAGCTCTCCTCTCCGCAATGGTGTGCAACCTGTTGCGCGGTTTGAGGTCTTTTGCTGATGATGTGATCCACGAGAAAGGTAATAATGATAACTTTCCCCGGGCCGAGCTGCCTTTCCATTATCTTATGGGGTGGCTGATCTTACATCATCCGAATGTGATGAGTCCTGGCCCTGAGGAGGACCATGTTGAAGGAGATGCCTTCATTCACCGCTTTTACAAGAGGAAGTGGTCTTACACTGGCGTCCCCGTTTGTAGGAGGGTTTTGTCCTTCCTTCAGGGGTGGGAAATCGTGAAGGTTGGCCCGATCTTCAAGAATTTCGAGGTCGACCAGGATTTGGTTGATTCTGGCGAGGATGCGGTTACTTTGCCGAAATGGAGTTTTCGTTGGTTGCAGAGTATCCGGCCTTCGTACCTGGTCTACCGTAATCAGAACAGATGTTATCTGGAACCGTACTTGCCAAGCCGATTTGCTCGTCAATTTGGCTGCACTCAGCTAATGCTGCGGAATCCCAGTAGCAGTCTAGGCTTCGTCGGGAGTTTGCTGGATGGAGCCCGGGGCTGGCAGTATTATAACGCTGGATGCACTAGCGTTAAGTTTACCACACCAGTTCGCAATCCTCGGCCGCCGATCTTATATCCGGCCGCCAAGCTGTATTGCACTATGAATACTATGTCTCCTGGTTATGACAGGAAGACTAGTTTCATCATTGGAACCCAGTTGGAGGCAACAACGAATATATTGGTGGCAGCTCGGTCATATCGTCCGCCAGAATTGGCGGGGTATCAGGCTGCTGCTGTGGCACCAGTGAGAGACCCGTCTGTCGGGAAAAGGCGGGCTGACCCAGAAGCTGGTTCTTCTGTACCGAAAAGGTCGAGAAGGACGTCGACCCCGAAGATTACGGAAGCGCCACTTGTAATGCCAACGGGCTCAGCTCCCGCTGAGGTAAGGAGTGCTTCATAATTCAAGTTTTTTATGTCATTGTGGCAACTTATGTTCTTCTTCTTGTAGGGATTGAATAAGAAGTCTCGTGCTTCGAAACCGGGCACCAGTAAGCCGAAGGAGGTGGCAGGCTCTTCTGAGGAGCGCATTCCACCGATGATGATGTCTCCTGTGGAGGAGGGTCCCGAAGATGTTCCCGCGGAGGTTTTAGTATCTCCTGACTTTGAAGTCGCAACAACTTCTGGGATAGTACCATCTGCCGTGGAGGCCTTGGACGCCGAGAGTCCTACAGACTCGAGGCATCCTGATGATGAAGTGGATTGGAGTTCGTCGCCTTCTGGTGACGTCGCTCCAGCGTTGCAAGGGTCCGTTGCGAGGGCAGCAGAAGCAGTGAGGATAGAGGAGAGGGTTGATTCTCCTCCTTGTCATGATGAAGGGAGGTCGGCTGAATCATTGCCAAATCCTTCTTTGGCTTCAACCATGGACATAGAGATGGCTACCGATTAGGCGGTAGCGACAGATTTTGTCCCTGTAGAGGGACTTGAGAAGAATGAGACCCTTCTACCGGTCTTGTCTCCTGGGGCTGGCCAGGAGATAAATGTTGATCTCCCCGTTTTGCCGGAAGAGGTAGCTGATGCTGATAGAACGTCGGGGGTAGAAGAGGTGGCCGTTGACGTCGGTGATTTCTCCGGGCTTGAGAAGGGTAAGGGTGTGGAACCCTCTGTTGCTTCTTCCACTTGGGGTACTATCACGACGCATGTGCCGGCTCCTTCTGTTCCTTCGGCTCCTCGAGCTAGCAGTCTGGCCCCTATTGATGAAGAGCCTATTGCTGTCGAGGTTCAAACCTCTCAGATCGAGGTTGGCGGATCTTCCTCCGGTCCGCAAACTGTAGTAGCTCCCCCAACTCCTGCTATGACGCCGCAGGTGCTGGCGGATGCCGACGAGTATGTGAAGTTCCTCGTCGAGGGAGTGTACAAAATGCTGGAGAAAGGTGTATCTGCAGTGATGGATGCCAAGGAGAGCTTTTCGACAACAAAAGCTTTGGCAATGACTTGTATCGAGCTGATCCGCGTTCACCAAGGCCATGACCATATAGCCAAAATTTTGGAGGTTTCGGTGATTGAGCTGGACGAGCGGCTCGCGGAACTGCAGCGCATCCAACGAAATGACCTCTCTGTCCTGATAGATGCAGAGATAGGGAAGTTGATTGCTGAAATCGAGGCCTCCCATCGAGCCGATGTGAGCAGTTGGAAGCGTGAAGTGGCTGGGACTGAGGCTGCGGCGGAGCAGTTGTCTTAATCTACGAAGAAGACGACAGAGAAGCGGGCTGCGGTGGATGCTAACATCGCAGAGGTTGATGCTCAGATGCGCCGTCTTGAAGACCAGCGGGCCCAACTTCAACTAGAAGCTGATCGTGTCCTGGCTGAACACGTGGCATTCAAGCAGGAGGAAGCGACTCTTACTCAGCGGACCCTTGCTTTGGCTCAGCAGCGACGACAGCTTGATGAGAAGTATGAGAGTAAAACTTCCGTTGAGGCTGTCGGATTAATGCGTCAAGAAGTCGAGCTCCGAGTCCAGGCGACTGTGGAAACTCGCACTGCCGACCTGAGACGTCGAGTCAGAGAGCTCTCATCCCACCCTGGAGAGGATCGGGGACTGTAGTTTCTCTTCTTTTTATGTGTTTTTGCAACTCTTGCTGGGGAAAATAGCGTATTTCTGTACTCCCTTTTTAAAGAAATACACTATCTCTTTTTTTTTGTGATGTGTTCATTTTTGATCTCATGAACTTGATGATTTATGTGGACCTATTATCTTTTGCGCACCTTGGTTTTTAGGTACAGATAATAAGTTTGAAGGAACCAACATGTTTGCTCAGAGGTAATGTGGACATGGCAATCATTAGGTTCAAATGATAGAATCTTCCTACTCAGAGGTATTTATGGACGTGGTAGGAATGATCCTGGGGGATACGCTAAACAACTCAGAGGTAATGTGGACGTGGAAGTTCTGCGATCAATGTACGACAACACAGGAGTTGTTTGTACGGGATGTTTACTCAGAGGTAATGTGGACGTGGTAAACATGAAGGATAGCGTAAGCTCACGAAATGTAAGGTTCCGCTTTGTAGGATGTAGAGAGACAACTCAGAGGTAATATGGACGTGATTATCTTTCTACAGAAGGATGCCACGGAACAGCTGGGTTCCGGAAGCGTTTGACTTTGTGAAAAGAGGTTGTTTGGGGAAATACATGTCTTGGTGGATGTCAAGAATAGTACTTCTTTAGGAACTTGCCGTTGATGGGCATCATGAACAAGTTCCCATTGGGTTTGGCGAGGCGGTAAGCACCGTTTGAGTATACCGTCTCAATGATGAAGGGTCCTTCCCATTTGGGCTCGAACTTCCCTGGTGTCTTGTGAGTTAACACCATTGGCCTTCTGACTGCTAAAACCAGGTCGCCAACTTGGAAAGTTCTTTGCTTGACCTTCTTGTTGAAAGCCTATGATATACGGGCTTGGTAAAGTTCGATGCGTTGTTGAGCTAGGAGACGCTTTTCGTCAAGTGCCTCCAGTTCCCGCAGACGACGACGTTGATTGTCTTCTTCTGTGAGTTTGTTTGTGATCGCTACTCGGAGTAAGGGGATATGAATCTCGAAAGGCAGTACCGCTTTGCTCCCGTAGACCAGGGTTTCTTTCTGCAGAGGTCTGTCGAAACGGGCCTCCACTTGCTTTTGTTTATTGGCTGCTGAGGGCTTGGATGGACCCTCCTCAGGGATGGTGCCAGGAGGCACCACTTCGGCGGCAGCTTCACCGAGCTGGGAGTTCTGTTGTGCACACGTCTACACATGAAGCACCTCTTCCGTTGAAGAAGAGACCGTGCGGTAAGACTTGATCTTCCTGCCTTTTGCTTTGGAGGTAGGGCGTACCTCCGATTGAGTTACCTCGGAGACGAGGTCGGGGTGAACCCAGAGGACCTCTCCTCGAGATGTGGTGAGTGGGACAAGTCCACTCATATTGTCACGGGTGGGTGGCAAGTTCACCACCTCCATTGTCGCCTTAGGGATGGGGACGACGCCATCTTGTGTGGTAGTCAGCGGCAAGGTGCCGAACTGAAGTGACACCACATTAGCTGACACCGTCTTCTCTTCGTAGTCGACGGAGATCACATCCGCATTGATCATGCGCTGGATATAATTTTTGAGGACGTAGCAGTCCTTGGTCGGGTGTCCGACAAACCGATGGTAGTGACAGTACCTCGGGTTGTCCACTTTCCTGACTTCATCGGGCCGCTTCGGGTCTGGAAGCTTGATCTTGTCACCCTGCTTCAGTATCTCAAAGAGTTGCAGGGTGTCGTCATCATTGAATGAATAAACCTCCTTGGGTCTCGGTGCCAGTGGAGGCTTTTGAGTAGGCGCAGATGCGCCCTTCGAGGCATTAACAGTCAATGCCTGTTTCCCCTTTGTTTCTCGTCCGGAGTTGTTGATTGCGGACTTTTTCCCCTTATCGTCAAAGGCGGGGAAGCTAACACCCAGAAGACGTGCATTGGCCGCCTTCTTCTCTGCAGCTACAGCTTCGATGATTAGGGAGCTCCAGTCGGGAGGGGGAGTAGAGTTAAGCCAGAGCTTTACTGCAGGCAGCATGTTCATACTGCAAGCGGAGAGAAGCGCATGCTCTGGCATGCCTGGAGGTAGCCTGAAGCAGGCCTGACGGAAGCGTTCGATGAATGCCCGAACCGTTTTCTTGTCCTTCTGGCGTATCTCAATGAGAGACGCCATCGTCATGTCCTTCCCACCGTCGTAGAAGCGGTCGAGGAAGAGGCGTGTCAGGTCGTCGAAGGACGATATGGAATTATCGGGGAGGCTGCAGTACCAGTCATATGCCACCCCTTTTAGGGCCCCAACAAAGATGCTGGTGAGGAGCGCGTCCTCTTTCGGAAGATGCCCTGTCTGCGACTGGAAGTACGTCAGGTACCGTCGTGGAGAGTCCTTTCCGTCATACGGCGTGAGTGTTTGTGGTTTATACTTTGGGGGATAAACCACCTTGTTCCACTCAAGGGGATAAGGCTGGGGAATGCCCATCTTCTGGCGCTCCTCCTGCCTGTTCTTGGACTCGAAGCGCTCCCGCAGATCTTTGATCATTTCGACCACGTCCTCCGTGGAGCTAGGAGTCGGGAAAGGAGGTACCACCTGGAGTGGAGCGTTTGAGGGCTCCGACGTCCGGGGTGCTTCTGTGTCTGAGGGTATCCGTTGGAGGGGCACACTCGACTCTCCATTGGCTCCTGGGTCGGGACCATTTGAAGGTGTCCTGATCAAGGCCGACCGCATCTCAAACACTGCTTGAGTCAGTGCTTGCATTGAGGCAGAGAGGGTTTTGAGTCCTCCCTCTAGCGAGTCTATGCGCTAGACAATGTCCTGTGGCGGTGCATCAGTCTCAAGATCACCCCCGGTCATGTATACTGTCATGACACGGCCGGAAGTAGATGGATTAGTTGAGGCTTCGCTCCCAGCCTCGCTCTCATGTGGAGGAGTCACTTCTCCTGGTGTTTGGCCACCCCCAGCCACATTCTGGAGTTCGTCTTCGACAGGCGCATCTGCAAGGGCCTGACTGCCCTCAGCTCTGTCTTGAAGGGCCTCTTCGTTTCCAGCACTACCCCCGGCGGTGTCCTGGAGGACATCATCATTTTGAGGGACTTCAGGGAGGCCATCTTCGCCTTGATGAAGATCCGCCGTAGCTGTGCTTTGGACATCTTCGTCTTCGGAAGGAGGCTCGACAAGGGTCTGGCTCCCCCCAGCTTCCTCCAAGAACTTCTTCCTCGACCGAGTGCCTTCGAACACTCCAGAGGTCAAGACAGCTGCCTTGGTTTTCCTCGACTGGCTTTTGGATGAAGACGAAGAATTGGCAGTCGTCTTCCAGACAGATGAGGAGTTGGAGATCACGTTGCATGAAGCAACCTTTAGCTCCTCTTCTGCTGACACCTTCGTCCCAAGGCGATGTCGGAGGGGTGTCGATGATTGTAGCCGTTGGAAGACCGACTGCTTTGGCAGTACTGCCGTCTTACAACAGCAGTTGATGGTGACCACTGCACAAGTGTGCCCCGTGAGAGGCGCATCGTGCTTGTTGGTCAACTCTCCTGACCGGTGCTTGTGAGTGATCACGTTGCGCAGGTCGTTGGAGGAGAGTGCTACCCTCACACCCCTCTCAGGTGTATGGCAGGGCCAAGCGCCGGGGTGGTCGGGTGAGTGCTGCGCCCCCTGATCTAATACCAAGCAGGCATCACGATCAGTAGTGGGGGAACCACAGCATTTGAAGTGACTTGAACGGACCTCAAACGCACAACCAGAGGAGGTGCGGGAGTTCAAGACCACTGAGTTTGCCTCTCTCGTCTTGGTTGTGCACGCAGTGAATGCGCCCAAGCGAGATGAGGACTTTGAAGGTCGACTCGTTGTCGGTGCAGAAGCACTTGAGTCAACCTTGTACAGCTTGCCATCGGCAGCACGCGTGATTGTAAGTGCGTGCCTCTAGTCGGCTGCTGGCATAGCACGTTTGTGGCGCATGGCCCGTGCCGCCTTGGATTTCTTCGTACCAGCCCGCTGGGGCGCATAGTACTCAGCATCCAAATTCCCCTCGCCTTTACAGCGAGTGAGTCTGTCAAAGACATAGGCTTTTTGTGGTGCATCAGAAGTGATGTGCGGGGCATTGGCTGCGCCCCTGCTCCGTCGACGTATCTTCCTCGCCTGAGAGGAAGATGGCTGGGGAACGTGGTCAGCCGCACGCTTCCCCGAGAGATGCGCTGCATCAGCGGGCGCACCTTTACTGCTGAGGACGTCAGCAGGAAGGAAAGGCTGGACGGGCGCATCCCCTTCAACGGTGGTGCCCGAGGCATCGACTTTGCGCACCCAGACTGCGCGAGTCTTCTTCGGCTTCGACAGCCGCTTCGAAGGACTCGCACTTCCTTCAGAAATGAACTCCTCGTACGCCTGTTGATTGAGGCGCACTACCAGCGTCTTGTGGGAGGAGCCCACCTTCACGTCGTCGGCCTGTGACACGACTTTCTCGGTAGAGGAGAAAGAAGTCCCCAGCAGAGTCGCCAGCTTGTTTGCCATTAAAATTGTTTTGATTGAAATTTTAATACAAACAGAACAGTGATACAATATAGGACTTAGATGTAGTCCTAGGAGTACACTTTTGTTTAAGCTGGGTCCTTAGTGCCAATAGAGCGAGTGGTAATGCGTTGACTCCGTTGACTGGCTGACGACGGTTATCGGTTCTCTGAAGGTATTGATTGCTCTGGGTGCTGGAGCTTGCTGAGAGGAGGAAGACGTTGAGTGTCTAGAACTGCCTCTCCGGTGATTCTCTGTTGTGGATTCTCTCTGTGTTGTGAGTCTCATGTGTGTGAAGGAGATGATCCTTCTATTTATAGTTTTACAGGCTGGCTGCTCATGCGCGCATGTAGGATATGCCGGTGTGGGGACGCCACGTGGAGGTTGCTGATGGAGGCGCATGGATGCTGTGCCCTGATCGAGGGAGAGAACTCTTCATACTGCTGTTGTGAGCCGGCACGTAGCAGAGAGAAGATCTTTCCGTTGCTGAAATCTTGGATGAGTTGAGTCAAAGGACACGTGTCGTCGACTCATGGTTTGAAGATCTCGGATTTGGTGGAGAGGAGTGATCTGGTGGGCTGCGCCTTGGATTGGGCGCAGGAGGAGGCTGCGGCTCATAACCTTTAGGAGTTACAAAGCATTTGGGGCGCATGGCATTTGAGGCGCATGCAGGCGACTTTCCTTCTGTCTTTCGGGATCAGAGAGCAGTCTGAGACGCATGGCATTTGAGGCGCATGCTGATTTGGACGCATGGCCGTAGAGGCGCATGCGGTTGGTTGAGTGGCCACGTGGCAGTAGCCGTCGAAATAAAGTCATGATGATGCTGACGTTGTCGACGCTTCATTTTCTGAACTGTTCAGACTTTGGGAGGCGTGCTGGCAACTCTGTCAGTTCAGCATTTAATGTTGGTGACGTTCGATGGACAGCTGAGTGGGCGCGTCGGTTGGCGTTCCACTCGGTATGGAGATGTGTGGGGGCGCACCCTCTGTAATGCGCCGAGTACTGTAGGGCGCGTCTGTGTGATGCGCCTGATGCCGAAGGGCGCGTCCGTGTGATGCGCTGTCTGGCTGGCACATCGGACATGTCTTTTAATGATACGGCTGTCTCGCTCTTCGAGTGCTATAAATAGCCGTTTGGCTGAATTCGAGGCGTCCGAATCATCCATTTAATGCAAATTCATTGCACGGAATTCGGAGAGCCATCCACTTGGCGCGTGGGTTTGATCTGCCCGGCCTATAAATAGTGGCATGGGGAGAAGGTTTGCTTCTCATTCCCTCACGTACTTCCAATATGAACTTGAACATGCGGGTGCATTCTGTTGACGAAGTGCTCCCGAGGGTGAAGATGAGACGCTGTGTTGTCTTCGATGCACTTGAAGGTGACTGTTACATCCAAAAGACGGAGTCGAGGGCTTCCGAGGCAGGCAGAAGGTGCCTGTTGCATCCAAAGATAGGGATGCTCGGGCCTTGTCTCCGTTATTCCGGAAGAGCCGTAGATCGGAATGGCGGTGCTAGGCTTTCTCTTCCTTCAAAGTGGGTGTCGCCCACTCTGGTTGTGTTGAGAGCTTCCTTGTGCCATAATTTCGATCACGGTCTTCCTTGGGCTTTGGAGGCTCTTTCGAAGCCTCCCCTGGCCACAGCTTTGCCGTGCTCCTCTCTTCCTTGGTTCCAGCCAGAGGGTTAAATGCTTTGTGGAAGCACTTATCCGGTGATCCTGGCTGGAAGAGCGGTGCATAACTGGGCTCTGCTCGGCCAGGTGAGCCTGGCTGGAAGAATTTGGCTGAAGGGATGCACATAGCTGGGCTGGATGCACATAACTGAGCTGCTGAAGAGATGCGGGATGCGCCTGGATGGAGGCGCATAGTATCTGCTGCGCCTCACTGGTGGCGCATGGTGATGCTGCGCCTACCTGGAGACGCATGGTGGCCGCTGCGCTTATCTGAAGGCGCATGGTGGCCGCTGGCTGTAGACTTAGGATCTTTCCTTTGTAGAAATTCTCCTTTGTACAACCTTTTCTAGACATGTAATAGACTTTTATATATAAAATGAAAAGTCCTTCTTCAAATGTCTATACTTATTGACTTTGCTGTGAAGTTCTTCGTCTGAGTTCTAGCGCATGTAGTGTCTGGCGCATGGGCTTTCTGGTTGTGAAATTCCATGCTTCTACAGTTAGAAATAGTTACGCAATAATTTTTGCAACCTGTTGTGAGTGAGCTTATTATTTGTAATGATTGTGCAATAATTTATGCTACCAGTTGTAATTTTTTGTTTAGTAACAACGTTTATGATAACCATTGTCAAAAGAATAAACAACTATTATAAAAATATTGATCTCGCAACTGTTTGTTTATAGCCATTGCAAATTCATTGTCTAACTTGAATTTTATTTATACACAATAGAAATTTAAGTATTAGAATTACTCATATTAATTGGTTTCTTGTTCGCTAACAAAAAAAATTAGATAATTAATATTTAACATCGATCCAAAAGCTTCAAATGATGAAAATGATATAAGTACATATATATTATATATATATATAAGTATTTGTATACAAATGAGCCTGTAGCCTAGTGGTAGAGAGGAGTTATGTGATCCAGGAGGTTGGGAGTTCGAGCCCCATTGGAGGTAAAAAAAAGTACTTGATATTGATCGTTGCCTATTATTCGCAACAATTTTTAACCATTGCATGAAATATTTTAGGCACAATTATCAACCGTCGTGCTTTACTCAATATCTACAATGGTTTGTTAATCGTTGGCAAATATATTATTGACAACACTATGTATAACCGTTACACATTAACGTGAGATCCATTGCATAATATGTTATTTTCAACTACTTATATAAACGTTACAAAAATCTCCTATAACTGTTGCAAGAGGAATCTGCAATGCTAGAATTTATAATGGTTCCAATAACTGTTGTAGAATGATTTTGTAATGGATTATATTGTTTTTGCAATAGTTTTCAACCATTGTAAGACACCCATGTTTCTTGTAGTAGAAGTTTGTTTGATAAAAAGGAGCAGAACACAACGATGAAGATGGTCTTACCTTTGAAAATTTTATTACAACAATTTTTTTGGAAATCGGCTAGCTTGTTGGGCTATTTTGAGAAAGTTAAATTGAGGTTTGATAGAAAGTTTGTGAAAAAAAATGTTAAGGACAGAGAGAGGAAGAAGTGTGTTAAATTTTAGAGAAAAATACTTACTGTGGAGGGAGATATGGCCGGATTGGTAGAGACTAGCCGAATTCAGATTCAGCCTAGGTGGGATGGAGGTGTGGAGAGAGATGGGCAAGCTTTTTGGAAATATTTTGTGAAGAGAATTTGTTTGGAAGAGGCTAAGGAAGAAGTTTTGTTCAGGTGGTTTGAGGAAATAAGTGAAAGGGAGGTCATGGGGTGGCCGTTTACTAAGAGGGAGATGAAGAGTTGAGTTGAATTGTCATAAAGGATAGAGGTTATGCATGAGTGAAAAAGTAAAGAGGTATGGGGGTTATGGGGTGAAGGAGTATCAAAAGTGAAGGGGATATGGCTGCTCACTAAGTGTGTTTGACCCCACTTGAGTCATCCATTAGATTTTAAGTAGTGAGGTGTTGAACTGAGTTTATTCCAAAGGATGCAAAGTTGAAAAAGAAATTACATACAAGGTTTTGAGTGGTGAACCTTGGAGTTTGATGTTTTGTAGAGAGGTCAATGGTGTATGGTGTTTGTCATGAACCATGTTAGGGTGTGTAAGTATCCGGGTTGAGTCTAGACAAGGTTTGGGCTAAGTCAAACCGATAGCTCATTAGGAGTAGAAATTGTGTCATAAGGATTTTCAATGAATATAAAATATTTAAAAGTCTAATTGATCTTAAAATAGAAATTAATATTAATTATTCACATTAAATACATAAAAATAAAAATAAATCCAAAAATTCAGGGAGCTTAAAATCTACCCACCTTAGAAAATTTTGTCCTCGAAATTATGATTATAACTAGAACCAGAACTCAATAAAGTTATGGTACTAAAGTTAGTTTTAGAATCTTACCAAAATCCTCGAATAAATATGGATAATGCTCCTACATAGAATCTTCTCGTTCTCAAGTAGATTCTCGAGGGGAATGGTGCTTCCATACAAACTGAACCAATCTAATCGTCTGCCCTCTAAGCATCTTCTCGCTACTATCCAATATTTTAATTGACTGCTCCTCATATGATAAACTGGGTCCCACTATGATCTCAGAATGACCGACCACATGATTGGGGTCAACCATATACCTACTCAATTGTAAGACATAAAATACATCCTGCACTCTCTCCAAAGATGGGGGTAATGTAAGACAAAATGTCACTTCTCCAACATGCTCTCTAATATCGAAATGTTACTAATTTATAGGTAAGGCTTCTAATTTGGCTATTAAATCTTTATCTATTTATAACCATGGAGATTGAAAAATCATAATCCCTTCATAACCCTGTCAATCCTTAAAATCTATACTATATTCCTATAAGTTACATCACTAACTTCTATAGTAGTTCAATTAGTGATCCACCCCTTCTGCCTATAAGCAATCTATACAATCCTTACAAATATGCCTACCCATTGATTCCTATCTGCAGGGTAAAGGTCGAGGCTGAACTAGACAACCACATAAACCTAGTGGTCATCCTTATAATCCTAGACATTCATAGGTTATTTTTGTTAGGGTTATATACTAAAAGCATCACTTTTGTGGTAACATTATTTCCTTAAATTTTGAATGAGAATCATATGGGCAAATGTTTGCATATTGTATTTGTTGCAAGTGTTAATGCAAATGTCTGATATTCTATATTGTAGATAATATGGTGTGTGGTGTCACACATAAGATCATATTATCAGTTACCCATGGAGTATATAAATAGTTCACAACCTAGATGGACTTGGACATTCTATTGGAAAGGTTGTAGTGTAATATGGTATTAGTCTATCTTGACTATAGGTTTACACTAGTGCACTTTGTGTGTATTGAACAGGACCACTTGAGGTTGTTCTCTTTGTACTGACTACATAAGAGAACTAACACCTCTATTATTATGGATGCTTGTGCTCATCCGGATATAATAACAGACATGTATATACAATATGCATTACTTTGACTCATGAAAGAGTGAGATTCATTGTGGATCAACAACCTCTATGAATTGGGTAATAATATTGTATGTATAATGGTCTGTTGATTATAAATGGAATCCATGTCCCGATACATCGGGTTGATGATGTCCCCTTAAGGAGCTCATAAGGATTGTCATGTAAACCCTACAGGTAGATTATATCCGATATGACAAATAAAGTTGAGCGGTACTACTTAAGGATAAAAGATGTCGAATCAATATAGTTGTCAGTAACTTAATTTGATCGACGGACATACGATATCTTAACATGGAGAGCCAAACGAGCATATAATAAAAGGAGCCCACAAATATAATTTGGAATTAGGGAGGTAGTGCAACAATAGCTCATTATTGGACCGAGCTATTGTTAATGGGCCTGAATTGTGTGTTTGGGCTGAACACGGGATATCCAGATCCGTTAGGAGGCCTAACCCTAATTTCTCCTCATGGTCCCTGCCGTAGCCTATATATATCCTCTATTCTCTGGCCGCCAGATATTTTTGATCAAAAAATTTGAAGCTTTCTCTAAATTCATGATTCACGTAAGGAGAGAAAGAGAGTGCTGCCAAGGAGAAGAAAAAGTTGGGAGATCGTCACCCACACGACGTCCAACTCGAGGAAGGAATACGTGCAGAAGATCTTGGGGTCGTCCTCTCGAGATTGCAAGAAATTATTTGTCTTCTTTCCGCCGCAGGTATAATTCGTGAACCTTAGTTTCCGCCTATAAAGGGTTAGAACACGTATTAAATCTGTTTAACTTTCTATCGATCAATACGCACACCAAAGTAAGGGCCCTGGGAATCCCCAGTTCTAACAATTTTAAGGCTAGTCTTACCATGTGTAGAGATGGTCGTCTTTTCTAACCTATATCTTCTTACTCTATTCATATATCATCCTAATAATAATTTCTCTAGTAATTCTATCATAGGCCCTATCGTAGGCAAAAGATAGCCGAATTTGGTCAAATGATTCCATGGTTGCTTGTTAGGGTTAGGCTTTATACTGAACTATATTCTAACTTATTCCTTGATAAATTATCTATAAAATTCTACCCACTTTAATTACCTAATCCTGTTTTCTGGATTCATATCTCCTTCAAATAAAAAAAATACACAATAATGGTTCTATACAGGCTTAGGTCCAACCTTAAATACAAGGCTTACTAAACCATTTTATTCATACCAAAAGTCTCTAATATATCATATCTGGTTGGGCAGGTGTAGGAATACCTATCAATCGACTAAGAGTGATTTTCTACAAAACTAAAACTTGTGCAAAATAGATTGCCACCATTATAGTTGGTCTTTCTAGCATAGTTGCTCTATCCTACTCGTACTTAACTTAGATAATCACCCTCCTACGAATTTTTTTACCAATATAATTTTTATCCTACGATAAAATATAATCAAAGCTACCAAACTAGTATGAGCATTGATGGAACACCTTATTCATCAAATATATAGATACAGCAGGCACATCCGACGATCCAAATGGCATCAACAATCTTATATTGGCCATACTGAACTCCGAATGACATCCTTGGAATATCCTCTTTTCGTATCGTCACCTGATGATATCCCGATCTTAGGTCAATAAAATATACCTTTGCTTCTACCAGCTGGTCGAACCAGTCGATGGAGAACTACACTTCTAGTTACCAGAACGAACGTGGGCTTCAAATGATCAATCAGTCTGAAGATGATGACCACCATCTCATTCTATAACATAAAATATTTATCAAGATTTCCTAAGAATGAGACTAGCTAATCTCTAAAGTCATGTTCTAACCTATACTATCTTAGAGGTCATATATCTTGATTTCAATCGGTTCACCTACTTCTATGGCTTGGATTTTTTTTCCAATCGTCTCTTCTAGCAATATGGTATTTTTATGCTAAAATGTGGTCTGCTATGTCCTAACCGTTCTATGCATGTCTACTATAGATAATGGGCATGCTAATGCCAGACAATGCTTATATATGTACCTTGACAACCACTTATCTATCGACTAATCTTCTAGTCATGGTTGTTAATAGGTCCTTTCAAGCTATTCCTCATATGTATATAGTAGTATATCTAGTCTAATACCATCTTTGTCATTCTTCAAACAAATATTCCTAGATCGACACATGGCACAACCTATCATCACCCATCATTTTGATTCATTCCCTTGATAAGAATCTCCCTAGTAAAGAACCTTCAGGTCACTGTTCGAGGTAACTTTACATATGCATACCATCATGTTTTCTATATCCTTCAAATAAGTATTTCTAAACCTTATTGTAACCTTAAGATATCTTTAAGGATTCTACCGTACCTTATCGAATCATCCTATCCATAACAAGACTTACGAATTCATTCAAATACAGTCTTTCATTGGGGTGATCATATTCTATTTAGAAAGCCGTATCTAACTCAAAAATTCTATCATATATTCTACCAGTCACTTCATTCATTGTGATTGAGAAATATAACTTGTCTTCCTTACTAATCCTCACTTAAACCGTGCTATTCCTCTAGCTCATCTCTATATAACATCTCTATATTATAGGTGGATGGTAGAATGGGTGTAGCTAATTGATGCTAGAATCTTTCGTTATGGTTAAGTATCATATTTAAATTCTATTTTGCCAATCCGATCCACTCGGTCTATCTAGTTGAGAAGCTATCCAAATCATTACTACCTTAGATAACTAAGTCCTTTTTAAAGTACACTATCAACTACCTTCTAGGCTATGATAAATATAATCTAATTGGTTCTTCAAGCACGAGTATTCGTCCTTACGAAATAGGAAAAGATGAGAGCCCAAGACAAGGAGTTCAAGAAGGATGATCGACTTCAATTATGAGTTCCAAGAGCGATAGATAACAAAATTCAAAGCAATTGTGGATTGAGATCCTAGTACAATATCATACTGCAGGCTCGCTCAACACAATAACGTAACCGAAACGATATGCTCAGACATGTATGAGCCACCACAAAAACATGTAATGCCCCAGTCCCAAAATATGCAGGAGTAGAAATGCGTATACATGCCTGCTACGTATCAAGTAGGCTTTAGCCCAGCTCGAATATGTATAAGTTAAACAGTAACAACCAACTATCTATGCTAATTAATAATATCTAAGTCTCAATCCACAGTAAGATAGAATACAAGAATGAACAATATATAACATAGTGTACACCCCATGCTACATTTGTCCGAATAGACTCGAAAGAACAAATTGAGTCCATAAATATTAGTCTAACAAGCAGAATGTAATTAAACATATATGAATATGCAACCGCAAGAGATACCTGAAACAGTAAATAGCAACCATCATGATCAGCAACCAACTCCACTCAGTCGAATACCTGAAAAGATCACCAGGTCCTAAGGAGACTAGCATGGTACATAATATACATATCAAGGTACATATATGAAAATATGAACTAAGGCAATCTACTGTATCCGTCTATGTGTTATGCAAGTGAGAAACTCTTCTAGCATACCAGACCTCTCCACTAAGGCTCACAAGCACCTCAGCAGGATATTATCCCCAGTACCATGTCTTAGGACCAATGGCAATCAATTCTCGACAGTGATAATCCTCTACTCTGCTACAGAGCTAAAGTGTCATTAAACAACAGGCCATACGACAACAGGTCTTATACTGTAATCAAGTTCTCCCAAATCCTATGTCTAGAATCTAGCAATATCAAGTATGTACAGTCATCTCGATAACAATAACAATAGTGATGAAAAAAATATAGAATTCTAGTACGAGGTCAATACCATGAATAGTCATGTAAACCTTGCATCATGAATGTGTCGGTATCATGTGGTCAATCGTGTCAATAGACACGTCAATATGCACATAATGCCTGATGTCAATACTCGGTGTCATCATTATGAAATCGGTACCCGTCTACAAAACGGATACTAACTATCGACGTTCCTACGTCATGCAACGTTGATCAAAATAACAACAAGAAAGAAAAATGAAATAATCTGTAACCACGATAAAGTATACTTGCCTGCTACCTGCTGTGGTATCGTCTGACTAGTGCCTTCAGTTGGAGGTGCAACAAATCCAAGTTGTCCTATTATAACATATTCTAATCAATACACATAATCTAACTCAATTAATATAAAAAGAATATGATCATTTGCACAATGTCAACTAGTATGTTGATGTTCATGCCAATGATCCAACAGTTGCATGTCCTTGGACAACGTGGCAATAACCACGTACCATGCTACTATCTATTTCGTCGTGTGAGTCTCGTACATCGTGTTATCGCACGTATATTTAGAAATTTATATGATTCCGATACACGTAATCCTAAATATATGTAGATACGACACAATGTCCCAAAATTCATGACAACGCTAAAATATACTTCGAACATGCATGTAACCTCTCAAACACGCATGTAGACAAAAAAATAAAACTAAAATTAATATGAATTAATTTCTAAAATTTATATTTACTTAGTGAAAATACTAAAACAATTACTGTTGCATGTACAAAGTTTCGTTGCGTGTCGACTAGATGTTTTAGCAACTTGACAACTAGTTTGTGCATACAAGGTTGACAACTTACGTAAAAATAATTTAATATATAAAATATATTAATTTATATTCTAAAATATAAATTAAAACTATTTATAAATATTATTTAATCATAATATATAGAAAAAATAATTATCTAGTTAGTATGTGTAATTAATAACACAATATAGCGCGCTTACCTATTTATTTGGAACCAATTATAATACAAAAATAAATTTAATATTTAATTATTAAATTAATCAGAAACATAGGACTAATAATGAGTTCATATCAAATAGTACATTATTTACTTCATAGAAAAAATATTGTGTAGTTTGGTTTTAAAACAACTAGGTTCCAGGTATCTAAACTAGTCTAGGTTAATACTTTTGTAACTTTGTTTCATAGGTAGATTATCAATAAAATAATAATAAATTATGATTTAAATTAATTATAGAATAATAAATTATATATATAAATTAATCATAATAAGCATGGTTGCCATGGTTATAGTTATCGAAAGAATGTCGTAGGCAACTAGTGCGACATACCCAAAAATTGGAGATAGTTTTCTATCGTTTATCATGCAAATTTATTTAATCTAATAATCTAAAATTAAACCAAAAATAAAGAATATCCAGAGATAAACATCTTAAAAATTTAATTCAAAGTGTCGGATTATAATATACCCTGAGTCGGCACATGTCGTTACCAACTCATTCGAAGTTAACTAGATTACGGTGACAGAAATAATAAAGTTGCCAACAAATATATACGTAAAACTTTACGAGATAAATATTGGGCATAGTCGGATGTTATAGGAGAGTGTTAGGAACGTTTCCAAGGGGATATTTACTGCCGTGGGGTCTCCTAAGGGTGCGCGAACAGCAGTGCACCAAATTCGGTTTTAGCTTTGATACTTTATCGTAGAACGACTGCCACGGACAAACCGTTATGATCCAATAGTTGCGCCTTTGAGGGAAGGTAGAGTACATGTATAGGTACAAGTAAGAGTCAGGGTGAAGGAGGTTTGTTTGATAAAAATAGCAGAACACAACGATGAAGATGGTCTTACCTTTGAAAAATTTATTGCAGCAGATTTCTAGAAATCGGCTACCTTGTTAGGCTGTTTTGAGGAAGTTAAAGTGAATTTTGATAGAAAGTTTGTAAAAATAAAATGTTAAGGACAGAGAGAGGAATAAGTGTATTAGAGAAAAATACTTACTGTGGAGGGAGATATTGCCGGATTGGTAGAGACTAGCCGAATTCAGATTCAGCCTAGGTAGGGGTGGATAGATGGAGGTGTGGAGGAAGATGGGTAAGATTTTTGGAAATATTTTGTAAGAGAAGTTGTTTGGAAGAGGTTTAGGAAGAAGTTTTGTTCAGGTGATTTGAGGAAATAAGTGAAGGGGAGGTCATAGGGTGGCCATTTACTAAGAGGGAGATGAAGAGTTGAGTTGAATTGTCATAAAGGATGGAGGTTATGATGAGTGAGAAAGTTAAGAGATATGGGAAATATGGGGTTAAGGAATATGAAAAGTGAGGGGGTTATGGCTGCCTACTAGTGTGTTTGACCCCACTTGAGTCATCCATTAGATTTTAAATAGTGAGGTGTAGAATTGGGTTTATTCCAAAAGGTGCAAAGTTGAAAAAAAAATTACATATCAGGTTTTGAATGGTGAACCTTGGAGTTTGGTATTTTATAGAGTGGTCAATGGTGTTTGGTGTTTGGCATGAACCATGTGAGGGTGTGTGAGTGTCCGGGTTGAGTCTAGACAAGGTATGGGCTAAGTCAAACCGGTAGCTCATTAGGAGTAGAGATTGTGTCATAATGATTTACAATAAATAGAAATTATGTAAAAGTCTAATTGGTCTTAAAATAGAAATTAATATTAATTATTCACATTAAATACATAAAAATAAAATAAATCTAAAAAATTCAGGGAGCTTACAAAATCTTGTAGTAGTCATTCAATTGTCTTGACATACTCATTAATTTTTACTTTCTAATTTTTTTGAAATGAATTCTTGTAATGTTGTACATTAAATTTTACTTTCTAATTTGTAGTTTTTTTAAAACCTAAAAGGTAGAATGTAAAAGATTTTTTGTTTTTGCTTTTCCTCCCAAATTCGGGCTGGCCTGGTCCAGCAGTGAACCGGCCCGACCTAGGCCCGGTTCAGCGCGGCCCGACCAAATCGGGCCACGGGTCCGGGCTGGACCTAGCACTCTCTGATCCGGGTTAGCCCGGTCCGGCCCGCTCCTCCGACCGGTTTAAGTCCGGCCCGGGCCAGACTCGGTCAAACCCAATTTGACTTGGGCCCGGGCCGGCCCAGTCCACACCTTGATATTATCTTATCGTGTTTGCGTTAATAGTTAAAAGTATATGTACCTGATAGCTTCAGTACGTAAATTATAGTGACATATGACAATAACTAGTTTTAGGTGAGTGAAATCCATAGATCTATATGTATATGTTGAGCCGAGTAAAACTTTGATACCGAAGGGGTATCAAAGTTTTGATACCCTCTATGTATGACAAGTGGGCCCCTCATATATATATATATATATATATATATATATATATATATATATATATATATATATATATATATGTATACACGTTTTACGAAGAGGAAGGGAGCCCACATGTCATACATATGGGGTATCAAAGTTTTGATACCCCTTTCGGTATCAAAGTTTTTTCCATGTTGAACCACCTGTTTGATTCCGGTTCAACTTTGAACCATGAATCAATGTCTTATTCGGTTCGATGGCCGGTTGATTCTCACAAAATTGATAATCATGAAGAACATCGAGGACAAATTTTCAAATATAAAATTAATCCTTAAATTTAATATAATCTCTTTACATTTTCTACCAATAAATAATTTTTTAATCAATATACGGTAAAATTTTGAATACATTGTTAATGTAAAATTACACAAATTAATTAAAAAAACTTCGTAAGTTACTTGTTGATGACTTGATTTTGTATCATTCTCGATAGCTGATGACATGATTTTTTTTTTTCAGAATTTGGCCAATATTGGATACAAGAGACGAACAAGATCATATAAGTTCAAAAATAAAATTATCCACCGAAAGAATTTTGTTCCAAGAGACACAATTAACTAATTAACTAAGAAAGTAACAACGCAAGTTCCATGCCTCTCTCTCGGATTAAACATAGAGTCGCGCATGCAAGATGAGAAGGAAGAGCATGAGAAGCAAGCCAAAGATGACAGCATGAACGAAAATGGAGATCCAGCTGGTCTTCATGTTCATGAAGTCGACTGGCCTGTGCCGCCCCGGCAGCTGGAAAATCACTCCCGGACTGAGAAAAGCAAACAGCGCTGTGGCTATGATCGGTGCAGCCCAATCCTTCATCCTTTCTTACTTGGGTAGCAGCAGCTAATGGAGGACTTGAGTGAGCAAGCGAGCTTCTGGCGAGAGTTTGAACGGAGCACTACATAAGGAATTTAGGAGAGGGGTATGGATGTCTAGTGCTCATGTTTCCTCTCACGGGAATATGGTAAAGTTAGGAGGAGACAATAATGCCCAAGGAATCCAACTTTAGCCTTTAGTAGAATATATACTCATTTGACTATTGGAGAATATATATAACATGATGAGTCCATTCCAGGAATTGTGGGTTTAGGCCTGGTTTGGTTCACAAAGGGAAATGAAAGGAAATCAATTCTTTATTATTATTTTTTTTTTTTTGGAAAATTGATATATATATATATATATATATATATATATATATATATATATATATATATATTTTTTTTTTTTTTTTTTTTGATGTTTGGAAAGTGTTGGAGTTTGGCATTTTTTATTGGAAAGTTTAGTCCCACATCGGCTAGGACAAAGGAGTTGTATCTCTATATAATAAGCTATGCTTGTTTAGAGATGCACATGAGGTGTGGAGGTGCACATGGGTGTGCCATGTGGGGGTATTTTTCTAATAGGAAAAAGGCTAAATCAACAATGAAAACATTCATGCTTTTTGCTCTTAGGAAATTAATTTCTAATGGAGATAAGCCCCGACTCGGTCTCGGACTCGGACTCGGGCTCGGGCTCATGAGACGTTTTGTTGGCGCACATAGCATGTCAGCATCGTCCCTAGGCGCATAGTGCGCTTAAGTTGCGCGAGCCACTTGCGCTGCCAATTGGCGCAACCAAGTGGTTGCGCGGGGTGCGCAAGTGGCGCAAGTTGCACGTGTTGCGCAGGGTGCGCAGTGCGCTGAAGCGGCTATGCGCGCATTGCGCAAGTGGCGCAGATGGCGCGCGCTATGTGCCCTTTAGCTCAGATCGTGTCAGTGCACGATTGAGCAGTTACAGCATGTTCGAGACGATTTCTTTCTACATCCCGAACATGTTGCTAACTGGACGGTTACAGAGCGAGGCTGTATAAGCTTCTCTTCTCTCTCTCTCAGAATACATGTTCCGAATTCACATAAGGCAGAAGTATTTTTTTAGCACCATTCCTTACGTGTTTTCACAGAGTTTGAGAGTGAAGAGAAGCAGTGCATCAGTGCCACTTAGCGTAGGAGTCCGTGCGCCTTTCGAGGAGTCAGAAGAGCGGAGTGTTCCAAAGTTCTCCGTCGAACTTGCTGGTTCCTGGAAGCTGTTCGTGTGGGTCAAATTAAGCTTTGAGTAACGGTGATCATTCACCCCAGCAATCTTCCATCTATCGCCTGTCATCCAGGTTGCTGCTGCCTATAGCAATTCGCTTAGTATCTTCTTTTTAGAAGTACTACTGTCGTTTGCTACAGTTACAATATCTTTTTAGATTTTTATTACTCAGAATCCGCCAAGGATCTCTGTTGCGCACCTTCTTTGGAGTGTTGCATTGAAACGTTATTTTTATAATTATTTTATTTTCTTAAATTTCCATCGAAAATTGTGCCCCGGCAATAACAATCTCAAAGCTTAATTGGTACGATGGAAAACTTTTGTGCTTCGCTAATCAATCCTAACTTCTCTAAGTTAGAACAATTTGATGGTGAGCACTATCAAATCTGGAAAAGAAAGGTTTTCCTCAATATTCAGTTCTCTGATGTTGATCACGTGCTGTTTGAGGAGGAACCTACTATTCCAGAAACTGGATCTGCAGCCGCAATCTCTGCGGCTACTAAGAACCAGGCCAAGTGGAGAAGGGACAATAGCATTTGTAGGCTTATGATCCTACATGCTATGGAAGATTCCTTTGCCGAATCTTATTCAAAGAAGACTATTGCCAGAGAGATTTTTGAGTCTCTGAAGAAATTGTACGAAGATGATAAGAACCGTAGCAAGATATTTCTTATTGAGAATATCACATGTGGTTCTTTGAGGACGAAAAGCCAATGTTGTCGCAGGTGAAGGAGTTCCTGAAGCCGCGACAGAAGTTGGAAGATGAGGCGATGCCCCTCTCTGACAAGTTTATTGTTGGAGGGATCGTTTGGAAGCTCCCTGCTGGGTCGAACAAGTTCTATGAAAACATGCATAGGAAGAAGTTGGAGGTCAGTCTCGACGATCTCCTGTAGGAGATCTACATTGAGGACCAGATGAGGGCTCAACTGAAGGTGGACGCACTGTTCAAGCAATTGGCTAACGCCAATCTGGTTCATACCAGGGAACCAAAGGGAAAGCATGCGGCTTCCCACATCAAAAAGAAGGACCATAACGATCTGAACGTGAAGGGGACTTCCTTCAAGCAAAAGAAGGCAAAGTCTCAGATGCCTTGTTTCAAGTGTGGCAAGAAGGGCCACTTCAAGAATGAATGCAAAGTAAAGACCAAGCAATCAGAGTAAGGAGAGCCTAGCAAGGTATCTATGATCACTGACGTTGTTGCTATGATTGTGCAGGTCGATGCGTTGGGGGATGACTCTGACTGGTGGGTAGACACTGGAGCCACCTGCCATGTCTGCTCCAGCAAGGAGTGGTTCACCACCTATACACCAACTTTTGAAGTAGTTATGGTGGCAAACTAGACACAAGCTGAAGTGCTCGGGATTGAAATGGTGGTTTTGAAGCTGACTTGGAGGAAGTCTCTAACGCTTCAAGGTGTGAAGCATGTACCTGCTATCGCAAAGAACCTGATCTCGGGAGGCCTACTCTGTAACGCAGGCCTCAGGATGGACAATACTGGCCAGATGGTGATGCCCATAAAGGGAACATATTTTGGGAAAGCTTTTTGTACCGAAGAAATATTCAAAATTTAGCTTGTAGATTAGTCCAATGTAATTAATACAATCACTCCTTCTGCTTATACTTTTGAGTTGTGGCATAATAGGCTAGGACATGTTCATTGTAAACGAATAAACATAATATCTAGTCTAGGACTTATCTCCAATGTGGGGGTAAGGTAGAGAAATGTGAAGTTTGTGCTCAAACAAAGATCACACGGAAAACCCTTTTCTCGGGTTAATCGAAGTACAGATCTTTTGGAGTTGGTACACTCTGATATCTGTGACTTCAAACAATTCTCTACAAAGGCTGGGATGAAGTATTTCATAACCTTCATCAATGACTTCTCAAAGTATGCGTTCGTTTACTTGCTGAATGTGAAAGACGAAGCATTTGAGAAGTTCAAGGAATTCAGGACCGAAGCTAAGCGGCAAACTGGACAACAACTCAAAAGAATAAGAAGTGATCGAGGTGGAGAGTACAGGTCTTATGAATTCGCATCGTTCTACAAAGAACATGGAATAGTCAATGAGACTACGACTCCGTACTCTCCTCAATCAAACGGAGTAGCAGAGAGGAAGAACAGAACGTTGACAGAAATGATTAACTTAATGCTGTTGACTGCGGGTCTTCCAAAGTGCTACTGGGAGAAGCTGTATTGATGGCCACTTTTATTCTGAATAGAGTACCTCATGCAACTTCAGACATTACTCCTCATGAACTATGGTTCAAGGTTAGACCTAACTTGAATGTCATTCGAGTGTGGGGGTGTCTGGCATATGTCAAGCTTCCATATCTGAAGATTCAGAAGCTTGGGACAAGGACTACAAAGATGATCTTCTTAGGTTATGCCGAGAAGAGTGATGTTCGGAGATTTCTTGGTATTGAGTCAAATCATATCATTGAATCTCGTGACGCAAAATATTTTGAAGACAAATTTGTAAGGCACAAGAATATTGTTCTTGAGGATATTCCGGAGAATAATGATGGTGCACAAGAAACTGAAGTTTTCAATAAAGAAGTAGTCCAAGAAGATGTTATTGAAACAACGTTTGAACCAGAACTCACTGAGCCGTCAGCGAAGCGTGTGAGGAGGCCGAAGGACTTCGGAAGTGACTTTATTATCTATCATATAGAAGCAGATCCGCTTACCTATGATGATGCGATAAAGACCAGAGATACAATTTTCTGGAAGGAGGCGATTGACAATGAAATTGATTCTATCACCTCAAATAACACTTGGGTGTTGGTTGATCTTCCTGAAGAAGCAAAATCCATCGGATGCAAATGGATCTTCAAGAAGAAGATGAAAGCAGACGGAACTATTGACAAGTTCAAGGTTAGGTTGCTAGCCAAGGGGTTTTCTTAGAAGCAGGAGATCGACTACTTTGACACGTATGCTCTAGTAGCCCGGATGATCACCATCAGAATGTTGTTTCTCTCGCAGCGATACATAAGATGGTGATACATCAGATGGTTGTGAAAACGACTTTTCTAAATGGCGAGCTGACCGAAGAGATTTACATACAATAGCTAGAGGGATTTGTCGTCAAGGGTCTTGAAGATAAAGTCTGCATGTTGGTGAAATCCTTGTGCGATCTTAAACATGCTCCCAAGATGTGGCATGAGAAATTTGACAAGGTTATAAGGTCAAATAGCTACATGGTCAGCGAGATGGATAAGTGTGTTTACACAAAGTTCGCTGATGGAAGAGGTATGATCATTTGTCTATACGTGGACGACATTCTGATCCTAGGTATGGATATGGGCTGTGTCATGGAGACATAGAAGTTTATCTCGGGCAAGTTCTGTATGAAGGACTTGGAAAGCTGATGTGATCTTAGGGATCAAGATCATCCAGACAGACACTGGACTAGTACTGTCACAGTCTCATTATATTGAGAAGATAATCACACATTACGGATATCAGGATCTTCCAGGGATCGATACGCCTTACAAGTATGATCTGAAGCTGAAGCCTAATTCAAGGAAAAGCGTCAGGTAGCTGAAGTACGCAAGCGTAATCGAGAGTTTGATGTATGCTACTTCTGCCATAAGGCCTGATATAGCTTTCGTCGTGGGAATGATGAGTCGTTTCACGAGCAACCCAGGCATTAAGCACTGGAAAGCTGTGAAACGGGTTACGAGATATCTCAAGAAGACTCAGACATATGCACTGTACTACAGCAGAGATCCGCCGGTAGTGGAAGGCTTCTGTGATGCTAGCTGGTTCTCAGAGGTAGAGAGCGAGAGGTCCACAGGTGGATTCACTTTCACAATGGGTGGAACTTCTATATCATGGAAGTCGAAGAAGCAGACTATGCTCTCGCGATCATCAATGGAATCTGAGTTCTTTGCACTTGATATCGCAACGAAGGAAGCAGAATGGCTTCGGGAGCTCATATATGATCTTCCAGTGGTTGGGGCACAAATACTGGCAATAAAGATATACTACGACAACCAGGCGACTGCGACGGTGGCATCAAATGAACTCTTCGACGGGAAGAAGAGGACTGTGCGGTTGAAGCACATGGCAGTACACGATCTCATCAAGAGAGGTGTTATTACAGTGATTGATATTCAGAGTCAGGAGAACCTGGCGGATCCGTTCTCCAATGGCCTCAAGTGCCAGCTGGTCGATGACACAACATATAAAATAGGCTTGAAGGCATTCTGATATTGTATTATTGCAATCCTACAATAAAGTTTTATGCTATTAGTTCAAAGAAAAATATACTAGGCATCTAGCTTTTGGTTCAAGAGAGGACTATTAATCGGAAGAATATCAGGAATGGTGGGTACATGTCCTATAGGGCATGGAGAGGTTACGGATCTACAACTACTGTTGTCTACTGTTGTTTTCTGTAGAAACTGGATCCTGTGGGTAGGTTGGCTTAAACGCATTAATGAGTTCTCAGGCAGAGTGAATGCCTGGTGTGCTTTACAGGAAGCACGGTATGTAATGCCCCAGAACCAGAATACTGGAGAGCGGGGGCGTACATAGCCAGCTACGTATATTGAAGTGCAACCCACCTCGCTATACGGTCACGGCAGTTAAGATACATAAGGGTTTAACTACAAGCCATCAGTCTCCTATGGTCATAAACAAGCCTATTGTCTCAATCTCAAGCAAGTAATAACAGTTACAAGATGTCAGAGCACCAAATATACAATAGTAAGGCGTCCCATACATTACATATTTGGATGATCATGAAGCTAGTCGTACAAAATGTCAAGACTAGCAAGAGTTCTGGTCATACATGATCAACCCTAGGATTTTTCAATCATGTTACAGCCCGTAGGCAAACAGTAAATAAAGGTGCAACCAAGCTAACACGTGCTCGTCGGCTAAACGTCTCAAAAGAATAAATTTACAAATAAGTGGGAGGACAAAAAAAACCCACTCGTTGCCAGGGTTACGCCTGGTGGTCACCATCTGGCTGGAAGACAGGTGGATCCTCTGGAGCTGCTCCGATATCTGGCCATACAAAACTAGCTGGGTCAGACCCCACAAAGAGCAAGTGCCACAAAGGAGGCTTCACTTAGAACTAAAACCAGTATACCACAAATGAATATTAAAGATGATTATAAACGAAACAGATAATATTAAAGATAACAACAGTAAATTGAGTACGAGAAAACCATTCAAGTAGCCAGGTCACAACCCATACACCAAACAAGGACCGGGGTTGTAACTCTTCACCTGAATAGAATTCCGTCTCAACTACTTGTTGGTAAGCAAGAACATAGGGTGGAATAAGTCAATAAACGAAGAGAGGACACAGAACTGCTCCGGGGGCCAGATTACATCCCTTAAACCAAACAAAAACCAGGGTTGTAACCCTTCGCCTGAACAAAACTGGACCCCCGATCGTTATTGTTAAGGCCAGTATAAATAATCATGCTATTGAAGTAAAATAAAATATGATGAGCATGGCATGGGGAGCAATAATACAATAAACGAAGAGAGGACACAAAACTGCTTCGGGAGTCAGGTTACAACCCTTAAACCAAATAAGGACGAACTGGTCCCCTGATCATTATTGTTAAGGCAAACATAACTACTCATATCTTGTCATAATCTTGCACAGGATCAGGACAAGTCGAAGCTGGGCTAGACTTCATTCAATCAATCACGGCCAAGCAAAGAGTACGGCTTGATACTTTAACTAACTAGGGTTATCACAGGCCCAGTTACTAGCAAATGCAATGAGATTATCCCAACAGCCACAAGCCCTGCAGACCATCCAGGTTATCCAGGTAGAATGTCCGTTTATGAAGGGTGCAACACGTGACTGTGTGCTGGAAATATGCCCTACTTGTCGGTAGGCTACAAGTCCACTTAGCGCGCCCAGATAACGGGATTGCTTGTAGCTGAAAAATCTCTTCATGACTACTGAATTATTCTAGTTTATTAGCCTTAGTCAATTTTTGTAGGTATCCCTGACCGTGGTACTCAGGGAGCCTCATCCTAGACATGATGTAAGACAGTACTGGTTTATTTGTACAAACACAACCGCCCACGGTGTCCAGGTCATTCATACTTGTCATGAAATGCTAGCCGTCGCAACGGCTTCGAGATATATATATCATGTCATATTCACTGTCAGAAGTACGCCACGATGGGCCACTATCACGTCATATCATTGTCAAAAGTGTACCACAACGGGTCACCAGCGTGTCAGGAAACATATTTAAACTAACAAGGCACCAACATACATGAAGCACTAAATATTCAAAAGAGGGTGCAGGGACGGCAGGGGGAGTCATGCGGCACAGGGGGCAGGGCGCATGCGGCTGGGAATCAAGAGAAGTTCATGCGGCTACGGAAGTTCATACGGCCACAAAAATTCATGCAGCTACGGAAATTCACGCGGCTGCGGAAGTTCATGCAGCCACGAAAGTTCATGCGGCTACGGAAGTTCATGCGACTGCGGAAGTTCATGCGGCTATGAAACTTCATGCGGCTGCGGAAGTTCATACGGCCACGAAAGTTTATTTGGCCACGGAACTTCATGCGGCCACGGAAGTTCATGCGGCTATGAAAGTTCATGCGGCTGCGGAAGTTCATGCGGCCACGGAAGTTCATGCGGCTACGGAAGTTCATGCGGCTGCGGAAGTTCATACGGCCACGGAAGTTCATGTGGCTACGAAACTTCATGCGACCACGGAAGTTCATGCGGCCACGAAAGTTCATGCGGCTGCGGAAGTTCATGCGGCCACGAAAATTCATGCGGCCACGAAAGTTCATGTGGCCACGGAAGTTCATGCGGCCACGGAACTGTTCTTCTTCTCTACTATTCCGAGAAGAAGAACCATACAAAAGTCATGGCTTCCAAGCTTCATAAAACCTTCATCTAGAGTCCAAATCCGAACTTCCATAAGTCAAAATGGGGCAGGATGAAATTCTCTACAACATGAAACCATCAGAACTTGATAATAACAAGATTAAATAGATCAAAACCCAAGAAATCCAAAAATGAAATAAACTTAGATCCACAAGAAATGAGCCATGGAAATGAGAAATACTAAGTATTAAAGTGTGTTAGAATCTCATGAGGAACAGAATGGAACAATAAAAACGGAGTTCCTCTATGAAGCAAGCTGCACTTGCCTAAGCCATACTCCCTGGTAGGTGAAGAAGTAATGGTGGAGAAGAAAAAGTGATGGAGAAGAATTAATGAGGAGAGAGAGTGAGGTGGAAATATAAATTATGGTGGTGGTGGTAGGTGGGGGTTTGGTCCATATAAAACCAAACCAAGCCGAACCAGCAAGTTGAACCGAACCAAGAAATGAAATGCCAAAATAACCATATAAGGAAATATGCAATACGAGTCAAGATACGCACACGTATACCAAAATACGTAATACGAACTATGGTCGTTACAACTCTACCCACCTTAAAAGAATTTCGTCCTCGGAATTTAATTAAAGTGCTAGAGAAACAAGAACAAGCTATACTAATCACAGGCAAGCTATACCAATCAGTCCATCATGCAGTCATTCATTCAAGCGAGGAATTGAAAGTATAAGGCATAAGGAAGACATTATACCTTACGCGTCAAATAGGTCGGAATATCGCGATCGGATATCATCCTCACGCTTCCATGTTGCCTCACCCAAAGAGTGATGACCCCAAGCAACTCGGACTAAATTAATAGTCTTGTTCTTGAGTATCTTCTCCCTCCGGTCCAATATAGACATGGGCCTCTCCTCATACGAAAGGTTGGTACCAACAACCAATTCCGAATGATCCAGGATATGGCCCGGGTTCGGGATATATCATCGCAGTTGGGATACATGGAATACGTCATGCACCTCACGTAGCGACGGTGGAAGAGCGAGACGATAGGATACATCACCTACTCGCTCCAAAATGTCGAACGGCCCTATATACCTAGGACTAAGCTTTTCCCCACACGCCGAAACGAATGACGCCACGGTTAGGCAAAATCCTCAGGAATATATGGTCACTGACAGAAAACTCAAGAGGGCGCCGATGAGAATTGGCCCAATGACGCTGGCGATCTTGGGCAACTCGAAGATGATCTCTGAATCTCCTGACCACTTCAACGGTCTGAGCAATCATTTCCGGACCAAGCATTTGTCTCTCTCCGATATCGTCCCATGCTAGCGGGGATCGGCACTTCTTACCATACAATGCCTCGAACGGTGCCATATGGATACTGGCCCAGAAACTGTTGTTGTACGAGAACTCCACCAGGTGCAGGTGATCTTCCCACGATCCACCGAAGTCGAGCGTACAAGATCTCAACATGTCTTCCAAGGTTCGTATGGTATGCTCTGACTGACCATCTGTTTGCGGAAGCTAAGCTGAGCTGAACTGGAGGCGAGTTCCCAAACTCTCTTACAGGCTACGCCAAAAGTACGACGTAAATCTTGAATCTCTTTCCGAGGTAATAATGACTGGTACACCGTGAAGTCTGACGATCTGCCTGAGGTATATCTCTGCTAGCTGAGCCGTCGACTGACTAACTCTGAACGAGAGAAAATGAGCCACCTTCGTGAGCCTGTCTATAATAACCTAAATAGCATCTCTGTCAGCCGGGGATCTAGGTAATCCAGACATGAAATCCATGGTTATATGCTTCCACTTCTATTCTGGAATTGGCAAGGGCTAAAGAAGTCCAGCTGGCCTCTGATGTTCAGCTTTAACTTGTTGGCAAACCAAACATCGAGAGACAAACCGGGCTATCTCCCTCTTCATGCCATTCCACCAAAAGTGCTGACGAATATTACGGTACATCTTTGTACCACCGGGATGAATGGAATACTGTAAACTGTCAGCCTCTGTCATGATCTCCTGTCTGATATCTCCACTGGGTACACAAAGATGCTTTCTATGTCAAAGTGTACCATCTTCATGGATACATAACTCTGGTCTTCGTCCTGCCTCAAACTCTGTTCTGAGTCGCTGAAGTTTGGAATCTGCTGACTGTGCCATCCGGATCCTTTCGACTATAGTGGACTAAACTTGCATGCTGGCCATCAATGCCACACTGGTAGGAAGGACAACTTCTATTCCCATCTTCTGAAGATTTGCTAACAGCTCTGGTTGCGCTGTTAGAAAATAAACTCCGGCTCTCATGCTCAATGCATCTGCTACAACGTTGGCCTTTTCTGGGTGATACTGCAGGTTGACATCATAATCCATAAGTAGCTCTAGCCACCTTCTCTGACGCATGTTAAGATCCTTCTAGGTGAAAACATATTTCAGGCTCTTGTGGTCGGAAAAAATCCCCACCCTATCTCCATATAAGTAGTGCCTCCATAACTTAAGTGCAAACACTACTGTTGCCAGCTCCAAATCATGGATTAGGTAATTCCTCTCATGATCACAAAGTTGTCGTGACGCATAAGCTATTACCTTCCCATGCTGCATCAGAACACATCCTAAACGTCTGCCGAAGCATCACAATACAGTGAGAATCCTCCGGTTCTATCTGGAAGCGTGAGAATAGGAGCTGTCATCAAGCCTCGCTTCAACTTCTCAAAAGAATCCTGACATTCTGCTGTCCAAGCAAACTGCACATCCTTGCGGGTCAACTGGGTCAATGGCGCTGAAATCCGAGCAAAGTCTGAAATAAATCGACGGTAGTAGCCGGCCGAGCCAAGAAAACTGTAAATTTCTGCCACTGTGCTAGGTACCGACCATGTTTCAATAGCCACGATCGTTTGGGGATCCACTTCTACCCCTCTTCAGGTGATGATATGACCCAAGCACGAAATGCGGTCCAGAACTCGTATTTACTGAACTTGGCATACAACTGGTGTTCTCTGAGAATCTGAAGAACCACTCTGAGATGCTGCTCATGCTCTGCCTCACGCTTGCTATAGACCAGGATGTCGTCTAGCAACACAATCATGAACTGATCCAAATAAGGCATAAAGATGCGATTTATGAGGTCCATGAATACATCCGGCGCATTGGTTGCTCCAAATGGCATCACAAGGAACTCCCAATGCCCATACCTAGATCTGAAAGCTGCCTTCGGGATGTCCTACTCTCTGACTCTGATCTTATGGTATCTTGACCGCAAGTCGATCTTCGAGAATACTGCTGCCCCCTTGAGTTGATCAAACAAGTCATCTATCATCGGAAGAGGGTATCTGTTCTTGATTGTCACTGAGTTCAAGGTATGATAATCTACACATAATCTGGATGTACCATCCTTTTTTTTTACAAGAAGCATTGGGGCTCCCCAAGGCGATCCACTAGCACGAATAAATCCCTTGGTTCTAAGTTCTTCAATCATTTTGTACAATATCTCTAACTCTGACGGTGCCATCCTGTAGGCCCTCTCTGACACTGGGGCTGATCCGGGAGTCAAGTCGATAGTGAACTCGATCTTCCTTGCTGGCGGCATCCTGGAAGCTCTTCTGGGAAAATATCTGGAAACTCCTCAACTATCGGAGGTAACTGTACTGCTGCTACAGCCATCCGCAACACTGGAGGAGAAGGTTCGACTTTGCCTCAAGAAAAAAAAAACTCCTGCTCGCCTGGAATGCTAAAAACAACCCTGCCAATATACAATCTATCCTAGCATACTGGTCCCTCAACCAATCCATTCCTAAGACCACATCATAATCGGCCATCGGGAACTCTATCAATCCAGCCGGGAATTCTCTTCCGCTAACTACGATCCGACACGAGAAAAATACTCTATCTACTCCCATAAGTCCAATACCAGTAAGTATATTGAGCCTTACTGATAATGGATCGGGCACCAGTCCTATCCGTGTCACGAATCGTACAGACATAAATGAATGCGAGGCACCAGAATCAAATAATACTGAAGCTGGAAAGGTGTTGTCGAGAATAGTACCTGCCACTACCTCTCCTGGTGCTAATCCTTCCTCTCCCATTGTCAAAGCCAGCACTTGACCATGTCCTCCGGGTGCGGGTCCCCTCTACTAAAAATTTCTCTATCTGCTCTAGATCAGGCCTTGGACTTGGGCATACTGCTGCGGTCTCTGCTGCAGGAATGCCTGGCCTGCGTCGACAATGGCCTCAAAAACGGGTACTGCTGCTGCTGCTGGACTGGTGCTGGTCCTCTAACTGAAGGACTAGAGAAGGCTGATGAAGATGAACTCCCCCTGTTCGGGCAGTTCCCAACCCTGTGGTCCGGGGCACCACAAACCAAGCATAATCCCTTTGCTCTACGACACTCTGATACCACATGTCCTGGTTTCCTACAGTGTGAACATCCCACTGCGGAAGACTGCTTCTGCTTCTGCTGTTGAGGGTACGGCGGAGTTGAATGCTGAACCGACGTCACTGAGGCCACCCGCCTCGGAGCTCCAATAGTCAAAGCCCTGGCTGTCGAGGCTGGTGCTGAAGACTGATTCATCTGGCTATGGGATTGCTTTCGACCTCCGGTCCTATCCACGATCCTCTGGGAGGTATATTCATGCCTCCTGGCTGCTCTCAATACCGCATCAAAAGTCTGATGCTCAAACTGTTCCACGGCTAATAAAATCTCCAGGTGAAGTCCCTGCTGGAACCGCTGGGCTCTGTCGAACTCGGTCGCTACCAAGGTGGGAGCAAACCGACTGAGTCTCGAAAACTCGGCTGCATATCCGTCGACCGTCCTGCCCATCTGCTTCATATTGGTGAACCTCGTCTGTAGGTCGTACCGAGCTACAGCATCAAAATACTTGTTCTGGAATCTCTCCCTGAATACTGCCCATGAAATAGGGGCCACTAATCTAACGACCTGTACCGCCCACCAGCTGCGGGCAAGATCCAATAACTACAGGCGCACTACGGCCACCTTCTCGTCTTCTGGAGTCCTAGCTGCTTCTAGAATGACCTCTGTATCCTGAAGCCATGCATCAGCAGCGATAGCATCTTCACTGTCGTCGAAGAAGGGAGGGTTGAAGCGCTTGAAGCTGTTGGCCGTGCTATTACCCTGATGACCTCCTCTGGTCAAAGCATCTACCACCGCCTGGTGCAAGGCATCTCTCCGACGATCTTGGGAAGCTAATAATGACCTGATAAGACCCACCAAAGTGCCATCATCAGGCTCTGTAGGCTGGACGGGCTGAACTGGTGGCTCTCCTCCAGTAGGCATGACTCTGGAGGCTACTCCTGAATATTGGGCTTGATCTCTGGGTTGCTGCTGGTCCACGGGAGGTGCTCCGCCTTGCTGACTGGCAGGTCCAGGAAAAATATCGCTGAAGAAGACGACATAGGGAACAATAAAGAAGGACCAGGACAGATCAACGATACAAGCATGTGATCAGGTCAAGATTTTCAAGGATTTAGAAGATACGAGCAGAGATCAAGGGCGAGTACTGATTGAGACATCTATTCGATAAACCCTCACATATCTTGATTTACAAGACCTGCATGGGCCACCACTTAAACCATGTAACGTCCCAGAACTAGAATACTGGAGAGCGGGGGCGTACATAGCCAGCTACGTATATTGTAGTGCAACCCACCTCGCTATACGGTCACGGCTGTCTAGATACATGAGGGTTTAACTACAAGCCATCAGTCTCCTATAGTCATAAACAAGCCTATTGTCTCAATCTGGAGCAAGTAATAACAGTTACAAGATGTCAGAACACCAAATATACAATAGTAAGACGTCCCATACATTACATATTCGGATGATCATGAAGCTAGTCGTACAAAACGTCAAGACTAGCAAGAGTTCTGGTCATAAATGATCAACCCTAGGATTTGTCAATCATGTTACAGCCCGTAGGCAGACAGTAAATAAAGGTGCAACCGAGCTAACACGTGCTCGTCGGCTAAACGCCTCAAAAGAATAATTTTACAAATAAGTGGGAGGACAAAAGAAACCCACTAGTTGCCAGGGTTACGCCTGGTGGTCACCATCTGGCTGGAAGACAGGTGGATCCTCTGGAGCTGCTCCGATATCTGGCCGCACAAAACCAGCTGGGTCAGACCCCAGAAAGAACAAGTGCCAAAAAGGAGGCTTCACTTAGGAACTAAAACCAGCATACCACAAATGAATATTAAAGATGATTATAAACGAAACAAATAATATTAAAGATAACAACAGTAAATTGTGTACGAGAAAACCATTCAAGTAGCCAGGTCACAACCCTTAAACCAAACAAGGACCGGGGTTGTAACCCTTCACCTGAATAGAATTCCTTCTCAACTACTTGTTGGTAAGCTAGAACATAGGGTAGAATAAGTCAATAAACAAAGAAAGGACACAAAACTGCTCCGGGGGCCAAGTTACAAACCTTAAACCAAACAAGGACTGGGGTTGTAACCCTTTGCCTGAACAGAACTGGACCCCCGATCGTTATTATTAAGGCCAGTATAAATAATCATGCTATTAAAGTAAAATAAAACATGACGAGCATGGCATGGGGAGCAATAAGACAATAAATGAAGAGAGGACACAGAACTGCTCCGGGAGCCAGGTTACAACCCTTAAACCAAACAAAGATCGGGGTTGTAACCCTTCGCCTGAACAGAACTGGTCCCCTGATCATTATTGTTAAGGCAAACATAACTAATCATGTCTTGAAATAATTTTTCACAGGATCAGGACAAGTCGAAGCTGGGCTAGACTTCATTCAATCAATCACGGCCAAGCAAAGAGTATGGCTTGATACTTTAACTAACTAGGTTTATCACAGGCCTAGTTACTAGCAAATGCAATGAGATTATCCCAACAGCACAAGCCCTGCAGACCATCCAGGTTATCCAGGTCGAATGTCCGTTTATGATGGGTGTAACATGTGACTGTGTGCTGGAAATGTGCCATACTCGTCGGTAGTCTACAAGTCCACTTAGTGCGCCCAGATAACGGGATTACCTATAGCTGAAAAATCTCTTCATGACTACTGAATTATTTTAGTTTGTTAGCCTTAGTCAATTTTTGTAGGTATCCCTGACTGTGGTACTCAGGGAGCCTCATCCTAGACATGATGCAAGACAGTACTGGTTTATTTGTACAAACACAATCGCCCACGGTGTCTAGGTCATTCATACTTGTCATGACATGCTAGCCGTCGCAGCGGCCTTTGAGATATATATATCATATCATGTTCACTGTCAGGAGTGTGCCACGACGGGCCACTATTACGCCATGTCATTTGTCAAAAGTGCACCACAACGGGTCACCAACGTGTCAGGAAACATATTTAAACTAACAAGGCAGCAACATACATGTAGCACTAAATTTTCAAAAGAGGGTGCAGGGACAGCAGGGGGAGTCATGCGGCACTGGGGGCAGGGCGCATGCGACTGAGAGCCATGCGGCTGGGAATCAAGAGAAGTTCATGCAGCCACGGAAGTTCATGCGGCCACGGAAATTTATGCGGCCAAAGAAATTCATGCGGCTGCGGAAGTTCATGCGGCCACGGAAGTTCATGCGGCTGAGGAAGTTCATGCGGCCACGGAAGTTCATGCGGCTGCGGAAGTTCATGCGGCGACGAAAGTTCATGCGGCCACGAAACTTCATGCGGCCGCGGAAGTTCATGCGGCTGCGGAAGTTCATGCGGCCACGGAAGTTCATGCGGCTACAGAAGTTTATGCGGCCACGGAAGTTCATGCAGCCGCGGAAGTGCATGCGGCTACGGAAGTTCATGCGACTGCAGAAGTTCATACGGCCATGGAAGTTCATGCGGCTATGGAACTTTATGCGGCCAAGGAAGTTCATGCGGCGACGAAAGTTCATGCGGCTACGGAAGTTCATGCGGCTATGGAAGTTCATGCGGCCACGGAAGTTCACGCGGCTACGGAACTGTTCTTCTTCTCTATTATTCTGAGAAGAAGAACCATGCAAAAGCTATGGCTTCCAAGCTTCATAAAACCTTCATCTAGAGTCCAAATCCGAACTTCCATAGGTCAAAATGGGGCAGAATAAAATTCTCTACAACATGGAACCATCAGAACTTGATAATAATAAGATTAAATAGATCAAAATCTAAGAAATCTGAAAATAAAATAAACTTAGATCTACAAGAAATGAGCCATAGAAATTAGAAATACTAAGTATTAAAGTGTGTTAGAATCTCATGAGGAAGAGAATAGAATAATAAAAACAGAGTTCCTCCATGAAGCAAGCTGCACTTGCCTAAGCCCTACTCCCTGGTAGGTGAAGAAGTAATGGTGGAGAAGAAGAAGTGATGGAGAATAATTAGTGAGGAGAGAGAGTGAGGTAGAAATATAAATGATGATGGGGTGGTAGGTGGGGGTTTGGTCCACATAAAACCAAACCAAGCCGAACCAGCAAGTTGAACCGAACCAAGAAATGAAATGCCAAAATAACCATGCAAGGAAATATGCAATACGAGTCAAGATACGCACACGTATACCAAAATACGTAATACGAACTATGGTCGTGACATGTTAGCACAGCACTACAAGGAGTGAAACTCCTTGCTACTGTAGGGCGACTCCATTATGAGGTTCCCAAAAGAGGTAAAACCTCGGTTTTGTGAGCCAAGTCACAGTGGCGTAGCACCACAAATAGGCAGATAGCCTAATGCTGTATGTTTAAATAAAGAGGGGTGTAGTCAGCACTACAAAGGGGAGGAGTTCCTCATGTTACAGTAGCACGATACCACGATGAGGTACCCGGTTAGGGATAAAGCCTCGGCCTTGCAAGCCATATCCTTGCGGCATAACACCGCAAGGGAGCCTAAGGCTTCATGCTGGGTAGTATTGCACTACAAAGAGGCGGTGACCTCATGCTACAGTAGTATGACACTACGACGAGGTTCCCGGTAGGGGTAATGCCTCAGCTTTAGGCCATGTCATAGCGGCTTAGCACTGCAAGGGAAGCGCAAAGTGCTTCATGCCATGTCTCTTTAATAAAGAACTCACCTATAGTTTATGGGCAGAGATAGCAGGCCGTCTCTTGAGGGTAAACTTGTAGACACCCAAAATTATACACTAAAACCAGGCTGGCACAGGGCTTTTAATGTGTAGCCAGAAGCACATGTAACTACATTATGTGAGTGGGAAGAATTTTAGCTATGGTGCAGAATTCAAGGCTTAGTCCATTCTTGTATTATAGTCTGTTATTTAACCCATGTGAAAAGATTTAAGTCGTCAGCGATATCTCTCCTAATGCATGATGGGCAGTTACTGTAGGAAACACTCAAACCCATATATAGAGATATGTGGGGGATTGTTGGAGTTTGGCCTTTTTTATTGGAAAGTTTAGTCCCACATCGGCTAGGCCAAAGGAGTTGTATCTCTTTATAATAAGCTATGTTATTTTAGAAATGTACATGTGGTTTGGAGGTGCACATGGGTGTACCATGTAGGAGTATTTTTCTAATAGGAAAAAGGCTAAATCAACAATGAAAGCATTCATGCTTTTTTGCTCTGGGGAAATTAATTTCCAATGGGGCTAAGCCCCGTAGGGGGTTAGCGACTCGCACTTGGACTCGAACTCAGACACGGGCTGATGGGCTCATGACGCATGATTTGGTGTTTTGTTGGCACACTTTGCACTTAGCACGTCAGCATCGTCGCTAGGCACATAGTGCGCTTAAGTTGCGCTCGTTGCGCGAGCCACTTGCGCTGCCAATTGGCACGGCCAAGTGGCGTGTCTAGTTGCGCGACCAAATGGCACACCTAGTTACACGGCCCAGAGGCACGCCCAGTTGCGCATCCCAGTGGCGCACCAGTGGGCGCTGCCTGTTGGCGCGCGGTTGATGCAGGTTGCGAGGTACATAAGTGGCGCAGTGTGCGCTAGTGGCGCAAGTTGCGCGTGTTGTGCAGGGTGCTAGTGCATGCTGGAGTGAGTGTGCGCGCATTGTGCAAGTGGTACAGATGGCGCGCACTGTGCGCCCTTTGGCTCAGATCATGTCTCTGTACGATTGAGCAGTTACAGCATGTTCGGGACAGTTTCTTCCCACATCCCGAACATGTTGCTAACTGGACGGTTATAGAGCAAGGCTATATAAGCTTCTCTGCTCTCTCTTTCAGAATACAAGTTCAGAATTCACATAAGGCAGAAGTATTTTTTTAGCACAATTTCTTACGTGTTTCCACAGAGTTTGAGAGTGAAGAGAAGCAGTGCTTCAGCGCCACTTAGCGCAGGAGTCCGTGTTCCTTCCGAGGAGTCAGAAGAGCGGAGTGTTCCAAAGTTCTCCTTCGAACTTGTTGGTTCCTGGAAGCTATTCGTGTGGGGCGAATTAAGCTTTGAGTAACGGTGATCATTCACCCTAGCAATGTTCCATCTATCGCCTGTCATCCAAGTTGTTGCTGCCTATAGCAATTCGTTTAGTATATTCTTTTTAGAAGTACTACTGTCGTTTGCTACTGTTACGAAATCATTTTAGATTTTCGTTAATCAGAATCCTCCAAGGATCTCTGTTGCGCACCTTCTTTGAAGTGTTGCATTGAAACATTGTTTTTACAATTGTTTCATTTCCTCAGTTTTTCATCGAAAATTGTGCCATGGCAATAACAGAAAGCCCAAAAAAATTAGGAAGCAAAGTGAATCGGTAGCCTCGTTTGGTTCGCAGAATCATCTGGTTGGAAGAAAAGTGATTACTTTCCTATGTTTGGGTGCCAAAGGAATTAAGGAGGAAAAGAAAGTGACTTCCAATGGAAGAAAAATTAGGAGAAAAAATGATTCCATCCATCGAAGTAAGGAATCACTTTCCCACATTGAAGTATTCACTTTCCGTTTCAAATTTCTTGACATTTTTAAACATCGAAAATAAAAATCAATGGAAATTGTAATTGTTCAAAGGAAAGAAAACGCCAAGGTATTGATTTCCTTTTCCTTCCATTTCGCAAACCAAGCGAGTCCTTAGAGTGGGAAAATGAATCCTTGTGTGGGTGGGGGGAACCATTTCCCCCATATTTTTTTCTCTATTTGAAAATTATTTTCCTTTCCTCCTCCTTCGTATCCAAACATAGAAAAGAAATGACTTTTCTTTTTCAAGAGCATGATTTGTGAATCAAACGTGGCCTTAATATATCTTTGGAGTTCGGTTCCTGTAGGGTGAATAACTTAATTTCCCTCCAAAAGCTCCAAAAGTTTAGTCCGGTATTGAATCAATTTCCAGGATCAAGTAAGTCATCTGTAAATAAGGCAGGGGTACGTTTGTCTGGGCGAACTAGAAGAGGGAACATGAACAAAACAAGTTCAACATTTTCTCATGGTGGGATCATTTACATTCAATTAATGACTAAATGATAATAAATATGGAAAAATGAATTCTCAAGTGACGCAACCTTTCAAATATTTTTCATAAACTTTTTCTTATAATAACATGATATCTTAACAACTAGATACAACAATGCTTCAAAAAAAAACTAGATACAACAATATTTTTTTATAAAATTACACAGAGATATAATGGCTTAACAACTGAATACAAATAGTATCCTTAAGGGGGCGTTTAGTATGCATAATACTATATAGCCGAAAATTCTATATTTCCAAGAATCAATTTTCAAGTAATTAATTTTTCAGAAAATTACATTCCCATGTTTGGTAACTATATAAATATTCCTTGAAAAAAATGATACATAAATAATAAAAAAAAAAAGAAATAAAAGAAACCAAAAACGAAATAACGTCAAAAAGGGGGAAAAAAGTAAAACGACAAAAACAAAAAAATCAAAAACAAAAAAAAAACAAATAAAAAGAACAAAAAAACCCAAAAAATGACCAAAATTACAAAAATTACAAAAAGACCAAAATGAACAAAAAAACAACAAAAGCGAAAAAAAAACAAAAAAAAGGACCAAAAAAATACAAAAAAAGACGAGAAGACAAAATAGGACAAAACTAAAAGCGATAAAAAGAACAAAAAAAATCAAAAACAACAAAAAAAGATAAAAAAGAGAATAAATTGCCAAACGAAAAAAATGACAAAAATAACAAAAAATGACAAAAATAACAAAAAACGACAAAAAGACAAAAAAGACAAAAAAGGAAAAAAAACGACAAAATTGACAAAAAATGATAAAGAATAACAAAAAATGACAAAAAGGCTGCAATAAGCGACAAAAGACGACAAAAAAGTCCAGAGACAAAAAACTACTTGAAAAACGAAAACAAGGACAAAAAGGCGAAAAAGGATAAAAAGTGACCAAAAAGCGGCAAAAATGATAAAAGACGACTAAAAAGTCCCAAAATAACAAAAAATGACCAAAAGAGCCAAGAAACGATAAAAAACGACAAAAAAAGATAAAAACGAAAAAAATGATAAAAATGAAAATAATGTTCCAAAATGATCAAAAAAGAAGAAGAAAATTTAGGCAATTTTCTTTTTGCCCGGTCAAAAAAAATCCTAACTATTTTTAAGGGATAAGATTCCCATGTTTTATGGGTAAACGATTTACCCGGGTTTTTCTAATTCTGGGTAATAGATTTTTATAGCCCAAACAAACATGGTCATAGATTCCCACCTTAAATTTTTTCAAGAATAAAAAAAATACGGTCCCATAAAAGATTACAAAGATAATGATATATCTATTTGTTGGTTGAGCACAATCAACCAGTTAATTAAGACTAACGTAACACCCCCTTTTGAGTGTACACAACTAAATAATCAGTTTGTATCAATCTTCAGGAATGATCATCGTCGGTCTTCAGTAATAATTAGCACCAGCTTTCAGATAATAGATACACGTGAGTTTATGAGGATATACAGATGCAAATGGACTTCAACAAAACCTTGAGTTGGAAAACCAAGTGGAAAAAATTGCAACGAATGAAAAAAAAGCTAGTCAAAGTCGTTACATCTTCAGGGCGTAAAATACCTAAAGGTATGACTTATCCGATGTTGGTGTCTTGTTAAAACCTTCTTAGGGTGCCAAAAACCTAGTAGAAAAAATGTCACTAAATTAAGTAAAAGATTACATTACGGTCAAATGAGTATATTTCTAGATAGTGTCCATAATTTTGATATTATCCTAGGCTAAAGTCAATACGATATAGAGAGCCTTCCCGACCCGATGCCATAAATGATCTTTTGTAAGGTGGTTTTCGATTGGAACTTTGTGAATATGTCCAAGTTGTCCTAAGATTGGATCTGCTTTACTTCAATCTTTTGTTGTTGTTGTTGTTATTTTTGTTTTTGTTATTTATGCGACTTCGGTGTGATGTGCTTGGTACTTTCTCCCTTAATGTAACATTTTTTTATTTGGTCAATGCATGCAGTGTGGCCTTCATATATTATAGTTGGGACATCATGGTTAGAAAAGAATTTGCTCGCTATTTGAATATGCTCAACGACGACTTGCAACCATATATCCTCCGATATTATGAAGGCAATGAGCTTGGCATAACTTAAAGAAGTGTTGACCATAGTATGTTGTAGGCTTCTAAGATATCGTTGTATTCCAAATATTAAACACAACCACTTTAGATCTTTCCTTGTATATATCACGTCCCGCTCTCGTAGGAGAGATCGTCCTCGCTAAGGCGTGATGTAGCACGAGCCTAGATTGCGCTCGTGCAAGGCGGGTTCCATAATGGCCTATTACAGGCTAAGTGACGGGGGTCGTCGCACAGAAGTCCCAAGCAAAAAATTAAAATATCAGTAGGGAAAATTTGAAGCAAAACACAAGTCATGCAAAATACTCTTTTATTGATATTGAGATTACAATGTGGGCACGAGGCCAAATTACAAGTCTTTCAAGCTCACTTTTCTCTCATATTACAAGTCACTCTGCTCTTTCTCAATTCTCAATACAAGCTTCAAAGCGACGAGTGACAGATTCTGCGGAATGGCAATGTCCATACATTATGTTCCGTATAAGTTCTGACTCTATGCGGCCGCACACCTCGAAACGCCAAGGAACTTTGTGCCTCGACGCATCCAAGCGAGCTTTGTGCCATCGGACTTCTACCTGTGCCTGCACATAAAAACTGTGTGGGTGTCAGTACTCAACTGTACTGGGGGAGTCAGCTCCTCGCCTACCCATACATAATCGACACATTCATTTCCTTTGTGTAGCTTAATCCCTTTTTAATTATCTTGCTAGTCTTACCTTAGGATTAATTTTAGGACAGAGCGTCTTGGCCTATTCTTTGCAACGCAATGACAGGGTCATGCTATACTCTATTCCTGGCTTCAACATATACATTCGAGGCAGTGCCTCACCGAGTAGAAACTTACGCAACTCGCCCATGCTAAGACTTTTACTCTTTTTATGTGCTTTTAGACCATTCTCGTGCCAACGACGTCAAGGGGATGACTCGTGCTGGCCATGCCAATAGACTTAATCGTGTCTTAAGATCAAGGCTGTGCCTTCCAAGGATCAACCAGACTTAAACTTGCCTTACGGCCCTTCCTGACTTAACTCGAGACGATTCCATATTCATGCCAAAGCACGTGTCCTTGCTATAGCCAAATCTTAGGCTCCAGAAAGGTGATACAACCGTGCACACCTAACTCGTTTCGATTCAAGGTTAGCGCTTGCTATAAGCATAACTTATTAACCCAACTCGTAACTTGCTAGTACTCGACGCAATCCAAAGGCATACATACGGATAGTCGCTCTTTTGCCGACACATCTATATGAGTGGTCACTAGTAATGTCAAGCTATCCTGGATCTTTGCATATGGTAACCATCCGCGTGCGAGGTACGAGCTTCCACCGAATGACCCGCAGCCTATATTGTAACGGTTTACTTCAATCGAGTCGTACCGTCGATGAAGGCCGTACAATATCTGCAATTCCTCCTAGGCCGACACGATCCCAGCACCCTAGGTCGTTCAAGGAATTCAACTTACGCACAATTTGTCCAATGACCATGCAAGACTCAACTCGATCTACCAAGTCCTTTCTTAATCATGACTATGCACTCCCAAGTAGAGGGACCGATCTCGGTGACAACCAGTCACGTAGACTTTCTTATCGAGACTCCCAAGTAGCGGGACTGATCTTTTGTGCTTCCTTATCGAGACTCCCAAGTAGCGGGACCGATCTTGTGAACTTTCTTATTGAGACTCCCAAGTAGCAGAACCGATCTCGTGACTTCCATGTTCGTGGCATGCTTTTTACTAAACCAACCGTAGCTCGTGCCTTAGACAGACCTTGTTCTCTAGGCAACACTATCGCTCAAGTCACATACTTTATATGACGAGCCTTGTTCTCGTAGGACTATGTGAGTTGACAACCGCAGAAAGAGCGAGAAAGTGCTAGAAGTGGCTTCGATCAACCGACATAACTTTGTCTAACTTAATTGTGCAACGACTTGACGAGCAAAGGCTGCATCAAGCTTTGCCTCGAGGGAACATGCCGTGCACGTATTCGACTTAAACAAAAAAGTTCTTTGGGTGCCTAAACTTAAGCCACAAGCCGTACAATACGACTTAAACCACCGGACAGGCGAAGGCTATGCCAAGCCTTAAACGATGGGACCATACATGCTTTATCAAGCATTCATGCTGACGATGCCTATGACTTAGGCTAATTCCAGTATTGTGGCGACTTATCAACTTAGGCCAACTTCCTTCTTCCAAGCCACGGGATGAAGGACCGAGTGTCATTTTGAAAGCACACTGAGCAGACTTCTAAGCAGACCGTGGGACCTTTTTTTATGTTATAACACATTCCGACCCGTCAAAATTATTCCCTTAGCTACGTGGATGCATCTTTTTTATTATCAAGCCTAACTTGTACAAATTAAAAACAAGAGATTTATTATGTGAAGGCTAAGATGAGGCAAGTTCACCGAAACTGCCCTACCTAAGCGAGGAGTCATCTCGACCGAGCGGGTCTTCGAGCAGTCGTTGTAAGGCTAAGTTTGAACGCGGTCAGCGTTTCGATTCTTCCGATTGACTGAGCGGGATGGGGCACTACATCATACACCACTCAGAAAAAGTTTCATCCTCGAAACTAACTAAGTACTTACTTTTAGACCACTTTGATGCAAGAACTCTCGTACACACTCCGTCTATGTATTTTTTCAATCCAAGCCACGCTCGCACTACTATCAATCTTTCCTTTAACACAACTTCAAAATCCTTGACACTTTTTTATTCCTCAAGTCTTACTTAAATTCAATGTAACACTTGGTTGGATCGTGCACGTATTCCTGGCGTCCCTAAAATATATGTATTTCAGCCAAGCCGTGTGATAGAGAATTCGACATTCTTACTCGAGTCACATCGTACACATATTCAGGTATCCCTGAAATATATGCATGTTAGCCAAGTCTCGTGAGGGGTATTTCCATATTCTTGATTCACTCTATCCATCCATACCAATCCTCAAGATCAATCTTTTGAATGCTAACTCTTGAAACAGGGCCATCTAGCCTAACCGCTAGGCCATTTCTCAAGGCTAAAGTCCATGTCAGGATTGGAATCATAGTTTCCCAACAGTAATGCCAATACTGACCCCAATCCTAGGGTCAAACCAAGTTGATAGTACGGGGTTTTCTACCCAAGCTCGCATCACTCAAATCTTTAAACATCGAGCATGATCACCTAATTCGCATCAAGGCATTCGATGTGCAGATTTGAATCCGTTCAAATCACCAATTTGCATAGTCTATTCCTTCCGATATGTCGACATAATTCACATATCTATTTTAACCAATTTATGTATTCAATCACGAGGTTACCTAGCACTACAATTTGTCATGTCCCAATCTCATGCAAGTTCGATTATCTATATTGGACATGAATCACCATGCCACATTCTCGCAGGATAATCGCCCTTATTGGAGCGTAACTCTTGCTTGAGTCTAGACTAATTCATTTTCGATACACGGATTAGACCTACTCAATCCTCAAGTTCAATCGCCAAGCACACTGAGTCATTCTCGAGTCCACCTTCGTGTCAAACCACAAGTCGAAGCAATCATATTGCCATGCCATACAAGTTCGATCACCCCCGTTGTATGAATTACCATACCAACACTCACGCGGATTGATCGCCCTAATCTGGCATAACGCATGTGCGAGGCTGGAGTTTTGCTTTCATAAGACACAAACGTCAATGTTATGGTTATCGTTGAAGTAATCCAAATATTTCATTTTTATCCAAGCCAAGATCTCAGTTCGATAGTCTGTTCGTCATTCGTTCAACTAGAAAATCCTAGAGCCAAGTATATCTTTTCCTCGACATATTTCAACATCTCGAGTATAGCATCCATTGGAACAATAGCATTTTACACGATCATCGTTTCTCGAATCAGAGTATCCTCGAGTTATCGCACATCGATCATTGATACGCCTCAATACCATCGATGATGTACGTAACCTGATGATCTTCCTTTGTAATGAACTCCAAGTCGTACAACTGATGCTATTATCTGAATCAGATATACCATAATTCCGTTCGACCAAATCCAAAATTATAAGTGCGATCCTCTAGGTTTCCTCGATCAAGACATTCATTTTTATTCATCGTTTCAAATTCTGATTCAATATCATTTTCTAACTCACGTTGTCCATTCACAAGTTGTCCGAACGACATCTCGTACGGGACATTCGAAGTCACGACCAACTAAGTGTGACACATTCTAAGGCTTTGTACGATCGCATCGCCTCGCCGACAAACTCGTTATTACCCCTAATCCTCAATTTTCGCTTGAATGATTTTTAAGATGGACCATACACCATTCAGGATTCGAGCCATCCAATTTAGTTCACAATCATGTTTGCATTATTCGCTAGTACATCTTTCAGATTCGTTCGATGAAACTCTAGCGTAATCGCTCACGTCATTTCGATAGTCAAAGTCTCGTATATTTCTATCGATATTCAACATGTAAATCATATTTATGATTTACGTGTCTCGACGTACTAAGTCGTTCGGACGATTCCTCAAATCTGAACCAATCTTCTGTGTACGCCTAAGCGTTAGTCCGATAGTGTTTCTATCGATATACACTCTAAGTATATATCCGTTCCCGACCGAGCGATACTTAATATCGTTCGCAGTTTGTTTGCACCATAAGTCTAGGTGCACGACACGCGGCACAACTTAGCCAAAAGACTGTGTGCATAGTTATCCCGTATGGACTATACTCTAATTTTGCATGCTTATTTGCTAATATCGATGTAGGACTATTTAGGCACGCACGCGACTTACTAACTTTAGCATGTGTTTTCTATCAACTCAAGTTTGACACCGTTCTGCACAAAGGCCATCGCCTACCGATGCGTTCGATTGAACACTTGTACGAGCTTTTGAAAATATTTAGATTTGTTGTATGGACATGCCATGGAATATTTGAGGGAGAGCACATACTATTTTTTTATCAACGACGAGCTTTCAAAACTAAAAGAATCGACATAAAGTCCAAGGACGTAAAGCCATACTGTGATACCACTATGTCACGCCCCGCTCCAGTAGGAGCGATCGTCCTCGCTAAGGCATAATGTCGTACGAGCCTAGATTACGCTCGTGCAAGGCGGGTTCCATAACGGCCGATTACAGGCTAAGCAACAGGGGTCATCGCACAGAAGTCTCAAGTAGAAACATTTAAATATCAGTAGCAAAAATTTGAAGCAAAACACAAGTCATATAAAATACTCTTTATTGGTATTGAACAAAAATTACAATGTGGGCACGAGACCAAATTACAAGTCTTTCAAGCTTACTTTTCTATTATATTACAAGTCACTCTGCTCTCTCTCAATTCTCAATACAAGCTTCAAGGCGACGAGTGGCAGATTCTGCGAAATGGCGATGTCTATACATTATGCCCCGTATAAGTTCTGACTCCTTGCGGCCGCACGCCTCAAAATGACAAAAAACTCTGTACCTCGACGCATCCAAGCGAGCTTTACAACATCGGGCTTCTATCTGTGCCTGTACATGAAAACTATATGGGTGTTAGTACTCAACTATACTGGTGGAGTGAGCTCCTCGCCTACCCATACAAAACTGACACGTTTATTTACTTTGTGCAGCTTAATCCCTTTTTAATTGTCTTACTAGTCTTGCCTTATGATTAATTTTAGGATAGAGATGTCTTGGCCTATACTTGGCAATACAATGACAAGGTCATGCTATACTCTATTCATGGCTTCAACATATACATTCGAGGCAGTGCCTCACCGAGTAGAAACTTACACAACTCGACCGTGCCAAAACTTTCACTTTTTTCGTGTGTCTCTAGACCATTCTTGTGCCAACGTCGTCAAGGGGACGACTCGTGCTAGTCATGCCAATAGACTTGATCGTGCCTTAAGATCGAGGTCGTGCCTTCTAAAGATCAACCAGACTTAACCAACTTGTCTTACGGCCCTTTCTGACTTAACTCGAGACGACTCCACATTCATGTCGAAGCATGTGTCCTTGCTATAGCCAAATCTTTGGCTCCAGAATGATAATGCAACTGTGCACACCTAACTCGTATTGATTCAAGGTTAGCGCTTGCTATAAGCATAACTTGTTAACCCAACTCGTAACCGGCTAGTACTCGACGCAATCCAAAGGCATACACGCGGATGGCCGCTCTTATGCCGATACATCTATACGAGTGGTCACTAGCAATGTCAAGCTATCCTGGATCTTTGCATACGGTGATCATCCGTGTGCGAGGTACGAGCTCCCACCGAATGACCCGCAACATATATTGTAACGGTTCACTTCAATCTAGTCGTACCGTCGATGAAGGTCGTACAATATCTGAAATTCTTCCTACGCTGACACGAACCCGACGCCCAAGGGTCGTTCAATGAATTCACCTTACATGCAAGTTGTCCAATGATCATGCAAGACTCAACTCTATCTACCAAGTCCATCCTTTATCATGACCATGCTTTCCAACTTTCTACCGACGCTCCAAAGTAGCGGGACCGATCTCGGCGACAACCAATCGTGTGGAATTCCTTATCGAGACTCCCAAGTAGAGGGACCGATCTCATATGCTTCCTTATCGAGACTCCCAAGTAGCGGAACCGATCTCGTGACTTCCTTGTCTGTGGCATGCTTTTCACTAAACCAACCGTGGCTCGTGCCTTAGATAGACCTTGTTCTCTAGGCGACACTATCGCTCAAGTTACATCTTTTATATGACGAGCCTTGTTCTCGGGGGACTATGTGACTTTACAACCACAGAAAGAGCAGGACAGTACTAGATGTGGCTTCGATCAACCAACGTAACTTTGTCTAACTTAATTGTGCAACAACTTGACGAGCAAAAGATGTGTTAAGCTTTGCCTCGAGGGATTGTGCCGTGCACGCGTTCGACTTGAACAAACAACTTCTTTGGGTGCCTAGATTTAAGCCACAAGCCGTGCAATACGACTTAAACCACGGGACAGGTGAGTGCTATGCCAAGCCTTGGACAATGGGACCGTGCATGCTTTATCAAGCATTCATGAGGGCGATGCCTATAACTTAGGCTAATTCCAGCATTGTGGCAACTTAGCAACTTAGGCCAACTTCCTTCTCCCAAGCCACTGGTCGAAGGACCGAGTGTCATTTTGAAAGCACGCTGAGCAGACTTCTACGCAGACCGTAGGACCTTTTACCATGTTTTAACACATTCCGACCCGTCGAGATTATTCCCTTAGCTATGTGGATGCATCTCTATTATTATCAAGCCTAACTTGTGCAAGTTGAAAACATGTAATTTATTATGTGAAGGCTAAGATAAGGCAAGTTCACTGAAACTACCCCACCTGAGCAAGGAGTCGCCTCGACCGAGCGGGTCTTCGGACAACCTTTGCAAGGCTAAGTTCGAATGCCGTCAGCATTTCTATTCCTTCGATTGACTGAGCGGGACGGGGCACTACAGTATAGGTCAGATACATAACTAACATCAACATACCTGACAAGACATGTATCATTTCGAGGATCAAGGAGGTTTGATCTGTTCCAAGATACATATGTATAGAATAAGCCTATGTCCATAAATAGTACATATCATCAAGGTAACATAAGATGTATTTTTATATCATTCCAGGGGTGGTGTGTTGGCACAAAGCTAAATCTAACCAAGACACTCACAACAAATAAGATGTCCGTTCTAGTGCATTGAGCTAAGTATAATAATGTGCCTATTGAACTTAGATATGGAACCTTAGGTTCCAATACCTTATGATCATCTCCTTTAGGACATAATGAGTATAGAGAATGAACAATCATGGATATACTCAAGGGTACATTTTGCTTTATCCATATTAAAAATAATGTAACATCTTCTAGGTGTAACTCAATTAGTGAACCAAAATACCATCAATATAATTCTCAAGCTATAGACCTAAGAGAATTGAGTTTTTCCAAGATCCTTCATCTCAAATTTTGACTTAAGGTGCGATACAATTATCAGATGCTCTTCAGGAGTCCCAATAAGATTCATATCATTGAAATAAACGGCTACAATCGTAAATCGAGGATATTATATTCTTAATCAACACGCATAAGGCATAATTCATTATTCACATATCCTTAACTAATTATTTACTTATTTACGTGGTTATACCATATTAGAACAAATTATTTTAATTCATAAAGTAAACGCCTCAACCTGATTAAGAACGTGATTCAGGGTCTAGAACTATTTGTATCAGTTAGACGAAGTCTTTCAAGGACCATATATATATATATATATATATATATATATATATATATATATATATATATATATATATATATATATATATTTTTTTTTTAAATATATATATATATATATATATATATATATTCTTTTATATATATATATATATATATATATATATATATATATATATAAAATATATATATATATATATATATATATATATATATATATATATATATTTTAAAAAAAAAAATATATATATATATATATATATATATATATTAATATATATAAAAAATATATATATATATCTTTTATATATATATATATATATATATATATATATATATATATATATATATATATATATATATATATATATATATATATATATTTTATATATATATTTTATATATATATTTTATATATATATATATATATATATATATATATATATATATATATATATATATATGTAATATATATATATATATATATATATATATATATATATATATATATATATATATATATATATATATATATATATATATATATATAAAATATATATATATATATATATATATATATATATATATATATATATATATATATATATATATATATATATATTACATATATATATATATATGTATATATATATATATATATATATATATATATATATATATATATATATATATATATATATATATATATATATATATATATATATATATATATATATCAATAAATTCTCTCTATTAAATATATATCAATAAATTCTCTCTTTAAAACCTATTTTATTTATTATTAATTATTATTTTTATAGTCATAGCTAGAGGGAGGGTTACTTTTGTAAATAGGCATAATATAGCTAGAGTGGAAAGTTTTTAGAATTAATTAACCATGTGGAGTAATTTAATTAATCATGTGACTCATTAGCAATGTTAGTTATAACTAATTAACCCTAACAAAATCTAACAAACCTTCTAACAACCTAGCTAACTCCTAACCACTTTCTTAGTGGAGAAAAAGAGTTAATTAGCAGTTTTAATAAACTTTGCCAAATCAGATTATTTTTGTAACACAGGAATTTTATTTTGCAATTAAACCAATTCTTCCTTTATTGCCTATATAAACACCCGACCCCTGATTCATTTGTCACTCCTCTCGATACGACGAAGCCCTGTCGGACTAAAGACTTCCCTCTCCGTTCTTCTTCCTCAACTTCTCCACCGGCTTAGCAAACTCTAACCCTCCATTCTTGAAGCTCTCGGCCATGGCGGATCGGTGATGAGCCCGATGCCTCCATTGTCATGTCTCGATGATTCTCCACCGGCAACCGGATGACAGAGGGCGACGAGGTAGTTCGAAGCACTAGCTTTTTGTTTGATTTCTTTCAAGCTCTCGACGAGCCATGGCGATCAAATTTTGGGAGCATGATTTCCACTTCTAGTGAACACTGCTCCTCCATACTCTCCGCCGGATTCTAGGCAGAGGCATTCGTTCCTTCGCGGATCTTCGGTGAGTTTCCAAATTGAATTTTCTTGTGAACTAGATCAATTCATTTTCAGATCCTTGATTTCTTGTTGATCGGATCATTCTTGATTGCTGATTGAAGTTTATTCAGTTTGTGAGGAATTGCAGAGTCATCGGAGTAGCTCGTCAGCGATTCCACCAAGATCTGTTGTAATCGATCAAACTCTTGAGGACAAACTCTAAAGGGTTCAGATCGTGAGTACTCTAAACTCTTCTTCTTTAATTCTTTCGAACTTCTATCTCCTAACACACAAGCTGTTTGATTTAATGTTTGACCCAGGGAACGGTTCGATTCGGACATGAGCAACGGTACCCAACTCCTAAAATCTTGTCTCTACACCCGACTAACAGATTTCAATACCCAGGTTTGTTTTGATCCTAAAGAATGTCCAAATTTTGGATTCCTTGAGGCATTAATTGATTGATCAATCGGTTGTTTCAAATTCTTGATAATTTTCTGATTTAATTTTGAAGCTGTTGAAGACTGGATTTGATCATTATGTTCCCTCGAATTGATGCGAATTGATCGATCAATTCTCTGGCAAGTGTCTCGATCAATGAACTTTATTTTCTAAAAAAATTGATCTTCCAAGATTTCCATTCGAACTCACAAATCAGTTCTATATTCTCGAACGCTAGATGTTTGATCAATTGCTTCAGAGGAGTGTGTGTGAACTGGTGTGTCTGGAACGGACACGAGGGGATGTGGAACGACTCATTAGAGACACATATATGATTCTTCTATACTCGTATGGGTTCGACTCAACATATATAATTCTTCTCTATTTCTTTGAAGCCCAAAAAAATGTAAGAAAATTCAGATCCCACCGATCTCCACATAACAGCAAAAGAATCACAAAAGATTCAAAGTAACAAGACTCTCGATCAAGATTTTAATCGAAACTAAGAAATTCGAAGAATATCAAAACATCACTCAAATTACTCACCTGGATCTAATCTGGTGATCTAATTTGATCGCTGACTTGATCAATTGATCGAATCGTCATGCAATGGAAATAATTCGAAGATCTCAAAAGAATGGAAAAGAATCGGGATCTATTCAAGCTCGAATCAACAGTAACTCACCAGGTCACTCTTCTTTCTCAGAGTAAGTACACCGGACCGCGGTGATCCGAATGAGTGTTGCTCGACATCCCGACCCCCACAGAGAAAATGGATCGATTAGATCCAATCTAAGATAATTTGATTAGATCTCAACAAGGATTTCCCTCGCCGACTCGATTTGAATTTAAAACACTGATCAGTACATACCAGTCTCGTCACCGACGATTTGTTAGAAGAATGAAAGAAGATCCAGAATATGCTCGTGCTAGCCAACTTGAGAGCCTTTGTCGTCATCGTTGTCGTCGTCGATGATCACTGGTGGACTACGGCGCTACTGCGGTCGTGAATGTCGGAGGAACCCGTCTAGCAAGGGACGCTCACCAGCGTTGCCATTGGAAGAACTCCAAAAATTAGGGTTGGAGTTCAGGAAACAATTGAAGAAGAAGAGATTAGAGGACTCTGGAATTGTGAGCTGAAGGAAAAATGCAGAGGAACAGTCAGTTTTATAGGTGGTTGAGGCCGTTGGCTTCACATGGGGGTAGGGAGAATAGTTGGCGGAAAATTAGAATTTAGGCTTCAATCTGATTGTAATGAATTTAAGAGAAGGGCTCAGCCTTCTAATCCATCACAGGCTGTGTTGGCCAGCCCAATTTCACAAATTGAAAAGCCCAAATAAATAAATAGAATAGCCCAAACTTCTCTATTATTTATAAAATAAGTAAAAATATATATACCTAACATTGCAAAAAATCATAAAACTCATATTTGGAAAAAGTGAGGTGACAAATCCTCCCTCCTTAAAAGAATTTCGTCCTCAAAATTTTGAAGAACAACACAATTAATTCTCAAAAATCACAACAAATATTCAAACACAAGCCATTTCATTGAATTTAAAATTTTCATAAAACAAAAGTACAATCAAGCAAACAAACTAGGTTGCGCTCCCGTATCTCATCCTCGCGCTCCCATCTAGCTCTTCCGGAGAGTGGTGTCTCCACATGACTCGAACAAGTAGAATAGTCTGGTTTCGCAGTTGTTTCTTCCTCCGATCAAGGATCTCCACTGGCTGCTCCTCGAAGGTCAAACTCGGACCCACCTCTAACTCTGAGTAGTCTACCACATGGCTCGGATTGGGAATGTAGCATCGAAGCTGAGACACGTGGAAAATGTCGTACACTCCCTCTAAGCTAGCTGGAAGTACCAGTCGATATGCCACCTCGCCAATCTGTGCCGTCACGTCGTAAGGCCCGATGAATCTAGGACTGAGTTTCCTGTCTCTGCCAAAACGAATGATGCCTCTGGTTGGCGAGATCTTCAGGAACACTCTATCTCCAACTACGAACTCTAGAGGCCTTCTGCTGCTATCCGCTCAGTGTTTCTGCCGATCCTGTGTAACTTTGAGACGCTCCCTGATCAATCTGATCTTCTCAGCTGAGTCTACCACCATCTCTGGCCCAAGTAAGGTCCTCCCGCCAATGTCGTCCCAAGATAAAGGTGTGCGACATCTTCGGCCATACAGTGCCTCGAACGGTGTTATCTCGATGCTAGCCTGATAACTATTGTTATAGGCAAACTCCACAAGATGCAAATGATCCTTCCACGAACCATCGAAGTCGAGTGCGCAAACCTGCAGCATGTCCTCCAGTGTCTGAATGGTCCTCTCGGACTGCCCGTCCGTCTGTGGATGATAGGCGGTGCTAAACTTCAACTGTGAACCCAAGCTCAGTTGTAGACTCCTCCAGAAGTGTGATGTAAAGTGGCTGTGCCTGTCTGAAATGATGCTCATTGGTACTCCGTGGATCCGTACAATCTGCCGCATGTAGAGGTCTGTAAGCTTCTCGGTCGACAGCCCTACCTTGAATGGAATGAAGTGAGCGGATTTCGTCAATCTGTCCACGATAACCCAAATAGCATCCTTGCTACCGGGCGTATGCGGTAATCCAGAGACGAAGTCCATGGTGATGTGTTCCCACTTCTATTTTGGAATAGGTAAAGGCTGGAGTAATCCTGCTGGTCTCTAGCACTCTACCTTAACTTGCTGGCACACAAGGCATCTGGAAACGAATCTGGAAACCTCTCGTTTCATCCCATACCACCAAACATACTCCCGCAGATCTTTATACATCTTGGTAGATCCAGGATGAATAGAATACTGTAACTGGTGAGCCTCCTGCATAACTTTCTCCCATAAATCCTTGGGCACACAAAACTGGTTTCCATGCCTCAGGGATCCATCCTCTGTAATAGTGAAATTGTCGAGCAATCCTGTCTCTGCCTGGCCTCTGGGACATCGGAGACCCTCATCTAGAAACTGAGCCTCCTTGATCTTTTCTATCAGTCTGACTGTATCTGCATATGCATCAGCTGCCCTCCAACTCCCGGAAGAACAATCTCAATCCCCAGACTCTCAAGGTCCTCTAGAAGATGTCGATCCATAATGAGAAACATAGCAACAGGATATCAACTAAGAGTATCTGCTACCACATTCGCCTTTCCAGGATGGTATTGCAGATTGATGTCGAAATCCTTCATGAGTTCCTGCCACCTTTGCTGCCTCATGTTCAGTTCCTTCTAAGTAAAGACATACTTCAGGCTTTTATGGTCCGTAAAGATGTCAACTCTCTCTCCATACAAATAGTGCTTCCACAGTTTCAAGGCAAAAATGATTGCTGCAAGCTCTAAGTCATGTGTAGGGTAATTCTTCTCGTGAGGCCTCAACTGTCTAGAAGCATAAGCAATAACCCTGTTGTTTTGCTCAAGCACACATCCCAAGCCCTTACCTGATGCATCGTTGTAGATAATGAATCCTCCAGATCCAGATGGCAAAGCTAAAACTGGCGCTGTATTGAGTCTTCTCTTCATTTCTTCAAATACTGACTGGCAGGCGTCGCTCCAGATGAACTCCTCGTCCTTTCGCGTAAGCTTGGTTATTGGCTCTGCTATCTTAGCAAAATCTTTCATAAACTTCCTGTAGTAACCTGCTAGACCCAAAAAACTATGAATCTCTGCTACTGACTTGGGAGGTGTCTATGCTTCTACAGCTTCAATCTTCTTCGGATCTACAGAAATTCCCTCTCCAGTCACTACATGCCTCAAGAACTCTACTCTGTCCAAGAAAAACTCACACTTCGAGAGCTTTCCGTACAGCTTCTCCTTCTGTAAAATCTTTAACATAATCCGCAGGTGCTCCACATGCTCCTCTTTGGTCTTTGAATAGATCAAAATGTCGTCAATAAAGACTACGACAAACTTGTCCAAATACTTGTAAAAAACCTTATTCATCAAGTTCATAAACACTGCTGTGGCATTGGTGAGTCCGAACGACATCACCAAGAATTTATACTGGCCGTAACGGGTATTGAAAGCTGTCTTCGGATTATCCTGCTCCTGAAACTTCATCTGATGATACCCCGACCGAAGGTTAATCTTGGAAAAGACCTTAGCTCCACTAAGCGGATCAAACAGCTCATCCATCCACAACAATGGGTATTTATTTTTGATGGTAATATTGTTGAGTGTACGGTAATCGATACACATCCTAACAGTCCCATTCTTCTTCGGTACGAAAAGTACCGGTGCTCCCCAGGGTGAAGCACTGGACCGAATAAAATCCTTGCCTTCTAACTCATCTATCTGGGCCTTCAACTCTGCAGCTTCCTTTGGGTTGATCTTGTAAAAATGTTGAGACTTCGACGCTGATCCGGGCACTAAGTCAATACTGAACTCCATATCTCGGTCTGGCGGCAATCCTGGCAACTCCTCGGGAAAGACGTCGAGAAATTCTGCAATCAGCGAGTACGACAACTTCTGGTTTTTTGTAACTGCTCCGAAGTAGACTTCTTCTGGCCTCTTTGCAATCCATCTACTGATCTCGAACAATGGAACTCCAGGCGGACTGAAAATCAACTTTCCTTCATGGCAGTCTATTATAGCAAACTGCTCACTCATCCAGTCGATGTCGAGGACAATATCAAATCCAGGCAATGGCATCACTAGAAGTCGAGCCCTAAGCTCCCTCCCAGCTATAGTGATAGGGCAATCAACCATCTCACTAACTGGTACTACCCTTCTTCTTGTCATAATCCGACAGTTCCTCTTAGTGGGCTTAGGTGTGAAGCCGTGTCTATGTTGAAACTCATATGATACAAAGCTATGTGTGGCTCCAGAATCAAACAATACAATGGTAGGAAATGAATGTAAAAGGATAGAACCTGTGATCATATCTGGAACTGCCTTATCCTCCTCAACTGCGACCATGACATAAGAACGTCCCCGCTGTGGTGGTCCCTTCTGCTGCTGGTGCTGTACAAAATGATGCTGCTGAGTAGGTAAAGCCTGAACCCTCTGTGGTGCAGCTGGTAGAGCTCTGGGTGGTGCAGGTGGTGGTCCTCCGGCTCCTCGAGGTCCTCCTGTTAGTTGAGCTACAGCCTGTGGACAGTCCCTCATCTGATGTGCGTCTGATCCGCAGATTAAGCAGAGCCTGAGCCTCTTACGGCATTCGTCGAAGCGGTGTCCTGGCTGGTAAGAAAAAGCATAAGTAGCTGCCTGCTGCTGTCTCCATGGCTGATGTACAGGAACTCTAGCTGGTCGGTGATGCTGCTGTGTCGGCTGCTGTGGCTTTGCCTAAATCTGAGTCTGAGTTCTCTTCGTCGGTGTTTGGAAGCTGCTGCTGCCGATTTCTCGGTCCCTTTTCAGCTTCGGATCTGCCTCTTTCTCTACAGCCTGAGCAATCTTGAGGATCCTCGCATAAGTCATCGCCTGGCTGATCGCCACTACATACCGCAGCTCTCTGGTAAGGCCCTTCTTGAACCTCCAAGCTCTATCCTCCGATGCTCTGACTAGGTTCTCCGCGAACCTGCTGAGTCGGGTGAACTCTGATGTGTACTCCGCCACGGTCATGGTCCCCTGCTGTAACGCCTCAAACTGCATCCGAAGCTCATCTCGCTCCATGTTAGGGAAGAACTTCTCCTTGCATAGAGTTTTGAAATCTGCCCAAGGAACATGTGGCTCAGCTAACTGGGGCTCCTTTCGGAACCATGCTCTGGCGAGATCAAAAAGTCGCATACTCATAACTTCTACCTTCAAGTCATCCGGGATCCGTGCCATCTTCAGCGTCCGCTCTGCATTTTCCAGCCACTCATCCGCATAAATATTCCCCTCGTGGCTCCAGAAATCCATCGGACAGAGGTTCTGGTTGTCTCTAGCAGTCCCCGATCTCGGTGCTGCTGGTGCTGGAGGTGCTACTGGTGCTGATGCTGCCGGCTCTCGGGTCCTGAGCGCATCTACTACTGTCGCCCAAAACTGTGCGGCCTGGTGGTTTTGAGCCTCCATGAACTGCTGGAACATGGCCATCACCTGAGCACCGTCCAAAGTCATCGTCGGGGGTAGCAGAGGAAAAATAGGAGGCGGTGGCAGAAGCTGCTCTAACGGAACGTCTGGTACAGACTGTCCCGAACTTCCTACAACTCCAGGCTGATCAGCGGTCTTCCTCGTAGTGACCATCCTGCAACAAAAGAAAACTTCGTGATTGGTAAAAAACTAACCTACAAGTAAATGTAAATATTTATATAATATCCATATATACCCAATGTACTCGATTTCCTAAGCTGTGATTCAAGTTTCCCTAGTTTAATTCAAGTCCCCCAATAGTACACTAATACCTAGGTACTATTATGATAGAACTGCATGGGCTACCACTAAAAATATGTCACGACCCACTCCCGAATAATTGGACACGAGTTGGACCCGCCCAGCCTACGTTGGAAGACTCAACGTAGTAAGCTGTACCAATCTAGGAAAACTAACAAGTCCAGATATGAATGTATATAAACCACAACATCTAATATCGAATCCCATAATCAAAGTACAAGTCTAAAAGTTATTACATTCATCCAGCTAAAATAAAGTCTGATAGTCTCAAGTATAAATAGAAATAAACTGCTAAGGTAAGACACTAGGCTTCCTCAGCCTCTAAGTCCAGAGCAACTCTAGCTGGCTCTACTGCATCTATAGGCTCACGGCCATAGTAAGTATCACACAATGCCTCCATCTCACCTGCAACATATCCTAGTCAGGAGCGGAGCAAAGTACAGTTCTAGGTAATGAACAAGAACATCATGATATAGAAATGAGTACAGGAGAACACGAAATATGAAATACAAAAATAAACATAAAAGTACAGGAATATAAGTACAAAAATAAAGTACAAGAATGTAAACCATGAACCTGAAGTACAAGACATGACATGTGCACAATATTTGAAATATATCTAACCTATGTGACCGGCTAGGGTGAGTACAGGAACATGTACAGGAGTACATGAATATCGGTACAGCTTGGGACCTGCGTGCACGATGCGAGGCCTAAGCTATCTACATGAATATAGTAACCGGGTTTGGTCACATAGCTAGTGTATTTCCCCTCCCGACACAAGTAAATACAAAAAAAGGAAAGTACGAGAGTACAGGATATCGTATCATGACGTGTCGCATGAAAAGTACAATATATGTAAATCTGCAAAAACCATAGAACAATACTTGCCTTACTCCAGAAAATCAAGTGTACTAGATGGAGCTGGATGTCCTCCTGTTTTAATTGATTTACAAGTTGATTAATTTCTAAAATGAAAACAACTAACTAGATACTACCAACTAACTAATTAGCCATTGTTACTTGTTAAACTAACTATATATGAATTAGCTAGGAATATTGTTATACAGTTTAAACTAATACATTCTACAAAAAGATACTAAATTCTATGGCAATTAACTTTATAATATTGAGTACAACCCTGGTTAGTTATTTAGGATAGTTGTAAAAAAAATTATAAATTGGAACACAATCATTTATATCATAAACTCAACCCTAGGACTCAAACTTAAAGCTTGGCATCTTTCCTGGACTCACCAACTTGAAATTACTCCAGTTCTCTAAAGCTTACTTACAATTGGCCCAACAATTATAATAAGCTGGCTTTATTACAATTGAGCTCCTTAGGACCCAGCTTCACTTTCCAACGTTCAAAGTCCAATCCTGACCAACACCCTAAAGAAAACACAGCCCAGTTAACTATCCTTAGTAAGAAAACCAGCAACTATACTTAATGTTCTCCACCATTACTCATTAACTTCATTGACAATAGATTACATAATACCACCTAAGAAATTATACTATGATATGACAAACATTCAAATTAAACTGAAAGCATGGTCGAGTGAGTCCCCTAGTATCGCGGGTGTTGCCCTAGTGCCCCAACGCAACAACCAACCTATACTTGGTCCAGCGCCAAACCCAGCTGTCTATGCGACTGACACCAACACGACACCAACACGAAGTCCTAACGACGGGTACGGACACCCGAACCCCATGCACTCGATCATATGCCTATGCAACCACCATAATTCTAAGTATAATGAAACTCTTCATTAATCCAGGAAACAAATAATTACCTGAACTAAAACGAATCTGAAGCGAAGACACACTCCTCACAGTCGGACACAATCTTCACGTGTCCAATTTACCACGATATCCTTCGTTCAGTCATTTCATTAAGTAGTTGACGAGCAACCAAACAATCCCATGCTTCCCGAATCTTCTCTGTTTCTTCGAAGCCCAGAAAAATGTAAGAAAATTCATATCCTATCGATCTCCACATAACAGCAAAAGAATCACAAAAGATTTAAAATAACAAGAATCTTGATCAGGATTTTAATCAGAACTGAGAAATTTGAAGAATATCAAAGCGTCACTTAAATTACTCACCTGGATCTAATCTGGTGATCTAATTTGATCGATGATTTGATCAATTGATTAAATCGTCCTGCAATGGAAATAATTCAAAGATCTCAAGAGAATAGAAAAGAAACGGGATCAATTCAAGCTCGAATCAATAGTAACTCACCAGGTCACTCTTCGTTCTCAGAGTAAGTACACCGGACTGCGATGATCCGAATGAGTCTGTTGTTCGACATCCCGACCCCCACAGAGAAAAATGGATCGACTAGATCCGATCTAAGAAAATTTTATTAGATCTTAACAAGTATTTCCCTCGTGGACTCAATTTGAATTTAAAACACCGATCAATACATACCAGTCTCGTCACCGACGATTTATTAGAAGAATGAAGAAAGATCCGAAATCTGCTCATGCTAGCCAACTGGAGAGCCTTTGTCGTCATCGTCGTCGTCGATGATCACCGGTGGACTACGGCGCTACTGCTGTCATGAATGTCGGAGGAACCGTGCCTAGCAAAGGACGCTCACCAGCGTTGCCATTGGAAGAACTCCAAAAATTAGGGTTGGAGTTTGGGAAACAATTGAAGAAGAAGAGATTAGAGGACTCTAGAATTGTGAGCTGAAGGAAAAATACAGATGCGCATTCGATTTTATAGGGGGTTGAGGCCGTTAGCTTCACATGGGGGGTAGAGAGAATAGTTGGCAGGAAATTAGAATTTAGGCTTCAATATGATTGTAATGAATTTAAGAGAAGGGCACAGCCTTCTAATCCATCACAGGATGTGGTGGCCGGCCCAATTTTCACCATTGAAAAGCCCAAATAAATAAATAGAATAGCCCAAACTTCTCAATTATTTATAAAATAATTAAAAATATATATACCTGACATTGCAAAAAAAATTTATAAAACTCATATTTAGAAAAGTGAGGTGACAGTGTATGCAGAGTGAGTTTGAAATGAGCATGATGGAAGAGCTCAACTACTTTCTAGGACTCCAGATCAAACATCACTCGCAGGGAACATTTATCAATCAAGCCAAGTACACGAAGGATTTACTGAAGAAGTATGACTTCAACAACGTAAAATCTATCGGCACGCCAATGACTACATCAATACGACTTGACATTGATAAAAGTGGCAAACCAGTCGCCAACGTAAGTATCAAGGTATGATTGGTAGTTTACTTTGCTTAACTTCTAGTCGTCTTGATATAATGTTTACCGTTTGCATTTGTGTACGATATCAAGCTAATCCTAAGGAATCACACCTATGTACTATTATGCGTATCTTCTGATACCTTAAAGGAACTTCTATAGTCGACTTATGGTATCCAAAACTATATCTTTTAATCTAGTCGGTTATTCAGATGCTAATTTTGCTGGATGCAAAGTAGACCATAAAAGTACCAGCGGTACATGTCATTTCTTAGGAAAAGCTTTAGTCTCTTTGTTTAGCAAGAAATAAAATTCTGTAGCACTATCAACAACTGAGGCTGAGTACATCGTCGCAGGACGTTATTGTGCTCACATTTTGTGGATAAAGCAAACCCTAGAAGACTATAATCTGCACTACACAAAGATTCCCATTTACTGTGAGAATACTAGCACTATTAACTTGACTAAGAACCCAGTATGTCACTAACGCACAAAGCACATATAAATACTTTATCATTTTTTGCGTGATCACCAACAACATGAGAATATCTGCTTAGAATTTATTGACACAGGTCATCAACTAGCAGACATTTTCACAAAACTACTAGCTGAAGATCGTTTTAATTATCTACGTCGCGAGTTAGGCATACTTGAATTTTCAAAGTCATAATGCATTATGATTAATAAAAAATACTTAAAACTTGATATTCAACGATTTATTAATTAAAGTTATTTTGGGTACAAACCGAAAGTGCCCTTTTATCATAGAGATATAAATATCCTGAAACGACACGGTGTACTAGTCTTCGGACTACCGCTAGTTAGGATCCGGCCCCTACCACTATCCCATAGTAATTAATGTTAATTAAATCAAAGAGTTAAAAAGTTACTAGGTTATTTTATCATGTATTACACATAAATGACCTAAAATTCGAGTAGCCGAACTCGGACAAAACTCGGACCGAGTTCTGTTCGAGTTCGGGCCGAACTAGAACAAAACTCGGACCGAGTTCTGTTCGAGTTCGGGCCGAACTCGGATAAAACTCAGACCGAGTTCTGACCGAGTTCGGGCCGAACTCGGTGTCGAGCTATTATTTAACAACAACATTCCAGCGCCCCTTTTCTTCTTCTATTCATCTTCTTCCCAAACATAACAGCCGCCTTGAGCTTCCAAACCCTAACCCTAGTTTTTGGTAAACCATCTCCAAGCCTCTAAATCCTATTTTGTTGGATCTAATGGCTCGAGAAAGGCATTCTCTACCAATTTTCCATCTCAATTGATGTATATCTCTATTTTTTTTTCTCCTATTTCAATTTTATGGCTCCTAAACTTTTCAAGAGAAAAAAAGATACTGCTTCGTCCTCCACATCGGAGTACGAACAAGTTAATGTGTTTAGTCCAGCTCGTTCCGACGACAAAGAGGACTATGATCCTAATCTATTTATATCTTCTGAGAGATCAACCGCTTGGTTCGATCATTCAATACCGAGAAATTTGCCTAGGAAAGTCTATCAATTTTCCTATTCTCTCAGAATATACTGAAACCTTTGAAAACATAGCGCTCCGAGACTTTTTAGAGACTTCGAGTCAAATTTATGAAAATGTTGTCCATATGTTCTATTGCAACTTGCAAGAAGCAGACGGTAGTATTTATTCCTGTGTTAGTGGCAAGGTAATTGAATTCAACTTGACAGATTTGTCCGAATATTTTTATATGCCTGACAACTGGCGACGCTCCAGTCGATATCAACGAAGGTTCAATTTCTGCTGACATAACACTTGAATCATTTAAGGTAGCACTAGTGTCATTCGAGTTCGGTTCCTCGAACAAGATTGTTCGTACGTCACCTGAACCATCATTTCTATGAACTCCGTCGTATTGTTTATTTTTCTTTGCTGCCTAGGACGAGATCCATTGATGAGATCACCTTATTAGAGTTATCTGCTATGTACCACATCCACTTTGGAGTCACATTCTCTGTTCCCAAGACCATGATTTATGGTATGGTCAGTTGTTAGATGGTAGGCCACAACCTCCTTTATCCTATGCATCTGGTGGTGATCTTCCAGAAATTCGACATTGATATAGACATTTGTCCTATCTCTGATCACCTTCTGAGCTATTTAGATCTAGGAAGTACCCTCAGCCTCTATCTCCTACCCGATGGTGCTTACCTCCACCAAATCCAGCCGCAGATCCAGTAGATGCTCCTGCCGCTGCAGCTCCAGGCCATCACTTCAACAAGCTTTATCAAAGGTTCGATGCATTTGTCACTCTTCAGGGATACCAGCATCAGACCTTTCTGACTTATTTTATCGATGTTGAGTTCCGCCACATTTCTCAGGCTCAGGTCTTGAGAAATGTCGTGGTTGATATTCAGTGGACGTTAGCACATCATCCTTCTGCTCCAGCTCCTATCCTTTGTTATCCTGGTTTTGACGGACCGAGACTCGAGGATCATCCCACTTTCGGATACTTCGATCCGACGACTGCTTATATTGATCCCTGACCTCCTGTTGATGCCCCTGGTAATGATGCTGATGCTTGATTCAGTTTTTGGATTAGTATTTTGTGGACATGATTGGTAGATGATGATCTTCTAGCGACACTTTTTGTTATTTTTGTTTGGACTATCTGTAGTAATATTTTCTGTTTATGCACTGTTTCAGTTGTAGTGGTTTGCATTTTGGACTTCACTTGTAGTTGGTTTTGTATGCTATATTAGTTGTTTTATCTATTACTCATGCTTTGTTACTGCTACTGCTGATGACTTGTTACATTCATATTTTTGGATATTTCTCTACTTTTTCCTTGTTATTATTGGTTTCACAAATTGTGGGGAGCCATATTTTGAGTACATGACAAAGGAGAAGAAAGAGCATATACTAAAATTTCTCGATTAAGAACAAGTCAGGTATATATTTAAAAGTTATATATTATTTGTTATATTTTGGTATGGACTCAAAGTTTGTCAATTATCTAGATATGGGAGATTGTTGGCCTATTAGTTAATGATCACACCAAATTTTGATAATCAACGTCAACTTTGGTCGATACACAAAATATACATACGGCTACAAAAATAATGGTTTCAAATGAGAAGAACATCTGCATCTACGTCCTATTGCTACAAAGTACAGACATCGTATCGTCATCAAGAACCAATCGCACTGGAATCAAGATCAAGTTTTTCATATTTTCTTCTATAATTTTAACTTTTATTGAGTCTAAAAATATGTGAGGTTGATTGGGATTGGTACTGGCTTAGGTTTTTTTCAAAGTCTATAAACGAAAATAAGCCAACCTATTCAAATCTAAAAAGTCCACACATCCAAAAGGCCCAAAGCCCAATAGATTTGGTTCAAAAGTTATGACCTAACCTAGGCAGAACTCGGACAGAACTCGGCCAGAGTTTGGCCTGAGTTCGGTTAGGTCAGTTTGAATTTAGTTTTGAAACCCTCCAAATCTACATCTAATGTTCGAATGCGAGATTTCTGCATCCAAACTCAGCCCAAACTCAGCCCGAATTCGATCTGCAAAAATATTATAAATAGAGAAAACTTTCACCATTTCAAATCACTCATTCACTTTTTCTTCTCTATTTCTATAAGTATTTTCTTCGAGCTAAAGTTTTCAAATCAAGCCTATACCACTCCTAGCCAAAGCCAGTTCAGTTCTGTTCAATCTAAAGTTTTGGTACTGAAGAGTTGTATCAGAGGTTGCATTCAGAAAATGTTTCAATTTTAAAATTTCCATCTAGAGTCGGTCGTGTGCTCGTCATCAAGCACTGTGTTGTAAGAGACTACAAGTTCTCAATTAGCTTGTGCTATAGTGGATTAACATCGAACAAGAGTACTCAAAACTGGATTAGTTCTCTAAGAGAAAAATCAGTATACATCTCTGTCTCTGTATATGTCTCTCTATCTCTCTCTGTGTGTCCGTATATGTCTCTGTGTATATCGGTCTGTGTATGTATCTGTCTGCAAGGAAATGGCACCCTGCTATTTATAAGAGTGGGGGCCTCATTAGGGTTTGCAATGATTATCCATTCTTGGAAGTCGGCGGCTAAGGATCATTAAATCTGGGCCGTTCATCAAGATTTGAGCAATAAATTTGATTGCATCAAATCTTTTGTGGGTAATTAATGCTGATTGACATAAATCCTCCCGATTTGTCATGCCAATCTCGGATTCCTCGACACGTGTCTTTAATTGGCTTATTTGCAAATAATCTGATTTGATCCCAATATTTTATTGGGATTTGTTGAGGGATTTCGATCAATCTGATGCCACGTGCTCTGCTATCATACCACGTGTCATAACAGCAGAAATCTGAGCCGCAGGAAAGTTGGGTCGCATAAGGCTGGCCACGTGTCCAGGCTGCTTGAGAGTGGCCCCCCCAGAACATTTGGACCGCATGGTATGATTTGAGCCGCATGAGTGTGGATGACCGCATGAGTGAACCGCGTGGAGATAGTCCTCGTGAGCCGCATGGTGATGGTCTTTGTGAGCCGCATAGAGCTAGTCCTCGTGAACCGCATGGGGCTAGTCTTCGTGAGCCGCATGGGGCTGGTCTTCGTGAGCCGCATGGAGCTAGTCCTCGTGAACCGCATGGGGCTAGTCTTCATGAGCCGCATGGGGCTGGTCTTCGTGAGCCGCATAGAGGAGTCTCCGCTTGGGCCGTATACAACTGTCCACGTGTCAAGGCCGTATGATAGTTTTTGAATCTCGGGAGATTGTGTCAGAGATTTTCTTCGCTTCCCAAGGAGTCCGTCATTATGAGGGAGTCATAATGATATCTTTGTGTCAGAACTGTCACTTCGTCAAAGCTGTCAGCCGTTAAGTCATTTAATGCAAAACGAGAGAGCTGTTTGTAGGCCACGTGGCTCCTCTTTGAGCCGCATAGGACTTGTTTGAGCCGCATAGACGCTCGAGCCGATACTTGAGCCGTATAAACTCTCTGAGCCGCAGGGGGCTCTCTCGCCGTGGATCTTTCTTTATTCTTTTCTACTTCTACAAGACCCCTTCAAAGTTTTCAATTTGCAAAATTGAAATACTTTGAATAAGAAGCATGGCCATGTATTCTTCTGGCCGCATATGATGTCTCGGCCGCATGGATGTTTCGCCGCATGGATCCCTCGGCCGCATGGATGACCAGGCCACAGGGGTTTTCGGGTCGCATAAGTGTCTCAGCCGTAGGGATTTTTGGGCCGCATAGCTATAGCTCTCGGCGTAGGAACTTTTCGCCACGTGATCTTGCCACGTAAGGAGATCTTTTGCATTAAATGCTGTTGATTTGCTGTCAGTTTTGAGGTCACTTTTCGGGCGAGATCCCAGAGTCTGGCCTTCATTTTAGGCGGCTCGCCTCGATAACCGAAGAGTTGGTTTTCGTTCTGTACGAGAATCGAAGCACCTTGGTTTTGTTTATAAATATGGATGAGTTCAGTCGGAGGGATTTCTTTACTTTCTCCTTCGTCCCCAACTGTTGTTGTCTTTCCTTCCTTTCTCTATTTCCATTCTCCGACTGTCGAAAATGGCCCCCAAATCTTCCAAGGTCGTCTCCGCTGCTGCGAAAGGCAAGAAGGTGGCTTCCTCGTCGGCCGCCGTACCCGAAGTGCATCCTGATGTTCGCCCCGCTTTCAAGGGTAAGAAATGGATTCGAATACTTTGAACCCCAAAGACTCATGGCTCTGTTGCATAACATATGCACAAGCCTTCCTCCGTTTTTTATTGAACCGCCCAAACTCGACCATGATGGAGCTGCATATGTTGCATGGCCGCATGACCCTCAAATATCGAACCGCATAGGGCATGCCCTATGTTTGAGCCGCATTGAAAAAGATTTGAGCCGCAGGAGTGCTTTCCGGATTTGAACCGCATGGAACCTCCTTTGAGCGGAATCGCATATATCCCTGACAACCTGGCCCGCATAGAATTTTGTTGTTTCGTGCTGCATAAACTCCTCTACGAGATAGAACCGCATAAGTTTTAATCCGAGCCACATAAGCTATCGAATCAGTGTCACATGGGACTCCCAACTGAATTGGGCCGCATGAAGCTATGTTGACCCGAGCCGCATAGGCTCTATTGAAGCCGTGCCGCATGAGACCCAGCTGAATTGTGCCGCATAAGGCTTCGTCGATCCGAGCCGTATAGGCTCATAGAAACTTCTTTTTGAGAAACTCTAAGTGGTTTCGTTTTAACCTATTTTTTAATCCTGTTTCTTTTGTCCTTTTCCAGTGAACCTCCCAACCAACCCGGCCGGAGAGCTTCTAGTGGGTTCAGCTCAGTTTGCCATGGATGTGCGGCTTGACGATCTAATTCGACATATGACAGATCAACTTCCCTCTAATGAACCTTTGGAGAGGGTGGCTGCCATCAACAACCAGCCTTTCTATTTTTTTTGCACTATGATGAATTCGAGGAAACTGGACGAGAATATCTGAAACCAGCTTTTCTCTTCGGGGATGCTTTCGTAAAGAACACTCGAACGCTGGACGTTTCTGAGAATGGGACTTCACTATGGACGGGGTGGATATCCATGTTCCCGAATGGAGCGGCATTTTCCCCTCTCGTGGTTTAATATGGTACCGTTGGGCAGGAAAATGTCAGGTTCTCTGACTCCAACCCAACAGGGGATGTTCGTGGGCAACATCCACTATAATATGAGTATTCGGTCAACATATGCAAGTAGGGAGTCAGTCAGCCGGACTGTGATGGGGCTGATTCCTGGTACTTTTAAATGTATCTGGTCCTAACTTTACTTTTACCCAAGCTGATACCTTCCTGAATCAGCTCGCTCGCAAGGGGTCCTATCCTGTGGGCAGGTTGTCACTGCTGAATTGGATAAACCCCATTCCCAATGGGCCAATCTTTCCTCATGGTCCTCAGGAACTACGAGGAACTCCTTCAGGAGATTGACCTTTACTACGCCATCCGGGGCACCTGTTACGGATTGCCCATTAACAAGCCTCTGTTCATGGCCCTTTTGGAGATGTATAGCCGGCGTACGGGGACTTTCTTCGCGCCCAGGGGAGAGTTGGGACTTGCTCTCCATGAAATGCATGCTGTTTCCAAGCTGCCGTGGGGAGGCGAGGCCTTTGAAGTATATACCCCGACGAACGAGGAATTCGATGACCTGGATCGACGATTTCCTGGTTTCGTCGCTGTGTACCGAGAACTGTTGTGCCACCGTAGCATCTGCCACCAGACTGCTATCAAGAAAAAAAGCTCAAATGGAATGCCTCCCATACCACGGCCTGGGTCGCATATCTTTTCAAGTTACGTCCTTCCGGTCGGGTTTGTCTCGAGGTCCTCAAACCATGGAGGAGGTATAGGACATGATGTTGAAGGCCAAAAGGTCGAGGTCTACCCGTGACAGGTTTGGGAGTCGTACCGACTCCTTCAGTTATTTCCACTACGGTACCCGGCAGATGTCCGAGAAAGCAATCTTGGCCGGGTTCTTGATGGTATGGCTACGAAATTGCGTAGTCTCGAGAGGGACGGGTTCTACTGAAAGGATCAGCCGCCACTTCATTCTTCCGGCTGTGAAGCTGGTCTTCAAAGTAAGACTGGCCCTTCTTCCGGCTATGGTGTGTAGCATACACCACGGCCTCCGTGCCTTTCCGTCTAAAGTCATTTCTCGTGAAACGACGCTGGACTTTGAGCGGATAGAGCTACCATACCACTATCTCATGCGGTGGTTATTGATGCATTACCGGTCATTGATGAGGCCCGGGACAGAGGATGATGTTACTGCGGATGACGCCTTCCTTTTCCGATACCGCCATCAATCTTGGGAGTATACACCATGCCGGCTTGTCGGAGGGCGTTGGCGAGAGTTGACGGGCCCGACTTCTTTGTGTCTCTTCCTCAGTTTACCCCTAGAGAAGTGAGGAGGGTACACGTTGATGGCATTGAACCTCCCCAGCTCTTATCTGAGAAGATGCTTCTATGGCTGCGCAACATTCGCCCTGCGCACCTAGTATATCGTTACCGAAATAACGTATACTTGGAGCCTTATTTGCCTAGCAGGTTTTCTCGTCAATTTGGGTATAGTCAGCTGTTCCTTGACTGCCCCAGTGCTTGGCTGGACTTCGAGGGCAGTGTCCTTGACGGCATCCGGGCGTGGCATTACTACAACGTTGTTCATACCCGAGCTAGCTTCTCAGTCCCTGACGCTAATACGCAAGGGGATATTCTGTACATGGCGGCTCTTTATCACGTTGCGGCGAGCAATCTCCCGTGAACTTTTACATGAACACCAGCTTCATTGTTGGGACCGGCTTGGCAGAAAAGCCAGAGGGTTCCAGGAAGAGAAAGAGAGGGGCGAATAGAGTTCCCGTGCCAGACTCGGAGTCCACTGCGGCGGACGAAGAGGATGAGCACAGGCCGCCGATGACTCGTCGCATTCTTCGGACGAGGAGGTGGAGAACCAACCTCCTACTGTGCCGGACGAAGTGGTGGAGGATCATCCACCTGTTGTGCCTGGTGCTTCGCGCCCACGAGGCAGGCGTCTGTCTGCTGACGATGGAATGATCTGTCATGCCCCAGAACCAGAATACTGAAGAGCGGGGGCAGACATAGCCAGCTACGTATATTGAAATGGAAACCACCTCGATATACGGTCATGGCTGTCTAGAAATATGAGGGTTTACTACAAGCCAACAGTCTCTTATGGTCATGAACAAGCCTAATGTCTCAATCACAAGCAAGTAAGTAAGGTCGCAAGATGTATGATCATTAAATATACAATAATAAGGTATCCCAAATATTACATATTCAGCTGATCATGAAGCTAGTCGTACAAAATGTTAGGACTAGCAAGAGTTTAGTCGTACATGATCAACCCTAGGATTTGTTAATCATGTTTACAGTCCGTAGGCAGACAGTAAGTAAAGTGCATCGAGCTAACAGGTGCTCGTCGGCTAAATGCCTCAAAAGAATAACTTTACAGTAGAGTGAGCGAAACAAAATAGAAAACCCACTCGTAGCCCGGGTTCCTTCTAGTCGCCACCATCGGGCTGGAGGTTCGGAAGATCCTCGGGAGCTGCTCCGAAATCTGGCCACACAAAACCAGCTGGGTCAACCCCAGAAAGAGCAAGTGCCACAAGGGGGCCACGAAATAAGAACAAAAGCCAGTAATCAGCACAAGAACATCTAATAATAAAACTAGAATTACGAAAATATGCCAGGATGATATACGACGAGATAACCATGGAACTATTCGATAGCCAGGTTACAACCCGTAAACCAAACAAGGACCGGGGTTGTAACCCTTCGTCTGAACAGAACTTGGTTTCCTACCATTTATCGGCAAGATAATAAGTAAGAAATCAAGACAGGAGCAATCTTATACTGGATCAAGACATGGCTAGACTGGATATACCTCATTCAATCAATCACGGCCAAGCAGATACTACGGCTTACTACTTTAACTAACTAGGGTTATCACAGGCCTAATTACTAACAAGATGCAGTGAGATTGTTCCATAGCCACAAGCCCTGCAGACCATCCAGGTTACCCAGGTCGAAAATTAGGGGTTGAATTCAGGTGAGTACATCGCCCAGAAGACAAATGTACCCTTAGGTGACTTAGAGGGTGCAACACGCGACGGTGTGCTGGAAATGTGCCCTACTCAACGGCAGGCTACAGATCCCAAGAGCGTCAGGTAACGGGATTGCCTGTAGCTGTGTCATCTCTTCATGACTACTGTGTTATTCTAGTTATTAACCTTAATCCATTTTAGTAGGTACTCCTGACCGTGGTACTCAGAAGTCCATCCTAGACATGATGCAGATAGGACAAGTGGATTTAACAAGCAAGCAAGAAAGAACCACCCACGGTGTCAAGGCAGGTCAAGTTAAATTACCCGTCGCAACAGCGTCAAGATAAATTATGTCAGGGTACTTGTCAGGAGTGCGCCACGATGGGCCACTATCATGTCAGGTTGGTCATGTCAGGAGTGCACCACTATGGGTCACTGTCGTGTTATGCTAGTTCCTTGCCATGCCATGCCATGTACAATAGTCATTCCAAACATATTAAGTAAAATCAAGTTCATGACAAAAGGCGTAAGGATATAAAATGGGCGTAAAATATCTAATAAAATATCAATATACAGGGCTAAAGAAGAGCCAAGCTTAAAGAAATAAGACCAAAACTCCAAGAGCCAATGGGTTAAGCAAGGGGTCAGGGAGCAGTGTACGCACAAGGGCACGCACGCAGGGGAGCAGCGTACGCACAAAAGCACGCACGCATGAGAGCTGAATACGAAAAGTTACGCACGCATGAGAGCTGCGTACGCGAAAAGTCACGCACGCATGAGAGCTGCGTACGCAAAAGTCACGCACGCCAGAGAGCAGCGTACGAAATGTCACGCACGCCAGAGAGCAGCGTACGCGAAAAGTCACGCACGCCAGAGAGCAGCGTACGCGAAAAGTCACGCAAGCAGAGAGCTGCATACGTAAAAACACGCACGCAGGGTCTGGGTCTTTTTCTCCATGGCTGAGAAGAAGCTCCAATGGCTCCAAAACTTCAAGGCATCACAACTTGGCCATCCGAACTCCAAATCCAGATTTCCAAAGTTCTAACCAGGGTGAAATTGAACTCTCTTCCACATGGAAACATCAAAACCCGTAAAAATCCAACTTAAGTAGATCAAAACCATACAAAACCAAAATAGGGAAAACCTAGATCTAGAACAATGGAGACTCCAAATCATAAAATACTAAGTTCTAATGTTGATCACCATATCCTAAACTAGCAAATGGACAAATAAAAGAGGGTTCTCATGTGGTGGCAAGGTGCACTTACCTAAGGGTTGGTGTTGTGGAGAGGAAGGAGAGAGTATTCTGTAGAGGAAGGAGAAGAAGAAATTAATGGAGGTTTATGAGGAGAGAGAAAAAGTTGGTGGAGTTTTAAAGAGGGTGGGATGTGGTGTGTTGAGGGTGGAGCATAGGCTAAGGTGTTCCAATACACATTAAACCAACCCAAACCAAACCAATCCAATTAAAACCAAGCCATGACAAAACCCAAAATATGAGAAATACCGAAATTCTACAAGTTGAGAAAAAAAATAAAAATACATGCCAAAATCCAGATACGAGTATAAATACGAAATACGGGAAATACGGAAATGAGGGTGACATGATCTACTCCACAAAGCGGGATACGGTAAGACGTCGCGCTGTTTATTGATGTTGACGCTATTTCTGAGGTGATTGAAATTTCAGCCGCCTTTTCCTTTCTTTTTCTAAATTACGGCCTAATCATTTTTTTCTTTTGCTCCTTGTAGGCGTCCGGGGAGTCTGCTTCTCGGGACTCGACTACTGAGGTCGATCCGGCTTTGTCTACTTTGATCAACAATATGTGTACCGCCATCACGTCCGCTGGGGCTCTTCAGAAGGCGGCCAGAGTCTCACCTTGCTGAGACCTCAACTCATGGGGACGGGGGCTCTACTGCACCTGTCCCTGAGACAGCTGAATTTCAACAGGATGACTGACCTGGCTGTCTCCCCTTCAGGGTGGCCGGGGTAGAGAAACCGGTTGAATTCGAGTTGGAAGCTGCGGGGAGGGGGAACCATGCTAGCTTCGAACGAGCTGTAGCCTCCGTGCTCTTCCCCTGGTAAGATAAACCAGCTTCTTAACTTGTGAGGAGGCCTTTTTGTTTCTATCATCCTGTCCTCCGTGGATTAATGATTGTTCTGGACGTACAGGTCCCACCCCTTTATTGCCGGTGACGGACATTGTCGAGGTGGACTCTACTGGAGGGGAATTATGGAAGCACGTGTGCCTCCTTCTTTTTCGGCCCATACTGAGGGGCCTCCAGCTGGGTTAAGTTCGGGAGCCGTGGTGATAGCACAGCTTGGGCAAGGGACGACGCTTTTCATGCTATCCTCTGCGAATAGGGTTTTGGGAGTTAACCTTTCCGCTCTACCAAGTATCCAGGCTCTTCGGGTGGCGGAAGAGGAGCTAGCTGCCATCCATGTCTTTTTTCGCACAGAATTCGTTTCCCTGGTGGCAGGGACGGCCAGTTCTGAGGCTACTCCTTCAGTACTGCCTGCCACACTCCCTTTGACACCGTCCTCTACGAAAGTTTTGGATGAAGTGTCCCAGGATGTGGTCGACAGTTTTCACCGCCACTTGAAGAGGGGATTGAGGCAGCGGTGGAGAGGGGGACTCCCTTTTCTATGGCCCGTTAATGCGCTGGTGGCCAGATTAATATCCTTAGAACACTCCCCGGTGGAGCGTGACTGGCTGCGCTTCTGGAGCCTAAGTTGTTAGAGGCTGATCGTCTTGTGGCCCAGTTTTGCGTGCTGCAGCAAGTTGATTTACCTGCGGTAATAAACCAAGAGCGCAATTTCCTCGTGATCGCGGTGGAGAAGGTAAGGCTTGCTCAGGAATCGATCAAGCCAACTATATTGAAGGACCGCCAGGATCTGACTCAGTTGTACGATCAATGGAACCGTCGGACTGAAGATTGTGCAGCTTGGAAAGCGGCGGCCTCCCGCGGGTAGCTGACACCTGGGAGCAGATCCTTGAGCTCCAGAGAAAGCTAGCTTTCTTGGAGTCCGAGCTCGAAGCTGCTCGTACTGAGAAAGGGATTGCCATTCAGGAGGTTGACAAATTTAGTAGGGCTTCTGCCAATCTAGAACTTGCCCTAAAGAAGATGGAGAACGACTGGCAGACATATATGTATTTGAATGATACAGAGCAGTTGTCCCAGGAGGTCGAGCGTCGAGCGATAGAGGCTTGAGCGGGGGACTTCCTTGGTGAGAAACTGCCTCTTAGAGTTGTGTAATGCCGAGCTGTAGTCGGCCTTTTTTCGTTTTGTTCCTATTTTTTTTTCTTTGAGAGGGACGTAGTCCCAAAACATGTAATGCTTTTTTCGTCTTTCAAATAAAGAGTACTTTCCATTCTACCCTTCATTTATTGCTTGTTGTGCCTGTGGTATTGTGGTGATGTTTGTCCCGCATGGGGGACTTATTTGTGGACCTGTTACCCCTGACATACTTTGGTTTTAGGTACGGGTAACAAGTTTGACTGGGGATACTTTGAACGGTTCCATGGTTATATTGTCGTGGACGTTCCAAGTATCGGAAGATAGAATGCCATGGAGCAGCTGGGCTCCCGGGGCATGATGAGGAATAGTGGGCCTGTACTAAGGGACTTAGCAAAGGACATTTGTGGGCCTATTATCCTTGGCGTACCTCGACTTAGGATACGGATAATAGGATGGAAAGAAACCAATACACTTACTCAGAGGTAATGAGGACATGGCAAGTATGAAGGTTTTACCGTGGAGTCTTCCTGCTCAGAGGTAATGAGGATGGTAGGAGCGGACTCAACGGAGGATATTTGTCAACAGAGGACATTTGTGGGCCTATTACCCTTGGCGTACCCTGGTTTAGGGTATGGGTAATAAGACGAGAGAGGACCGACATACTTACTCAGAGGTAATGAGGACATGGTAAGTACGGAGGTTTTACCGTAGAGTCTTCCTGCTCAGAGGTAATGAGGACATGGCAGGAGTGGACTCAGCGGAGAATATTTGTGGACCTATTATCCTTGGTGTACTCCGGTTGTGGGTACAGTTAATAAGTCGAAAGGGAATCATCATACTTACTCAGAGGTAATGAGGACATGGCAAGCATGAAGGTTTCTTCTACGGAGCCTTCCCATTCAGAGGTAATAAGGACATGACAGGAGTGGGCTCAATGAAAGAGGGTACATAGAAAGACTCAGAGGTAATGAGGACATAGAAGTTCTACGTAAAGGGGTGATTTGTTTTTGGCGGAAGTGAAACGACTCAGAGGTAATGAGGACATGGACGTTTTGGAAATTTGTGGATCGGTTACCCTTTTTGTGCACTGGGAGTGCGGGTAGTGGATCATGAGGGAGGATCTCTTCTAGGAAGAAAGTTCAGAGGTATGATCATACATGACTTACTATCTGAAAGAGTGACCGGAATGTGAGTTCAGAGGCACCAGCGGGTACATGACTCGATAATTTAGAATTTGGAGGTGTGAGTTCAGCGGCACCAGCGGGTACATGACTCGATAATTTGGAATTTGGTTGTGTGGGTTCAGCGGTGCCAGCGGGTACATGACTCGATAATTTGGAATTTGGAGGTGTGGGTTCAGCGGCACCAGCGGGTACATGACTCGATAATCTAGAATGAGTGGTTGTGAGTTCAGCGGCACCAGCGGGTACATGACTCAATAATCTAGAAAATGTCGTTTAGACATAATATTTCTTCAGGAACTTGCCGTTGACGGACAACACGAACAAGTCTCCATTTTGTTTTGCGAGACGATAAGCACCGTTGGAGAATACAGCCTCAATGGTAAATGGACCTTCCCATTTTGGCTGGAACTTGCCGGCGATCTTGTGAGTCATGACCATCGACCTCCGGAAAGCCAGAACGAGATTGCCTACTTGGAATGTTCTGATTTTAACCTTCTTGTTGAAGGCTCCAGAGATGCGTGCTTGGTAAAGCTCGATTCATTGCTGAGCCAGGAGGTACTTTTCATCTAAGACCTCTAACTCTTGTAGTCGGCGACGGTAGTTATCATCCATCGTCAGTTGATAAGTGAGGGCGACGCGGAGTGAGGGTATTTGAGTCTCCAATGGAAGAACTGCCTCACTCCCGTACACCAGGAAGAATAGTGTGTTCCCTGTGGCCGTTCGGACTGT
>JANAVB010037767.1:0-21583 GCA_029216955.1 Iris pallida
TCAGTGACGAGTTGGTATACAAAAACCGTGGCATCAATAAAATCGATTTGGACGAATGATATGAGTACCGTTCCAACTAATGGATCGACTGCTGGAATAAGTAGATGCAGTGGACTGTCTGGCGAATGAACTCTAAAGAGAGCGACACAACCGGTCTGCTGTTGGTTTTTTGGTTTTTTTGGCTTTCTGAATGATTTGTTGCTTGGGTTTGATAAGTGTGCTTTCGCGTCGATTTCTGAATACGTTTTTGGAAATTTCGAAGGAAAGATTGAAGGAGGAATTCTAATTCGATGCTCGTGCCATTGCAGCCTGCAAGAGTTCGTGTAACTGACGCTTGACCGTCGTGAAGCGATCTCTTACTCTTGGTGCAATCTCTTTAGGTGGGTGGTTCTTCGGCCCCTTCTTTTCTACTCTTTCCCGTCAACAAATTCTTAAAGTTCAATGTTCAAATCGATGATGCTAACTGGATGTATGCTTTGCCACTAAGATCAAGAACTTGGATAATTATATCAATTTAGAGAAATTAACTTCGAATTTATAAGTTTCGCACCAAAAAGAGAAAATATAAAGTTCTAGGAAAGAGATAGAATTAATTCATCTTCTGCAAAACATAATGAAGAAATATTGGTTGCGGTAGAATACGCCTCGGAGAATTTGGTGCCTACGGGACGCTAAATCAGAACGTACGGCTTCGGAAAAAAGAACTCTTGCAAGAGTAGAAATGATTATGTGGTTTAATATTATCTGCGCTATGCAATTTACTTCATACATATTAAACTGTTCATACATTGCATGGTCATGGACGACTTGTGCACAAGGTAAGCTTTCCTCGAAACGGTACCCGAGACGCTGGGACCGAATCGGCCTAGGAGAAAATTATGTAATCGTGCTTCGGCGGTAAGGCATTGCGAGACTCCAGTTAGGCTCGCAACCTGGACTGGTAGGCGCGTCACAATGCTACGTAATCATGGTGTCGATATCACCAATGACCACATACAAGATAGATTGTGCTCACCTACTGTCGTGTGCAGGTGGTAAGTATTATATCTATTTTGTGCAGGAAAGGAGTGACCGTGGTAAGATAAGTTGAGATTGGTTATTGTTACTGTTTAAAATGTGCCTTCGATATGAACTGTAAATCATATAGTTCTAAATAGAAAGATCACTTCGTATGCTAGAATCCTTAATAAGCAGTGTCGGTTTAGACGAGTGGGTTCGTCCCATCCACTAGCAAGTGTGCTAACCCCCAACTCCCCAGGTGACGAGCGCGCTGCGGGAGCTCGAGACTAGACTGAAGCTGAAGAACGGGAGGCGGCTCGAAGCTCTCTGTTTTGAAGTATTTTGAAGCCTAATTCAGATCGAAGGCTTTTGTTCAAATGTATAAAGGGAATGAATGTATGGAACGACAAGGATTATTTCAGCAGCTTGTCGAGAGTTCTCTTTTGTGTTTTCAAAGATATAGCCGCAACGGCATATGTAATGTAAAAATGACATTGCATATACTTTGCAAGTTTTATGAATAAAATCTAAATTTCTTCATATTCTGCGTCTTCAACTCTCTGCACTGTTTAATTTCAACTCGTCGTCTCAAAAGAATCTTCAAGTGCACGTTCTTGCCTTGTACAAGTCAATAAAGACTTGTATGGCATCACGTCCCGACTTTATGAATCGATGTATCTCGAGTCAAGACGAGACGACCGATTTGGAAAGTCGAGGCGTGACAGTCGTCAGCGGGGCTGACGAGACACGACAATCCGGAGAGCAATCTGAACCTGGGAAATGGGGAGGCGCTTCAACGAGTGGATTCGAAACGTTTTACGACGACGGAGAAAGGAAAACAACCGGCAGATGGTCAGGCAAAAGTCGTTGGCTTCGTTTTTTCGGGAGGATGATGCTCAGGTGTCGGGACAGATGAGGTTTGTCGCTCCCAAACATGTGGGAGATAAAGTTCGAGCTGTGTTCACGGAGGCGCATCTGGCGGAGACGACAGAGTACTGGAAGAACACTATCGTGTTGTATGTCCTTGGCAACCGTCCGTTCTACGGGCAGATTCGTGCCTATGTTGCCCGAGTATGACGACCGAAGGGGAGTATGGAAATATTTTCGTACGAGAACGCTTCTATTATGTTCGGTTCGGGATGAAGGACGACATGGACAGAATCCTACAGGAGGGTCCGTGGACGTTTGATGGAAGGTTAATCATCATGAAGGCTTGGAGCCAAGAGTCGAAGTGTGAAAGGAAAGTATTGAAGTCACTTCCAGTCTGAATCCGACTTCCTGAATGGTCGATCAACTATTGGAGCGTAGATACGATGATGCTGGTGGCAAGCATAGTTGGCTCACCTATGAAGGCGGATGAAGCGACTACGAAAGAGCCAGACTAGGTTATGCCCGGATCTTTCTTGAGATTGAGGCAGGGAGGGTTCTGCCATATACCGTCGAGTATGAGCTACCTTCGGGGAGGTGTGCCAGCAGCGGATTGAATATGAATGGGTTTCACCGGTTTGCCAGCATTGCAAGTGTTTTGGCATCCAGCTAGAGATTGCAAAATGGTTGGGACACATCAGCCATGTGATGCAGTTGACAACATTAACTGGAATGGACAGGAGGGTATGGTGACAGACATATCCGGAACAGACACCTCTAGCAGCTAGGGAGGATTGTCCAGAACAGTAATGCGGAAGTAGCAGAGAGGACGGCAATTACTACGTCGAACGGGCATGAGAGAAAATCGAGACCGGAACTAGGCTCGATAAAGCGTTGGTTCTGTCCAATGCTAGACGTCCATCTACTGATGATAGCTTGGATGGAGCAGGAGAAGGAGGGGATCAAAGCTTGGTTGTGTTCCAAGCACAAAATAATACACCGGCAGGGGTGTAGCGGTTGGAGCGGAGGGAGGATGGAACCGACAAGCATTATACCAGAGGAGCTCAAAAGAATAGAAGTAGCAGCAGCCGATCGAATGGGGAGGAGAGGCAACGTCGTTCCAGGTAATGAGAGCAGAAAAAAGACACGCGGGGCCTTTGCGAGACGACACTGGACGTAGTGCACAGTATTCGCAGGGAGGGGAGGAGGTTTTGTTCATTAACAACCCGCGATGGAAGAAAGTGCACAAGGAAGCCGTTGAGGAGGCAGTACAGGAGGATGGTTGGAACGAGGTCGTTAATTACCCAGTTAACGACTCGGATGATATGCATGGGCCCGAATCACTGATTTAATGTCAGTGATCGCGTGGAATGTGAGGGGGGCTTACTCCCTGGGTAGATGGAAAGAGATCTGCGATTTGCTGATGAAGAAAATTGTTGTATTAGCGTCTTGCCGGAGACTAAAATCAAGACGGACAAAATGTTGGCACAGAGGATGCCAATTGGAGTGAGGTCCATAACTTGCATCTTTGTGACATGGTCGCATTTGGGTTAGGTGGGATTCTCATAGTTGGGATGGGCAAGTATTGCACTTGTCTGACCAATTGATTGCGGTATATTTTGCTAATAATGGAGGTTTCAAGTTTATTCTGGGTGCAGCCTATGGACACAATCACAGACGAAGGAGGGAGGGTTTATGGCATGATCTCGGCTGGCTGAGCAGAATGGTAGATGCCCAATACGGACTTCCTCTAGTCGTTATGGAAGATTTTAATGTGTTGCTTTACAGACATGAGAAGGTGGACGGTAGAGTGGTTCCGGATTGTATCCCCCAAGATTTTCAACACTGTCTCCTTCAGCCTGGTTTACGGCCATTGGAGAGGACGGGACATCTGTGGACGTGGCACAACAAGGCTGTCCGGAAGCGAGTGGCGTGTCAGCTGGATCGGGCTTTGGGAAAACGGAATTGGTTCGACAAGCATCCTGGTTTGGGGGCAGAAGGGTTGATGGCTGGCACTTCGGACCACTCTCCGATCTGCATTTGTCATGTTGACCAAACGTGGACCAATGCAAGACCTTTTTGGTACAACAAGTGGGTGATTCTCGAGGGATATAAGGATGTAGTACGACAGGGGCTACAGGGAACTGTTCGAGGAAACCCTCAATTTCGGCTCGTCAGCAGGCTGAAGAAGGTAAAGACGGGTCTAAAGGCTTGGAGCAGGCTGGTTCCGATCCGAAAGCTCCAAGAAGAGGAGCAGTGCCTCCGGGAGGTGCAACAGAAGCTTCATGAAGATATTCTGAATGAAAATATAGCTGCAGAAGAAAGGAAGCTTGTCCAAGATGTCAGCGCTATCAGGTTCCAGGAGCAGATAGAACTAGCACAGAGGACGAAGTGTTCGTGGTTGCGAGATGGCGATAGAGGCTCGAAGTACTTTTACGACGTTGTGAGAGCCCGACAACATCAACCATATCAGCAAGCTTATTACTGGTGACAGAAAAGAGGTGGCGGCCCCAAAGGACATCCAAGCGGAGGCAGTGAGGTATTACTCAGACTTATACAATCAACATAATTATCTAACCATGTTTCCTGAGTTGGTTTGCAAGCGTGCGGTCACACCACATGGTAATCATGTTTTATTGGCTTCGACGACAATGGAAGAGGTGGAAGGGATTATTAAGAGGGCGTATCCAAACAAAGCACCGGGTACTGACGGGTTTGGCAGCCGCTTTTATCAGGTGCATTGGGAGGAGATTAAGTTCGAAGTGCTGGAGGTGATCACGGATTTCTTTGAGAAGAACAGGCTTCTACGGGAGTTGAACCATACCTTTCTCACATTTATTTCGAAGGAGGGTGCCAGTTCGCTCGCGGATTTCAGACCTATCACATGTTACAACTACCTCTAGAAACTGATTACACATTTGATGTGTCGGTGAATGGAGGGCATTATGCGGGAGCTGATTTCTCCATACCAGGCAGCATTCATCAAAGGGAGGGGTATTGCTGACAACCACCTTTTAGCTCATGAGATAGTACGAAACTTTAATAAACCAGGAGGGGACAAGACTTGCATTAAACTGGACCTTCGAAAGACATATGACACCGTGAACCAGGAATTTGTCGTCAGATCATGCTTGCTATAGGCTTTGATAGCAGGTGGGTTGCCAGGGTTCGGGTGTGTGTCACAACCCCGACTTTCTCTGTGCTCATCCGAGGGCAGCTACATGGATTCATTGGAAGTAACTGGGGGTTGAGGCAGGGTGACCCATTGTCACCTTATTTGTTCACTCTGGTCATGGAGTATTTCTCGTGTCTCATGGAGGCTGCGGTGCTCAGGAAACAGATAATTCCGCTTCACAGGAGGGTAACGCCTTATGTGTCACATTTGATCTATGCATAGGATCTACTGGTTTTCTTGAAACCAACAAGGGGGTATGACTCAGCTGGCCTCTATCATGGAGATGTTCGGTTTATACTTGGGTCTACATATGAATCCAAACAAGAGTAATGCTTACTTTAATAAGCATTGCCAGAATAATGAGGAACTTGCATCACTTCTAGGAGTAGAGCGAGATGAACTTCCAGTCAAATACTTGGGGATCCCGCTATCTTTCAATTACGCCAGATATATGGATTGCCAGAGTCTAGTTAAGTATACATAGAGGCGAGTTGCGAGGTGGCATGCCCAAAACCTACCTTTTGGAGGACGGATTGAGTTGGTTTGCTCAATCATTACGGCGATTGTCCGTATTTGGTTACAGACTACTTCTTTCGATCTCTACGACTAATAGGATCGAGAAAATTTGTGCCAACTTTGTTTGGAGAGGGGGATACATGCTATAGGGTGGGACACCCTCTGTCGGCCGCATAAGGAGGGAGGAGTAGGCTTGCAGCCTTTACGACTGCTCTGAAATGTGGCTTGGTTGAAGCTTACTAGGAAGTTTCTTTCGAAAGACTCATTATGGGCAGCTTTGATGGCAAACAAATACTTGGGGTGTCAGAATTTTTGGAGTAGGTCCTCAAACAATAATGACTCCGTTATTTTTAAAAGTATTACTGTATACCGCTCCCAATTGAAGCAGTTGATCTCGAAGGTCTTCAAAGATGGTGAGACCACAGACCTATGGTTTGACCCGTGGATTGCACACTAAAGCTTGATAGAGCGAGGAGAGTCAATGGCGTGTCGAGGGACTGGAAGGAGGGAATGTGTGAGTGTCATTCTGAGGAATGGAGTCTGGCGTCCAGAGTTACATGGCGGCAGGCGACAATTTAGGAAGATCATTCGGATGATGAGGGTAGACACTTCACTTCGGATTGATGCATAAATTTGGGATAATACTGGGACAGAGCGGTTCATACATAGAGCCGTAGCTAATGCTGTCAGAGTCCCACATCCGGAGATGGAGTTGACGGATGTAGTATCGGCCAAAGGGATTGCTCGTAAAATACAGTTGTGTCTATACAAATTGAGCCTGGGAAGACTACTCACACTTGATAGGTTGCGAAAATTTGGACTGCAGTTGGAGGCCCAGGGATGTATACTGTGCAGGTAGAGGGATGAATCCATAACACACCTATTCTTCCAATGTCTGGTGGCATGGGATATTTGGCTAGTCCAACATGATAGGTTGGACTTATCCAGTAGGAGGATTCATGACTGGAGAGTAATCATCAAGGTCATCAGAAGAGAGAAGCGAAGAAGTTTTGCTTGGTACAACGAGGCCTCGATCAGATTTGCTGCAGCGGTCTGACATGTTTGGAAGGAGCGGAACAATCGTATCTTTGAGGGGTCAGTGACTTCCACCATTGGAATTATCCATAATATTGAGCATGATGTCAGTATAATGAGAGGTAAGGCGTATCCTTGAACTGCCTCTTGTATTTATAATTTTTTGATTTTATTAATATGATTAAAGGAACTCCTGCAAAGTATACGTATGATTTGATAATTACGCTAACTTGGTGAAATACACAGACCCATTCTTGCATGAATAAACCAGGTCTTCCAACAAAGTGAAAATTAATAAATCAAAAGGACTCAAGTCAAGTGGATAATTTATTAAGATGGTTTGCCTACATATTTATAGGAGACCCTTCCTCATTAGTACATAACTGATCTGGGATAAAGGAGTAAACAAAAGTACTAACAATAGACACACTAAGTCTACCAACACTTAACAGTGTCACTAGTTTCGGACCGAAACGGCTGAAAATATACAAATTGGTCTACGTATGTATGTGCAAGGTTCTATATGCCGGATGTTGGATTCACGTCGTTGTGGGTTATGAAATATCGGATATCGGATATCGGAGACCTTTTAAAATGTAGGATACAATAACACAACAACAAAGCCTTTATCCCAAACTTTTGGGTTGGCTGTTTCAAACTTTGAATCATCTTCTTCCAATCACCTCTGCTAAGGGCTATGTCCTATGTAACGCTAACAAAATCAATTCCTTTTTTAACACTTCAACCTTATTCGTCTAGGCCTACCTCTACTCCTAGCGGCTCCATTAATTACTATATTATCGCTCCCCAAACCACCTAAGTCGATTTGCCCTCATCTCCCTAATTGATACCGGCTTTAACTTTCCAAGAATACAACCATTTTGTATCCTATCTTTCCAAGAATACAACCATTTCGATTTACAACCATTCATCCATCTTATCATTCTCATTTTGCCTACGCTAACTTTCAGGATATGTTGTTTCTTAATTGTCCAACACTTTGATCTATAAAACACAATTGATCTTATAGTAATATTGTAGAATTTTTCTTTCAACTTTAGAGTTATCTTGCGATCCCAAAGTACTCCATAAACACTCTGTTTCAATCATCATATTTTAATTTCATGCATGGCATCCTTCTCAATCTCCCATCCCGATGAATGAGTCATCCTAAATACCGAAATGTATCACTCTTATGTATCTTTTCTCCACCAATATGGACTTTCCCCCTCATTTCTCTAACTTCGGGTTGAAATTACATTTCATATACTCTGTTTTCGTTCTACTAATCCTAAATCTATTATATTCCAAAATATTTGTCCACACTTATGTTTTAGCATTTAGACATTCTATACTCTCATCAACCAACACAATATCATCAGCAAACATCATACACCATAGAACGTCCTCTTGAATATGCCTAATAATTTCATCCATAATTAAATGTTTTATGTAATTTTAATTCCTAAATATACTAAATGTTCAAAATGTCCAAAAACTAACTAAGAACAATTATAACACATTAACAATTAAAGTAAAAAAAAGGTCTTGTATCAAGTAATTTAAGAGTCTATTAAGATAAATAAAAACATATAAACTACTAACATGTGCATTACTTTACATATTAGTCTTGATACTAATTAGAAGACTATGAGATTCCTCAACGTGTCACTCTAGAAAAACTCTACATTGGGGTTAACAGATTGGGCCTCGTTAACAATTTTTGAAGTTAACAAAAACCAAACCCCAATATATTAATATATTGGTTGATATTGCATTATTTTCATGTTGGCCAAGATATCGGCCTTCACCTAATACATCGGTCGATATTGCATTATTTTCATGTTGGTCAACTTCATCTTGCGGCAAAATGTGCCTTGTCGCATGTCACTATCTACGTGGAGATTGTGTGCTACGTGATAGCGTTTCATGTGGCACGTCCCAAATAACTGAAGCCACGTGGCGGCTTGTGCGTGACATGTGTGCACGTTCATCCCTACAAAATCCAGGTGCCTATGCGGCAACCTCAGACTATGCGCCTCAAAGTCAGAAAACAATGTATTTTCGCCTCATGCGCGCATAGCCATTTTCAGTGAAGAAATGCTATAAATAGAGGCCTAGAGGGACAGTGTCTTCCTGTGGAAGAAGTATAGAAAGAGGATGGGCATACATAAGGTAGTAGGACTACTAATGTTGTTTGTAATTTGCAGGGTTAAGATATGTTGGAGCTCCCTTCAAAGACTATCCAGTCTAATTCCAATCAAGTTGCTACTGAGCAGGAGATTGTTCCAGAATGGGCCAGGAGGATCCAGTGGTACCCTCCTGCATGCAGAGGTCCAGGAGGAGCCTGTAGGCAGCCTCTTGAACCAAGAAGATTCACAATCTGATGACCAGGAGGATGAAGGCTTGGAAGATCACTGAGGAGCTAATTGTGGACAAGCCTGCCTGGAACTTGCTAATAAAGGAACTCAGGATAACACAGGAGGAGAAGAAATCAAAGGGTACTAAGAAGACAATCAAGCCAAGTGAGGAGACTGCTTCATCTAGGATGAGTCTCAGGCTAAAGACCAAGCAACATTAAAATGTCTATTTTTGTGTGGAATGTTAGAGGATTGAATTCTACAGGGAAGTGGAGGGATATGTAGGAGCATGTGAATGTATATAAATATACCATGCTTGGTTTAGTTGAGACTAAAGTGAATAGTAATAAAATAACTAAGTTAACGAGGAAATTCCCTTCTGAGTGGAAGCTGGAACATAAATATCAATATCCACCCAAAAGGGAGTATGGTTACTATTGGAACAACAATGTTTTGTCTGTGACCCCTTATACTTTACAAATGATCATTGTTAGGTTTGAGAATAGAGGTGGATTGACTGTGGCTCCTTCTGTGATTTATGGCAGCAATAGAAAGGAACAGAGGAGAAACTCTGGGGTGATATTGAGAGTATTCAACTTCATATCCCCTGGCTACTAGCAGACTTTAATACTATCAGATATGGGAAGAGAAGGTTGGGGGGAGCCTTGTACCAGCCAGAGTTCTTGATGACTTTAACAATTGTACAGACAAGGTAAATCTCCTGGACAATACTAGTCTTGGACACAAATGGACATGGAATAATGGGGCTAGCCCAGTAGAACGAATTGTGTAAGCTGGACAGGGCCATGTGCAATGTGGCCTGGCTGAACATGTTCCCTGATACTAAGCTATTTATGTGGACAGTTCATCTAGTGATCACACCAATTTGAGGCAATGAGGAAAAGAAGGAAGCCATTCAGATTCAACAATGCTTGGACTTCTATGGAGGGGTACACCCAAGCAGCAGAGAAGAGGTAGGATGTAGACATCTCAGGATTCTGTACTTAACAGGGTTACTAGAAAACTATCTTGTGCTAAGACTGTTATCAAGGATTGGAAAGAGAGTACTCCCCTGCTTAATGCCAAAGCCCAGCAGGACAAGCTTAAGGACTTTACAGAGTAAGCTAGAGAAGGACCCCCTGAATAAAGAACTTGCAGGTATCGAGGCTGCAAGTGAAGCAATACTAAGAAAACCTCTGATTCAGGAAGAGAATTCTATGATGCAGAGGGCTAAGTGCAGTTGGCTCACTAAGGGTGATAGGAACACTAAGGTCTTTTATGCTAGAATCAAGTATAGACAGAAGCTTAACAGCATGACTGAGAATTTGAATCACCAAGATAGACCTATAGTCCAAGTGGAGGATATCAAGGGAGAAGCAAAGCAATTATTTACTAAGTTGTATAACAAAGCCCTGCAAGCAACCTGCTATCCTAAGAAGTTATTTGCAAGATAACTATTATTAGGCAGGAAATAGACAGCTCCTAAGAGAAGTCACTATGGAGGAAATTGGGGACATTATCAAGAATAGTGATGATACTAAGGCTCCTGTACCAAATGGCTTCAACACAAAATTCTTCAAAGCTCATTGGGACTTGTTGAAGGTGGAAATCACTAAGGCTGCTAAGGAGTTCTTCAGGAATGGTGAGTTCCCAAAAAAGTCGATCACACATTCATAACACTAGTGCCTAAGGTGAAGGGGGCTCAAAGAATGGCTGATTTCAAACCCATAGCTTGCTGCATTTGTCTCTACAAGCTGTTTACCAAGCTCATGTGCAATAGGATGGAGGACATCATGCCAAGCATTCTCTCTCCTATTCAAACAACTTTTATTAGAGGGAGAAGTATACCAGCTAATTGTTTGCTTATGAACTGATTAGGGACTTCTACTGACCATGGCTTGTAACTATTGCATAAAGATTGATCTACATAAGGCTTATGATACATTAGATTGGGTTTTTTTGTCGTCTTCTTAGTTTCTATGGGTTTCATGAGAAGTGGAATAGGATGGTGAGAGCTTGTATAACCACTCCCACTTTTTCTATTTTGATCAATGGGGAGCCAACAGGGTATATACACAACAATAGGGGGCTCAAGCAAAGGGATCATCTATCCCCCTACCTGTTTACCCTAGTCATGGAGTTTTTTTGTCTATAGATGCATATTAGAGGGGAGAAAGGATTGATTTCTCCACTGTTCTACAACGTTAACTCTAGAGTCTCACACTTGATGTATGCAGATGATCTCCTCATCTTCATGGTGCCTTCTAAACAGAATGCTAGGAGTATGTCCCAAATCTTTTCAGATTTCTCAGCACATGCAGGATTGTCTATCAACCGTCAATAAAGAAAAGCATATTTTAATGCTTGCTGCAGAGACAAGAAAAGCTTGAAGGAGATTCTTCATTTGAGGGGACCCTTCCTGTCAATTATCTTGGGCTCCCTCTGGCTATTACTTCTATTAATGCCTATTGTATTCAATCTTTTCAAATTCCTAAGGCAGTGCTCAAGAAGGTAGAGGGTATATGTGCCAAGTTTCCTACGAAGGGGGGTATCCAAAGCATCAGTTGGGCCAATATCTGCAAGAAGAAGATTGAGGGGATGTGGGATTTACCATAATAGCTGTGTATTGAAGGAAGACTATTCTTTGCAACTGCTTTGTAAGATACTTAAGGAGGATACAATATGGGCCACTTAGATGAGGGCTAGATATGTCAAAGGGAGATCTATATGGGATATGACTGAGAGACAATAATAACTCTTCCGTCACTTTTAAAACTATTCTCAAGGGTAGGCTAATTGGTGCATCAATTATTAGAAGGATAAATGCCAATGGACTGACCACTTCTATCTGGTTTGATCCATGGCTTGATGAAGGAAAAATTATTGACAAACTAGGGTAAGTTTCACTGCATTTGCTTGGGGAAAGCACCACGGTTAAAAATTGAGGATGAGGAACGGAATGCAGACAAAATGGTAGTTACTTGATAGTTTCCAGATATAATACAGAGTGTGGGGATACAAGTACAAGAAAGAGAGGAGTACTGGGAATGATTAGGCTCATCTACAGGGAATTTCACACTCAAATTTTCTGTTAGTACAGATCACCCATGAGTGGAGTGGCACCAAGTGGTGTGGTTTAAGGGAAATTGTCCAAAGATAAGTGCCTGTTTATATAAAGCTATCCTAGAGAGGTTGCTGACGAAGGACAAACTCGTACAGTGGGAGTGCAAGTGGACCGGACTTGCTATTTATGTCAAAGTGAGCATGAAAATCTAGCTCGTTTGTTCTTTCCATGTAGCTAGAAAGCATACATATGGAAGTTATGTAGGCAGAAACTAGGTCAAAGTATAGAAGGACTTGCATTCTTCAGGAGGAAGTGAAGGAGATAGCCTAGCGTAGCAGGAAGTTATCAAAGATCTGAATTCTCATGAGACTAGGCCTCAAAACAGTTGTTTGGCATATTTGGAGGGAGAGAAACAACAGGGTATTCATGCAGGAATACTCACAGAAGACAATGAGCATCAAGAGGATACAGGAAGACGTGAAATTCCTCGTGCGTAAAATCAATACAATGGTACAAGGTTCTAGCAAGAACTTACAGACTATGGCCAATTGGGGCGTAATAGTAGTCAATATAGAAGCATAAAACTTCATGCTTTTGAAGCGGCCTTCCATCATGAAGCATCTCCACGCTGAAGCCGCCTTCCAGCGTGAAGCATCTCTTCGCTAGAAGTTGCATATCAGCGTAAGTTCGTTTAATGGCATTTAATAAGTCGTCTCTATGCTGGAAGCATAGTTCGCAGTATCGGCCGATACCGATACAGTTTGGCATGTCCCGATCCGATACCGACCGATACCCAATACTGACCGATACCGACATTGGGAGTCTCTTTTTCGGTCAATTCGGCAAAAAAAATTGAACGAAAAAGACCAATCAGCAAGGGTGTAAAAAGCATAGAAATGTTATAAAAGCATGTAAAAGAAGAAAACTTAGCTATCGTATGTAAATCAATCGGTAAGGGTGACTACTATTTCATTCAATTTCAAAACTATTAAGAAACAACACTGAAAATATTAAAATTATGCCTAAATGTATCAAATATATTTTCTAAAATGTTAATAATTTATTAATAATTATTTGCTTTCCGATACCAAAAAAAATCCGATACTTCGATCTGAAAGCTCTGATACTGCCGATACTATCGTTACTGATACTCATAGGAATGGTTCAATACCGATATCGATACTTCGAACCTTGGCTGGAAGTTGTTATTTCAACATGGTTCATTTAATGACATTTAATACGCTATCGGCATTGATGTTGCAGCTTCATCAAGATTGGAAGTTAGTGTTGGCGTAGCGTCGCATGAATCAGTGGAAATGTTACGAGAACGAGGAGTCGGCCGCAATTAGGGGTCGACTACCATGATTAGATTTTAAAGTAACCATCATGACAATTGACCGCGTGGTAGACAAGTCGTGCTTTACGCATGAACGCCTGTCATTGTCATGCTGGAAGACGTTAAGTTGAAGAAGAAGACAAATCGACGTTGGAATAACCTTCCATCGGGGAAGCAATCCACGGTGAAATGGTCATTTTAGCATGGAAGGTAGAGATTGGCGATTCCAGCGTGTAAATGAACAATTTTGCCGTTTTTGAAATTTTGGCTATAAATAGCCTCGGTTTTGTGCAACCAAGGCACTACCTTCGGAAAAGTAAAACATCCGTTGCTAGAGCACTTTAACCAACAACATTTGTGAGCATAGAGAGTACTTAAGGGTTGTTTGGATGGAGGAAGGTGAGCAGAAAGTGGAATGTTTCTGCCACTTTCGCTGAAAATGCCACCAGTTGCTGCGTTTGGTTGACGCTTGCAACTCCTCCCGCGAGTGTCTTTTCCCTGACAGCTCCACTTGTTGTCCCCTGCGATTTCCTCCCCCCTCACCTATATCAAAATACTCCCGCAACTCTCCTACAAGTGGGTCGACCCCAGCCGCTTCTCGTCGTCGGTGTCGACCTCGTCGCAGTCATCACACCTGGTGGGGAGTCGACTGACATGGTGACGGACGGGCGGTGGTCCTCGACGAGGTGGACGACAACCCTCGTCGAACCATGCGGCCACCACGACAAGCTCGACAGCCACGACGAGCCACGCGCCTACCGGTGCCGTCGACGTTTCTCGACGACGGCCTCGACGACGGCGGAGGTCGACTAGGGTTCGCGGCGGAAGAGGCGGTGGGGTTTTGGATTATAGGATTTGGAAGAGAAAATGAAGGGAGGAGGAGATGTATGGAGAAGGAGACGGACTGGTGGAGGAGACGGGAAGGACGGGGAGGAGATCGGAAGGGAGAGGCTCCATTGTTTGCACAAATATTTTTTTGGGGAAGAAGAAGTGCACAAAAGTGCACAGATTAACTTCAAATTTTAGTATTTAACAATGATAATGCTACTAATAATAATAATGTATTATTAATAATTAAAAATTAATTATAATTTGATTATTTGAACATAATATTCTTTAAAATTTAACCAGTAAAAATTTAATTATAATTTGATTTATTTAATTATCATAATTAATGTGTTTCTCAATTATCTCCAACCCCAACATTCACTTAAACAACCATCTAACAACCGAACTTCTTTTTTCTCCACTTGCAATAACTATCCATGCAATGAATCCTTTTTTTTTCACTTGCAGAAGACAAAAAGTATTCTATCCAAACATAATTTGGAAAGTGTCACTAGCTACAAGTATACTGCAACTCAATGTGTTGTAAGTGTCACTTTTATACTTTCAAAGAGTTACTTCTATCCAAACAGCCCCGTAGCAACTTCACATCCTTGTGTCGGATAGTCAATGAAACGAAGCGATCAGGCGCTACTCAAGCCTTCATCGATGCACTCTCTAGATCTCTTCTCTCGTGTTTCGAATTCTTCATTGTAATTACATACTTTGTAATAGAAATTCTTTTGTATAACTAGTTATAAAAGCTTTAAAATAAAAAAGAATTGTTCCTCTCTTTTCTTATCGAAAACAACTTAGGGTCTGTTTGGATATGTTTCCTGAATTTTTTTTTCTGAAAACAGTTTTATGAAAGTAAGTTATAAATGTATTTTCTGAACATAGAGATTTTGAGTTTGCGTTTGATTAATTTCACCTGGAAAACAGTTTTCAGAAAAGAATGTTAAAAAATCTGTTTGGTAAAAAAAATTAAAAAATAATATTTTTCATAAAATATTATAAAATATTGTTAGTTATGTGAAAAAAATTATAAAACAATTAAAAAAATTATGTTCTTTAGAGAGGACACCGTGTCCGATACATCTTCACTGTGTCCGGGTCCATGGTCTTTACTGTGTCCAAGGTCCACTATGTCTTAACTAAACGTGGTGTCGTCATCGAGTCGGATGGAAGTCTTAGACGAAGGTCTCGGTGTTATCGTCGTCGACGATGGAGAAGGTCGGGTCGGAGCAAACACGAGATCTGCTACTACGCTTGAAGCTCGACTCGGCGGCGGCTCGATCCTCGTCAGAGCCTCCTCCTCCTCCTCCGGATCGCTCCTCTCTCTGACCTCCATGGTTGTGGTATGGCTGCCTCGCGGAGGGTAGCAACGGATCCAAAGCCCAGAGGCTCTTCGTGAATCTTTTCGACCATTGTCGTTCTCCGACGCCGTCGGAGTCACGCACCTCCTTCTGTGGCGGATCCGCTGCCTCGCTGATGCTGCTTCTACGAGAGGGAGGCATGGGAGCCATGGTCGAGGGGGCGGTCGGAGAGGAGGGAGGCGGGAGTTGGAGAGGAGGAAGGGGAGTGGCGGAGGAGGAGGGAAGCTTGGGGTGGGGGTAGTCTTCCATGGGAGGAGGGACCTTGGAGAGAGAATGGAGTGTCAAAAAAAAAGAGCCCCTCTGAGGAAGAAGAGTCAAAAAAATTTGTGAAAACCCCTTTTCTCTCCGCCAGGAAAACGAAGTTTAAACATAGTTTCTGAAGAAAAAAAGAATGCAAATTTGGGAGTGGAGCCAGCCAACTGTTTTGTTTGGTTTGAAGTTTAAACTCAAAAATTTGAGAATAAAGGGTATCCAAACGGACCCTTATAGTATCGTGTCCGAGTAGAGTTTTCTTATTAGTATAATTACCCTTTGCCTAGACCGAAACGCCCTCCTTGCAAAAGGAAACTGAAATGAAAATCGAATCTTAAAAGTTAAAACCTTACAATTTATAAATTTCTCCACCAAGAAGGTCTTAAAATTACAAAGTTGTGAGATTTATACCGAAGGGAGGTGACCGTGCCGGGAGGTAATAGAAGAGGAGTACTTAGTACAGTTAACAGTCGATTGATATTCATTTGTATTAGCTGACTGAACAGAACATCAAGGTGACATGATTTAATCAAACCTTTGTCATTAAGATCTGAAGGAAACAGATTTGCTAAATATTTTTTTTTTCAGATATTTGTTAGGAAATTCACATCATGGTACATGGATAAACGGAAGCAAAACAACTCTATAAGCTCAAAGGCAATTGAAACCATTTTTAATGTAAAACATTTAGCTAAGCTAGAAAGGAAGCTCCATTGTAAAGATCACAACTTGTTCCCATCTGAGATTAAATGTTCAAAAATATTATATCATAATGAACATTTTAATTTAAAAATTGTGAGGCATATATATTCCTCTACCTTGACATTGCATCCCTGTTATGAAAGGTGGACCACAAATTACAAATAAAGTGTATATATGATTCTTTTAAAGAAAGAACATAGAAGAACTGAATACATGTGAATGTTAAATTATTGGTACCTTCGATAACAATGACAAATCCAAGGAGTTAACCTCATCATATTTGAAGTCTTTCACTTGTTCAGACTTGTAATAACTTTCCAAGGAGATCACTTCACAGCCAACTATATTCGCCATTTTTCGAGCCAAGCTTGTTTTTCCAGATCCACTTGGACCTCCTACAATTCGATTATTCCAGAACCAGATATTTGAATATTACCAAGTTGCAACAAGAAAACGACAAAACATGGTTGCAGATCATAATATTAACTGGTTTGGGCCTAAGCAAACTTAGAAGTAGTAACAATATAAAGATGGTTTAGTGAAGCATATGATATCAAGTAGCGACATAATAGAAGTAGAGTTTTGCTAGCGGATTCAATATAAACAAATTTGACAAGAAAACCCAAACTAGTTGCAGAAATTAGATCTTGAAAACCAGTTATCAAGCCAGCAAGAAAGGGAAAGTGAATTCATTCAAGATATTCTGAATCATAAAATTCTGTGTTTCGAACAACACTAAGATAACATAGTAGCCAATAAAGAAAGGATAGATGTGACACCAACTGGTTGCCAAACTATTATACTGGACAATTGATATAAAAGAAAAGTGATACATAACAACTTAGGGATCACATCAGCATGGTGGATGAGATACTTGTAAAAGTTACATTGGAAGGAAAATAGGCACAAAAAAAGTGTCAGAAAGATCAAGGAAGACAGGAGGAAACAAGGGTCCGAGTCAGTCTCCTACAGAAACTACATGATTGTGTAGCTTCCGTTCCAATATCCAGTATGGAGTGAAGAAAATGACAACGAATACAGGAAACATGACATGAAAAGAAATGAATATAAGGTCCGAACTTCAACGAGTGGCTGGTTCATGGATTGATTGTACATTTACTACTGACTGTACTCTACGAATTCATTTACCTTTCAAAGAAAAACCTATAACATGATTTCATGCATGAGTCAAAATATGTGGAATATATGAGATGCATCAATTACCAATTCCGACGATAACCGGAAACCCCTTGTTCTCTAATAATGCCTGAGATTGAACATTTAAAAAGAATAAAGTACTGGAAGAAATGTAATAGATCTGCTACTTGTTAATGGTTATAATTTGATTACTAAGAGGCAACTTTGTTTGCTTTTATTATGGCACTGACCTGAATAGCTTGAACAGAGTAAAACAAGCCCCTATCCAAGTCATAAGAATCAGGCAATGGAGCGAGCTGGATGTTACCCCTGAAAGTAGAAGAATCTGCAGTTGTTTCAAATAGAAGCTTATAATTACAAATAAAAAAAGTGCTTACTTCGGTTAGTAGTTTAATAAAAGTTTAGTATCTCAGACACATTGGTAACTGAGAGTATAGCACCTCAGATAAGTTAGATATAAATCTATCTTCCGAAAGAGATGAGAGTTTAATCAAAACCTGAGATGAACTGCCACTTTGCTAAGACAGGCTCCATGTCGGATCTTTTTGGCGAACGAGTCCATGGTTGCGTATCAGCAAGATTATGGATAATATTTGTGCGTAAGCGAATTGGTCGCGGGGCAACAATAGTCTTTTCGTGGCTTCCAGTACGAAGTGCACTAGACAAAGGTGGTGGCGTATTAACACGTGGTACACCTGACATCAATTAGTAAATATATCAACCCACTGATTCCCCTATCCGCAAAGAACAAGTGCGACACTGTGCATATACTGGGGCACACATCCACACGCGCGCGTGCACACACAGAGGCATGCATGCATGAACAAGAAAGGAAGCAGTATGGAGCTGTCGAGAGATTTCTGCCACTTTTATGTATACATGGCAATTTAACTTGGTTATCCATACAAACAAAAATCAAGAACAAGAAAAGCAAGAAACTAATTGTGTACAAATGAATTGTTTGAAGATACATATAATGTCAAGCCCCAATCTTTTTTACTCCCACATCGGATATGAGAAGAGATTTGTTCGAGTGGTTCATATTTGAGTGCTTGGGTTTCATGTGATATATGGGTTAACCATTTTGGCAAGGCGCTAGATAAGTGATGATGCATGTTGAGGTGCATGCATGGGTCATGTCCCAAGTCTCCTGACGGACCCTTGGGTCAGGACGTGACAAATGGTATCAGAGCTACTAAGTGGATTCATTTTTCACCAGGGTGAGAGCATGAGCCATTTGCACGGGCTACCATGAGGACATCACGTCTTTGAGTGGGGATCGTGAAGCCCCAAAATTTAGTTCCACACTGGATATGACATAAGAGTTCGAGTGGTTTATACTTGAGTGAATACTTCTCATATGTACATCCGGTTTTGTCCCAGACCCATGGTAGTGGGTCGGGATAGTGATATAAACCTTGAGAATGGAAACCACAATTTTTGGTTTTGCATGAAAAGAAAGGATTGACAATAAAGTTTGCATCATACTAAATACTAAGTTTGTGCGTTCTTCTCTGTGTACAGTCCTACATGCATAAGTCCTCTCTGTGTTTGCATATGTGTGTGCATGCAAATATGCATTCATGGGTGTGTGAATGATGCATTTATTCATGTATGTATATAAAATGTGAGAAACAGTAAACTATCATACCTTTGGCCTCTAAAATCATTTCCAAGTACGACTTAGTTATCCATGGACCCCTATTCCCAGCCTGCAAGCTTCTGCTCCAATTGCCTATGTTCCAAAAATGAAAAACAGAGTAAAATCCTCGAACATAGAAAAGTAAATTTTACCACCCGAGACACTAAAATGTCCTTTATCCCAAAGTTATGGGGATTGATTACATGTCTCCTAATCGGTTCATGGAGACTTTGCAAAATGGCATAAAAACTATTGACAACTTGCTAGAACTTTGAATAGTAAGACAATCATGGAGGAGATAAATCATAGAGCCAACCACTCATAGGAGGGGAGATCTAATTTAATTTTACTAGTGTTAGATGCAAAAAAAAAAAAAATCACCATATCATCTAAGCTGACAAAACCATAGTTACAGGATCGCCCTGCCCCTAGGAACCACAGTCCGGATCTTGCGGCCCCAAATTTGTCGGGTTCTCGATCTGGATAGCCAAAAGTGGCAACCCAGGCAATCCAAATCTTACAACATAAAGTTCAACAAAGAAATCAACCAAATGGTAATATGAAAGACAATAAAATCAATTAATTATAAAAATAAGTATACAAGAGTAAATTGTTGTAGGATTTGGTACGACTTTATCTGTAGCAAACACAAAGAGATATATATAACACACACAAAATAACCACTCATAGCAAACCGAAGCATACTGGTTAAGCCTGCCCCCATTGTACTGCGTAACATAAAATAGTGTACCCCCTACTCGTACAGTCATACCCATACCAACATAAACCGCATCCCACGTAACTATGGAAAAACCGATATAGCCATCATATGCATATAATGGTTACTTAAGTATTGTCGTCTTAGCACAATATGCACACTCTTGTATCTAATGAATAATGTTAGTATTTTGATGAAGGGGATATAGACAGGGAGGAGTAGAAGGGCAGTAAGACCTATTTCAGCATCTCAGCCATCCATTATGGGTTTAGCGGTTGGGCTTATTATTAAAATTCCTTTGCTTTAAAGGTCCAGACTTGCATTTGCCTTTTTCTACTAATCCTAACCAGTAAGCCTTAAATGGATGGCTAATAATCCCAACCAGTAAGACTTAAGTGGATGGTTGATATTTCTAGTTGAGACAAAAGACATATGGATTCCTTCTTCTGCTCGTCCTTCCCCTCCTTTTTCTCCTACTTTAAAATTCCTGTTGTTTGAAGGTTCAGATTTTTCATTTGAAATTTTTACTAATCCCAACAGATAAGCCCTAAATGGATGACTGATAATCCTGACCACTAAGTCTTATATTTAGACTTAGGCACTTAATACTTAAAGCCTTAAATGGATCCATCTTCCCCTTCTACGGCACTTCTCTGATATTTCACAATTCGAAAGAAGGAAAGGAAACAATATGTTACTAGGGATGCTACCAACTCGGAATTGCATGTCCACTTCAACAACATTTAGCTCAAGATCCTTATATCTCATTCAACCTACTTTATAGTGCCCTATGTTTGCACGAATACAGACATGAATTCACATATCTTGCACGAATACAGACACAGACAATAAGTAGCCACCTATGTTGCATGAACACACACGGATATGAGTACGAACACCATACGTATACGACATCATTTTCTCACGTCCGTAAAAGATAGATGGTGCCTAAAAGTGACGTTCAGTTAGCGGTCAAACTTTCTTCTCCTTCGCATAGTTTTTTATTGTCCACAGTTCAGCATCAAGTAAAATTGAGAGTAAATGATGTCGTTATGACATTAATCATAAATAAAAGCTGCAGCCGGAGAACCTGATCTCAATAAGTAATCAAGCTGAAGGGAGAGGAATGAATAACCATCGCATTTTACAACAGTAACGACTCAAAGAAGCTATTGAGTATTGCAACATTTTTCAAGAAAAATCTCTAATCTCCCCAAGTTTGAACTACCAATTAAGGAACTTACTTTCCTGCTTGTACCCTTCAAAACCATGAATGTTTCATTCAGTGAGTCAATGCTTTCTAGCGCCATCAAGATTTGACCATTATTTGTAGATGTACATGCACGCTTGAAACTGACTACAACATTGTAGCCTAAAGCAAGCAAACCACCTAGAGTTGTCCGTCCAACCTGCAGTAAGTAGTATAGAGTGGTAAAGTCTGAAAAAACACAAATAATTCAGAATTAAGCAACAACATAAAATCAAGATCATGGTGGATTAATATTTTTGTCCAATTCACACTGGTAGTATACAGGGTCAACAAAATATAGCAGCGCAA
>JANAVB010037768.1:0-40999 GCA_029216955.1 Iris pallida
AGTTAAGTATCAAGCCGTACTCTTTGCTTGGCCGTGATTGATGGATGGAGTCCTATCTTGTTTAATTCTTGCCTAGATCCAGTACATGGATAACTTCGGACATGCTTGTTTATGCTTTACTTTATTGATAATTGGTTCGAGGCTAAGTTCTGTTCTGGTGAAGGGTTACAACCCCGGTCCTTGTCTGGTTTACGGATTGTAACTTGGGTACCGGAATAGTCCTCTAGTTATCTTATCGTTTATCATCCTGTTTTCTTTAACTCATGTCTTATGATTATTTTCACTTGTGACTTATGTGCTGACATGCTGGTTTTAGTTCTTAAGTGAAGCCTCCTTTGTGGCACTTGCTCTTTCTGGGGTCTGACCCAGCTGGTTTTGTATGGCCAGATTTCGGAGCAGCTACCGAGGATCTCCCAACTTTCCTGCCAGATGGTGAATACTAGAAGGAATCCAGGCAACGAGTGGGTTTTATTTTGCTCTCCCACTCCCTTGTAAAAATATCTTTTGAGGCGTTTAGCCGTCGAGCAAGTGTTAGCTCGTTTGTAACTTTACTTACTGTCTGCCTACGGGCTGTAGCATGATTGACGAATCCTAGGGTTGATCATGTATGACTTAAACTCTTGCTAGTCTTCGTATTTTGTATGACTAGCTTCATGTTCATCTGAATATGCAATGTATGGGACGCCTTACTTTGTATGTCTGATGATCTACCATCTTGTTATATGTACTCGCTTGCTGAAGATTGAGACACTAGGCTTGTTATTGACCTTAAGAGACTATTGGCTTGTAGTAAACCCTCATGCATCTAGACAGCTGTGACCGTATTGCGAGGTAAGAATCACTTCAATGTACGTAGCTGGCTGTGTCTGTCCCTCGCTAACCAGTATTCTAGTTCTGGGGCAGGACACGATTTAAGTGGTGGCCCATGCAGGTCTTGTAGATCAAGATGTGTGAGGGTTTTACCGGATAGATGTCTCAATCAGCACTCGCCCTTGATCTCCTCTACTCGTGCCTTCTGATCTTTCAGAATCCTTGACCTGATCACATGTTTATATCCTCGATCTATCATGGTCCTTTATTATTGTTCCCTATGTCGTTTCCTTCTGCGGCATTGTTCCTGATCATGCCGATCAGCAAGGCGGAGCACCTCCAGTGGACCAGCAGCAACCTGGAGACCAAGCCCAGCACTCTGGAGTGGCCTCCCGAGTCATGCATTCCGGGGACCCCGAGCCCCCAGTTCAGCCAGTCCAGCCTGCAGAGCCTGATGATGGCACCTTGGTGGGTCTCATCAGAACATTGCTTGCGTCTCAAGATCGTCGGGGCGATGCCCTACACCAGGTAGTACAGGTTGCCATGGGCCGTGTTGGTTATCAAAGGAACAGTGCGGCTAGCAGTTTCAAGCGCCTCAACCCTCCTTTCTTTGATGGGAGTGAAGATGCTATTGCAGCTGATGCGTGGCTCCAGGACATTGAGATTATCTTAGATGCAGCCAAAACTCCAAGAAGGAGAGAAGGTAGCTGTGGTGCGTCTACAGTTATTGGACCTAGCCCGCACCTGGTGGGCGATGATAGCAGTTGGTTTGGCAACGCCTGTTCCGTAGGCGGTATTCAGTGACAAGTTTCAGATCAAGTACTTCGATGCTGTGGCTCGGCATGACTTACAGACGAAATTCACCAATCTTAGGCAGATGAGCAGGACGGTCGATGGATATGCGACCGAGTTTTCAAGACTGAGTCGGTTTGCTCCCACTTTGGTGGCAACCGAGTTTGATCGAGCGCAGCAGTTCCAGCAGGGACTCCACCTAGAGATCATTCTAGCAGTGGAGCAGTTTGAGCATCAGACCTTTGATACTGTTTTGCGGGCAGCTAAGAGGCATGAGTATACCTCGCAGAGAATTATAGACAGATCTGGAGGACGGAAGCGGTCCCATGGTCAGATGATCCAGTCTTCAGCCCCAGCCCCCGCAGCTAGGGCCTTGACCATTGGAGCTCCGAGGAGGGGCAGTATCAATTACGTCGGTTTAGCATTCGACTCCGACGTATCCTTAGCAGCAGAAGCGGAGGCAGTCTTCCACAATGGGCTGCACTCATTGTGGGAAGCCAGGGCATGTAGTGTCAGAATGTCGCCGAGCACAAGGATTATGTTTGGCTTGTGGGGCACCGGATCACATGATAGGGTCCTACCCACAGAGAGCCGGTTCATCCTTATCGGCCCAGACTAGTCCCTCAGTGAGGGGACCAGCACCAGTGCAGCAACAGCAGTATCAGCCTCCGAAGACATTGTCGCCTCAGGCTCAGGCATTCCAGCAGCAGCGACCGCAACAGTATGCCCAGGTCCAAGCTCAAGTTCAGAACCGCCAGAGAGGTTTCCAGCAGAGGGGACCAGCACCCAGAGGGCACGGTCAAGCGATGGCTTTGACCGTAGAGGAGGAGTTGGCATCAGGTGAGGTGGTGGCAGGTACCATTCTCGTCAACTCTTTTCCTGCATCAGTATTATTTGAGTGCATCGCATTCATTTATATCTGCACGATTCGCGACACGAATAGGACTGGAGCCCGAGTCATTATCAGTAAGGCTCAATATACTTACTGGTAACGGGCTTGTGGGTGTAGATAGGGTGTTTTCCTCGTACCGAATCGTAGTTAGCGGTAGAGAGTTTCCTGCTAGGTTGATAGAGTTTCCGATGGCCGATTATGATGTAGTCCTAGGAATGGATTGGTTGAGGGACCAATATGCTAGTATAGATTGCCATGTCGGCAAGATTATTTTTAGTATTCCCGGTGAGCCAGAGTTTTCATTTTCTCGAGGCGGAGTAGAACCTTCTTCCCCAGCATTACGGATGGCCGTAGCAGCAGCAGTTCAGTTTCCCAGAGTTGTAGAAGAGTTTCCTGACGTATTTCCTGAAGAGCTTCCAGGCATGCCCCCAGAGAGAGAGAGAGATAGAGTTCACTATCGACTTGATTCCAGGGACGGCACCAGTGTCAGAGAGAGTCTATAGGATGACACCATCAGAGTTGGAGGTCCTGTACAAGATGATTGAAGAACTTAGAACCAAGGGATTCATTCGTGCTAGCGGATCACCTTAGGGAGCTCTGATGCTTCTTGTGAAGAAGAAGGATGGTACGTCAAGATTATGTGTTGATTATCGTACCTTGAACTCTGTAACCATTAAGAACAGATATCCTTTACCAAGGATAGATGATTTATTTGATCAGCTCAGGAGAGCGACAGTATTTTCGAAGATTAACTTGCGGTCAGGGTACCATCAGATCAGAGTCAGAGAGCAGGACATCCTGAAGACAGCATTCAGATCGAGGTATAGACATTGGGAGTTCCTTGTTATGCCATTTGGAGCGACCAATGCACCGGCCGTATTCATGGACCTCATGAATCATATCTTCATGCCCTATTTGGACCAGTTCGTGATAGTGTTCATAGACGACATCTAAGTCTATAGCAAGAACGAGGCAGAGCATGAGCAGCATCTTCGTGTAGTTCTTCGATTCTCAGGGAGCACCAGTTGTACGCGAAGTTCAGTAAGTGTGAGTTTTGGTTGGATCGTATCTCGTACTTGGGCCATATCATCACCAGAGGTGGAGTGGAAGTTGATCCCCAGAAGATAGTGGCTATAGAGACATGGCCAGTACCTAGCACCGTTGTAAAAGTTCGAAGTTTTCTCGGATTGGCCGGCTATTACCGACGCTTTGTGTCAGACTTTGCTCGGATTTCAGTGGCACTGACGCAGTTAACCCGTAAGGATGCGCAGTTTGCTTGGACAGCAGAGTGTCAAAGTTCATTTGAGAAGTTGAAGCGGAGATTGATGACGGCCCCCATTCTCACTCTTCCCGACGGGACGGGAGGATTTTCAGTTTATTACGATGCATCCGGCAAAGGATTAGGATGTGTCTTGATGCAGCATGGTAAGGTAGTCGCTTATGCGTCACGTCAACATCGTGACCATGAGAGGAATTACCCAACCCATGACCTGGAGTTAGCAGCCGTAGTTTTTGCATTAAAACTTTAGAGACATTATTTGTATGGAGATCGGGTGGAGATTTTCACCGACCATAAGAGTCTGAAGTATGTGTTTACCCAGAAGGATCTTAATATGCGTCAGAGGAGATGGCTAGAGTTACTTGTGGATTATGACATCAGCTTGTAGTATCATCCTGGGAAGGCCAACGTGGTAGCAGATGCATTGAGCAGGAGAGCCGAAGTTTATTTTCTAACGGTGCAGCTAGAATTGTTAGCAGATCTTCAGAAGATGGATATTGAAATTGTTCTTCCTTCCAGTGTGGCATTGATGGCCAGTATGCAATTTCAGTCCAGCATAGTTGAGAGGATCAAGTTAGCTCAGTCCACGGACTCTAAGCTTCAGCGGCTTAGGACAGAATGTTTGGTAGGACAGAGACCAGAGTAATGCATTCATGAAGATGGTACACTCTGACATGGGAGGCGTCTTTATGTACCCAGTGGTGATATCAGACAGAAGATCATGGCAGAAGCCTACAGTTCTCAGTATTCGATTCATCCCGGCGGTACGAAGATGTATCGTGAAATTCGGCATCATTTTTGGTGGAATGGCATGAAGAGGGAGATAGCCCGGTTTGTCTCTCGTTGTTTAGTTTGTCAACAAGTTAAGGCCGAACATCAGAGACCAACTGGACTTTTTCAACCTTTATCGATCCCAGAATGGAAATGGGAGCACATTACCATGGATTTTGTAACTGGATTACCTAGAACCCCAGCTGGGAGGGATGCCATCTGGGTTATAGTTGATCGTCTCACAAAGGTAGCTCATTTTCTTCCATTCAGAATCGGTCAGTCGACGGATCAGCTTGCAGAGATGTACCTCAGGCAGATAGTCAGATTGCATGGAGTGCTAGTCAGTATTGTGTCCAACATAGATTCAAGATTTACCTCGCACTTTTGGTGGAGTCTTCAAGAGAGTTTGGGGACTCGTCTCAAGTTCAGTTCAGCCTACCATCCGCAGACAGATGGTCAGTCAGAACGCACGATCCAGACTCTTGAAGACATGCTACGGTCATGTACACTCGACTTCGGTGGTTCGTGGAAAGATCACCTACATCTCATAGAGTTCTCGTACAATAACAGTTTTCAGGCTAGTATCCAGATGGCACCTTTCGAGGCCTTGTACGGCAGGAAGTGCAGATCTCCTTTAGCTTGGGACGATATCGGTGAGAGGCAAATGCTTGGACCAGAGATGGTGACGCGGACTATTGAGGTGGTCAGACAAGTCAGAGATCATCTTCGAGTTGTCCAAGATCGCCAGCGTCATTGGGCCGATTCTCATCGGCGTCCCCTTGAATTTTCTGTCGGCGACCACGTATTCCTTAGGATCTCGCCTACCCGTGGCGTCATTCAATTCGGCGTGCGAAGAAAGCTCAGTCCTAGGTATATAGGGCCGTTTGATATTCTAGAGCGAGTAGGTGATGTATCCTATCGTCTCGCTCTTCCGCCGTCGTTACGTGAGGTACATGATGTCTTCCATGTATCCCAATTACGACGGTATATCCCGGATCCGAGTCATGTCCTTGATCATTCGGAATTGGTTGTTGGTACCAACCTTTCATATGAGGAGAGACCCGTATCCATATTGGACCGGAGGGAGAAGATACTCAAGAACAAGACTATCAAGTTAGTCCGTGTTGCTTGGGGTCATCACTCTTTGGGTGAGTCAACATGGGAGCGTGAGGATGATATCCGATCGCGATATCCCGACCTGTTTGACTCGTAAGGTATAATATCTTTATTATGCCTTATGCTTAAGTTCCTTGCTTTCATGAATGATTGCTTGATTGACCGCTAGTCCTATATTGTCTGCAATTGATATAGCTTGCTTGACATCTCTAGCCTCTTGATTAAATTCCGAGGACGGAATTTTTTTAAGGTGGGTAGAGTTGTCACCCTCCTTTTCCGTATTTCCCGTATTTCGTATTTTTACTCGTATCTGGATTTTTGGCATGTATTTTTATTTTTCTCAACTTGTGGAATTTTGGTATTTCCCGTATTTTGGGTTTTGACATGGCTCGGTTTTAATTGGTTTGGGTTGGTTTGGTTTGGTTTAATGTGTATTGGAACACCTTAGCCTATGCCCCCCCTCAACACACTACATCCCACCCTCTTTAAAACTCTACCAACACTCTCTCTCTTCATTACTTCCTCCATTAATTTCTTCTTCTTCTTCCTCCACACAACTCTCCACACCCATAGGCAAGTACAACTTGCTTCTACAAGGGAACCCAATTTATTGTTCCATTAGCTTCTCCTCATGTTTCTAAGACACATTAGAACTTGTCATTTTCCATTTTGAGGCTTTAAATCTTGTAGATCTAGAAATTAGTTATTTTTGATTTTTGGTGGTTTTGATCTATCAAACTTTCTTGTTTTCAAGTTTTGATGGTTCCATGTTGTGAGAAATTTTCTTCTACCCAATTTTGACCTTTGAAAAGTTGGATTTGGACTTGTTTTGACCAAGTTAGGAACTTTTGAAGCCTTGGGTTCAACCATAGAGTTCTTGCTGGTTTGGAGAAGACAATGAGCAGTGTGCAGAGATTTTTAGCTTACGCCACTGAGCTGCGCGCGCTCTTTAGTGCAGCGTACGCAGACTTCAGTACGCTGTCTGTTGGCAGCGTGTCTATTTCGTACGCAGACTTGACTGGGTACGCAGATTTGATTTCGAACGCAGACTTGATTTGATTTCGTACGCAGACTTGACTGGGTACGCCGACTTGATTTCGTATGTAGAATTGACTGGGTACGCAGAATTGATTTGATTTCGTACGCAGACTTGACTGGGTATGCAGACTTGACTTGATTTCGTACGCAGACTTGACTGGGTACGCGTGACCTGAGCGTACGACTACCCCTTGTCTCCCCCCTTGGTGTTTTATGTCCCACTTGTTCCCCTTTTATTATCTTGCACCCAAGTCTTTATCCCTATGCCTTTTGAGGTAGACTCGACATGAACCCGATATGATCTTGACATTATTTATGAATGTAATCTGAACACGGTTTAGAGATGGAATTGCATGACCAGTGACCCGTTATGGTGCACTTACATGAACACGACATGGCTTTATGACTTTACAGGATAACTCTTGATAATGACCCACCGTGGTGCACTCTTGACAAGTAATATGACATGATAACTCTTTATGGTGGTCCGTTGTGACGTCCCCTTGCCTTGATAAGTAATCTTGATAAGTAACCTGACATAATAGCCGTGATACGCTGTTGCGACGACTAACCTGATATGCTAAGTGATTTCTTGACACCGTGGGTGATTGTATTGAATATGCTTGTATAAGCAACCAGTCTTGTCTCGCATCATGTCTACGACATATATCCCTGGTTACCACGGTCAGGGATTCATACCGAATCTGACTAGGTTAATGACTAGATTGATCAAGTAAAGCATATAGAGAGGTATTCCGGCTACAAGCAATCCCGTTATTTGGGCACCTTCCTTGATGGATTTGTAGCCTGCCGACGAGTAGGGCACATTTCCAGCTCACTGCTATGTGGGGCACTACATGAAACGATTACTATACACACTGTCATGTGTTGCATCCAAGTCACCTAACAAGGCATGATAACTCTAAGCTTGAACCTTGCGTCTGGATAACCTGGATAGTCTGCAGGGCTTGTGGCCGTAGGCATACCTCATTGCATCTTGCTAGTAACTAAGCTTGTGATAACCCTAGTTAGTTAAGTATCAAGCCGTACTCTTTGCTTGGCCGTGATTGATGGATGGAGTCCTATCTTGTTTAATTCTTGCCTAGATCCAGTACATGGATAACTCCGGACATGCTTGTTTATTCTTTACTTTATTGATAATTGGTTCGAGGCTAAGTTCTGTTCAGGTGAAGGGTTACAATCCCGGTCCTTGTCTGGTTTACGGGTTGTAACTTGGGTACCGGAATAGTCCTCTAGTTATCTTATCGTTTATCATCCTGTTTTCTTTAACTCATGTCTTATGATTATTTTCACTTGTGACTTATGTGCTGACATACTGGTTTTAGTTCTTAAGTGAAGCCTTCTTTGTGGCACTTGCTCTTTCTGGGGTCTGACCCAGCTGGTTTTGTATGGCCAGATTTCGGAACAGCTACCGAGGATCTTCCAACTTTCCTGCCAGATGGTGAACACTAGAAGGAATCCAGCAACGAGTGGGTTTTTATTTTGCTCTCCCACTCCCTTGTAAAAATATTTTTTTGAGGCGTTTAGCCGCCGAGCAAGTGTTAGCTCGTTTGCAACTTTACTTACTGTCTGCCTACGGGCTGTAGCATGATTGACGAATCCTAGGGTTGATCATGTATGACTTAAACTCTTGCTAGTCTTCGTATTTTGTATGACTAGCTTCATGATCATCTGAATATGTAATGTATGGGACGCCTTACTTTGTATATCTGATGATCTACCATCTTGTTATATGTACTCGCTTGCTGAAGATTGAGACACTAGGCTTGTTATTGACCTTAAGAGACTATTGGCTTGTAGTAAACCCTCATGCATCTAGACAGCCGTGACCGTATTGCGAGGTGAGAATCACTTCAATGTACGTAGCTGGCTGTGTCTGTCCCCCGCTCTCCAGTATTCTGGTTCTGGGGCGTGACACACGTCGCCTATGTTGATGCCAAATCTTAGGACCAAACAATGTGTTCTAACTATACACACATTCAACTGACTCAATCCAAAGGCACATACGTAGATTATCGCCCGTGTGGGCCCATCTATATGAATTGGTCACTAACATCACAAGCTATCATGGACTATAGCCTTGCTATTCGGCGACCCTTTCAACGCAAGTAGTTAGCCCCGCTGAAAGTTCCCGAATAACTCGAATGGTTCGTCCAGCTCCGGCTATACCGTGTTTCCCCCTGGATGACTCGGTCCCATAGCGCCCAGGGTTGTCGCTCGTGGAAACTCCTCTTTATCGACAAGTTATCCAATGACCATGCAAGAGTCCACTCAAACTGACGTCTCACGCAGTCATACTTCTTTCAGTGTTACTATCCCTTTCAAAACCAAGTTCAAGACTTCTATCCTAGAGACCCCTCGACGACCCACGGTCGCGAGCATTTTTTCCTTGTTACCATATCATTTCATTCAACTCATGAATGCCTATTCGATAGTCCTTTCTCCAAAATTCATTAAATCAACCGTGGTTCATGTCTTAAATACTAAGTCCGTACATCGTGCCTTAAACTGACTTACATTCTACGAGACGCTATCGCCCAAGTCATACTTTATATGATGGGCCTTGAGACCGTATGACTATGTGGTTATACCCAGCCGTAGAACTCGTAGGACCGTGCTTGCTACTATTCCGATAGCCTAACATAACTTGTCTAACTTAAACGCACAACAACTCGACGAACAAAGGCTACGTCAAGCCTCGTATTATGGAAACGTGCCGCGCATACGTTCGACTTCTGAATGACCAAGTTATTTGGGTGCCTAGACTTATGTCATAAGCCGTGCAACGCAACTTAACTCATGGGGCAAGCCAAGACTATGCCAAGCCTTTGACGATGGGACCGTGCATGCTTTATGAAGCATTTATATGGGCGATGCCTATGACTTAGGCTACGTTCATAAATTTTTCTACTCAACCAAATTTCCTTCTCCCAAGCCACGGAACGAAGGATCGAGTGCCATTTTCAAAGCACGTCGTGCACTAACTCTAAGCCGACTGTTGGACCTTTCCATATTCTAACACAATTCGACCCGTCAGGATTATTTCCTTATCTATGTGGATTTGCCTATTTTATTATCAAGCCTACATGTGCAAGTTAAAAACATGCGATTTATTATGTGAAGGCTAAGATGAGACAAGTTTACCGAAACTACCCCACCTGAGCGAGGAGTCGCCTTGACCGAGCGAGTCTTCGAGCAGCCGTTGCAAGGTTAAATTCGAACGTCGTCGGCGTTCCGATTCCTCCGATTGACTGAGCGGGATGGGGCACTACATCATACACCACTCAGAAAAAGTTTCATCCTCGAAACTAACTGAGTACTTATCGACTTATAACTCGAATGTTTAACGACTCTCGCGCATACTTCTCCTATGCATTTCTCAAATCCGAGCCACGCTCGTGCTACCCTAAATCCTTTTCTTAAAAACTCACGATCTCAAGATCCTCGACACTTCCCATTCCTCAAGTCTGACTTGAATTCAACGTATCACTTAGTTTGGATCATGCACACATTCCAGGCGTCCCCAAAATACATGCATTTCAACTAAGCCTTGTGATAGTGAATCCAATCCACCTATCGATTCATCCACTCAATCCTGAAAATCAATCGTACCGATACTAACTCTCGCAATATGGACATCTTGCCTAGCCGCTAGGCCATCTCTCAAGGCTAAAGTCAATTGTCATTATTGGAATCATCGTTCCTAAACAATAATATCAACATTGCCCCCATCCTAAGGTCAAACCAAAGTTGATACTATGGGCTTTTCTGCCCAAGCTCGCATCACTCCAATTTCCAAACTTCGAGCATAGATTTCCTATACACATTCCAACATTCATCGCACGGGGTCTGAGTCATTCAGCAAAGCCATCCTACGATAACTCACGTTTAAACAAATTCCACGAGATATCAATATCGCTCGTCCAATAAACCATCTTGCATAGTCTATCCCTTCAAACACGTTCGATATAGTTCGCCTATCAATCCTTCTCAAATCAAACACGTTATGACATAATTCATCGCTAACAAAAATTCCATATTACACATTTTCTAAGTCAACTATTCCAATTCACGTAATCGATCACAAGGTCGTCCGACTTAACAATATGCCATGCTCTGATCTCACGCGAGTCCGATTACCCACAGTGGGCATGAAATCACCATACAATGCTCCCACGGAATAATCGTTCTCATCGGGGTGTAACTCTTATTTTGATTCTAGAATAATTCGTTCTCGATACACGAATTGGACCTATTCAATCCTCAAGTTTTTATTCAATCGTCAATCACAAGTCCAACTAATCCTCGAATTTACCTTCGCATCAAACCAATAAGTCGAAGCAATCCAAATTGTCACATTCTAATTTTTCGAGTTTCGATCGTTCCTGCGACAAGAATTACCATGTCAGTGCTCATGCAGAACGATCACCCCAAATCCGACGTAATGCATGTACGAGGTTGGAGTTGCGCTCGTGCAAGACAAGAATGTCGTTGCTGTGGTTATCTGCGTGACCATCAAGACACAATCATTCTTATCCAACATTCATCTCAATCAAAATCCTAAGTATAGCATCCAACCGAACAATAACACTTGCACGATCGTCATTCGCCGAGTCAGAGTATCCCCGAGTTATCGCATATTGATCTTTGATACGCCTCAATACCATCGACGATATGCGTAACCTGATGATCTTCCTTTGCAACCAATTTCAAGTCGTATGAATGATGCTATCGTCCAACAAGATAATCTCCTGGACATTCATATTCAAGTTCGATCATTATCCCTTGAATCATTCCCAACATCAATTTTTTCAAATCCAAATTCACGTATTGTTCATCCGTCTATCTTAAGTCATTGAGAAACATTCAATCCAATCCTTGTGTTATTCGTGTAACTTTAAAATCAAACCTTTCATGCACGTTATCTACTTGTCGTGCTAACTTTTTCGTATACGATCTGTATCAATTTTCCTCGATCAAGTCATCCATTCGTACACCCTAACTTTTCCTCGATTGGATTTCACCTACTCAATTATTTTCATATTTCATACTCGTACAATCCTCAATCCCGTGCATGTTCCATGCGTATCAATTTCTAAGTTATTCAAATCAACTCATCAAATCTTAATACTACTTGTTCAATGACACTCAATCTAAGGCTTTGCATAATGCGATGCTTGCAGATAGACTCATCGACACCCCGTATCGTCAATCGATCGATCGATATCCCTGAAGCTATCGCATACACCACTCAGGGATGAAGTCATTCAATAAATCCTCAACTTATCATTTAATTCACAATCTATTTCCTTGAATTACCGTTCGAACGATTCCTTAAATTTTAAGCACGCTCATCTATATCGCATAGACAATAACATCGTCGCTCGATAGAATCTCTATCAATAGTTATCTTACTTTACTCAATCGAGTTCAACTCATTCTTGCTTGACACTATTTAATTCCCGTACTCGACTTTTCTAAGGTCGACGCAAATTTGGTGTATATGCCTAGCCCGACTTAGCCAACTGTGCTTACGCTGACTATCTTTTTGTTTTGTCAAAAACTGTTCTCCTATGTTTTGCAAAATAGATAGACTTATTGTATTGACATATGTGGGACATTTAAGAGAGAGTGCACCAACGATATCAACTTTGCGGAAGCAACACTTCAGAGTTTACGGAAACAACAGAGTTAAAGAATTCAATCGATAGTCCAAGGACGTAAAGCCGTACTCTGATATCATTATGTCACGCCCCGCTCCCGTAGGAGCGATCATCCTCGCTAAGGCGTGATGCCGTACGAGCCTAGATTATGCTTGTGCAAGGCGGGTTCCATAACTGCCGATTACAGTAGCTGCGACGGGATCGTCGCACAGAAGTCCCAAGCAGAGACATTGAATAATAGTAGCAAAAATTCAAAACAAACACAAGTTATTCAAAAGATTCATTTTATTGATATTGGAACAAGGATTACAATAGGGCGCAAGGCCAAGATTACAATCACTCAAGCTCACTCTTCTCACATTTCAAGTCACTCAGCTCTCTCTTACCTCTCAATACATGTCTTGAACCAGTGGAAGCTTTAGAAGGTGACGTCCATACATTATATCCCGTATAAGTCTTGACTCCATGCGGCCACACACTTCGAATCGCCAAGGAACTCCGTGCCTTGACACATCCAAGCAAGCTTCGCGCCACGAGCTTCTACCTGTGCCTGCACATAAATACTGTGTGTGTTAGCACTCATCTGTATTGGTGGAATGAGCTCCTCGCCCACCTATACAAAACCGATACGTTTGATTTACTTTGTGCAACTTAGTCCCTTTGTATTGTCTTTCTAGTCTTGCCTTAGAATCAGCTTTAGGACAGACGCCTTGGCCTATTTTGTGTCTCTAGACCATCCCGTGTTCGCAACACCAATATTAACCTATCAAGTCGTGCTTGCCTTGCGACTTAAAATCGAAGATGCAACTACGCGATGCGACTCCATCTCTATGTGATCGTGCTACGAATCCTTGGTGCCGTGCCTCGTAACTCAGTGTGACTTAACCATATCGCCGTCTCGCGGCCCTTGCTACTTTGATCACCAACTGACCCAATCAAGACTTATGGTTTAAGTGTCACTCAACCGACTTTGCCTTACGACATTTTTTGACTTCAACTCAAAACAACTCAAATCCAAACTATGCAACTTATATGCCAACAATATAAGACTCGACGCCACATCTCGTGCCAAAGCACGTCGCCTATGTTGATTCCAAATCTTAGGACCAAATATTGTGTTCTAACTGTACACACATTCAACTGACTCAATCCAAAGGCACATACGCGAATTACCGCCCGTGCCGACCCATCTATATGAATTGGTCACTAACATCACAATCTATCATGGACTATAGCCTTGCTATTTGGCGACCCTTTCAACGCAAGTAGCTAGCCTCGCTGAAAGTTTCCGAATAACTCGAGCGGTTCGTCTAGCTACGGCTATACCGTGTTTTTCCCCAGGACGACTCGGTCCCATGGCGCCCATGGTTGCCGCTCGTGGAAACTCCTCCTTGTCGACAAGTTGTCCAATGACCATACAAGAGTCGACTCAAACTGACGTCTTACACAGTCATCCTTCTTTCAGTGTTACTATCTCTTTCAAAACCAAGTTTAAGACTTCTATCCTTGAGATCCCTCGACGATCCACGGTCGCGAGCATTCTTTCCTTGTTACCATATCATTTCATTCAACTGATGAATGCTTATTCGATAGTCCTTTCTCCAAAACTCATTAAATCAACCGTGGTTCATGCCTTAAACACTAAGTCCGTGCATCGTGCCTTAAATCAACTTACGTTCTACGTGACGCTATCGTCCAAGTCATACTTTATATGATGGGCCTTGAGACTATAAGACTATGTGGTTATACCCAGCCGTAGAACTCGTAGGACCGTGCTTGCTACTATTCTGATAGCCTAACATAACTTGCCTGACTTAAACGCACAACGACTCGACGAGCAAAGGTTGCATCAAGCCTCGTATTGTAGAAATGTGCCGCGCATGCATTTGACTTCTGAACGACCAAGTCATTTGGGTGCCTAGACTTATGTCATAAGCCGTGTAATGCAACTTTACTCATGGGGCAAGCCAAGGCTATGCCAAGCCTTGGACGATGGGACCGTGCATGCCTTATGAAGCATTTATGTGGGCGACACTATAACTTAGGCTACGTTCATAACTTTGCCTACTCAACCAACTTTTCTTCTCCCAAGCCACGGGACGAAGGATTGAGTATCATTTTCAAAGCACGCCGTACACCAACTCTAAGCCGACCGTTGGACTTTTCCATATTCTAACTCAATTCGACCCGTCGGGATTATTCCCTTATCAATGTGGATTCGTCTCTTTTATTATCAAGCCTACTTGTGCAAGTTAAAAACATGCAATTTATTATGTGAAGGCTAAGATGAGGCAAGTTTACCGAAACTACCCCACCTAAGCGAGGAGTCGCCTCGACCGAGTGAGTCTTTGAGCAGCCGTTGCAAGACTAAATTCGAACACCGTCGGTGTTCCGATTTCTCCGATTGACTGAGTGGGATGGGGCACTACATAGGGTATTGGGTATTGAGTAAAGTTAAGGTATTGGTTTTACCTTGTGTTTAGGTATTAGGTAGTATGCATAAAGTATGTTATATATGTTAGAGATTTGGGTATTACCTATATGTTGGAGGCATAGGTAATATGTAAGGGTAAGGGAGTAAATGTTAAGATATTGCTATATAGTGCCTATGTGCATATATTATAAGTAGATACATAGGTTACGGCCTAGTTTGACTAGAATACATTGGTATGTCAAGGTATGGACCTAAAAACCTAAGAAGGATCTAGTTTGACAAAGTTTAGCAAGGTATTGAGTTGACCTAGTTTGACCTAGAAATGACTTGGAGACCTAGTATTAATATAGTATAGCATATTTTTGTTTCCAAAACACCAATTGACATTGATATTCCATATTTAGGCCTCCAATGCACTGTTTCGGTACTGTTGATACTTCACACCCGATTTCAGGCGAGTACATTCTTTGATAGTTTTCGTTTATGATATCTTCTATATTTCTTATATTTAGTGTAGATATCCTTGATCACTTGACACATTGGTTACACATATTGGTATTTTCAGATCCCGTCGTGAGATGTTATTCCTTGTATGCTATGGTGTACCTTATGCAAGCCTTGTTGTTGTTCTTGTGCATTGTATGGACACTGATTCCTGCGAAGGCTTGCGACCTTCTTAGTGAATACTGTGTCATAATGTACCATGGTTGGATCCACTGTACCAGTCGGGGGTAGGGAGTAGTAGTGTAGATTTGTGATCATACCCTTCCCGTGTATGTCATTATTTCCTATGAGTGTTAATCATACACCGCACGTATAATTAACCAGGCCATAAATTGTTGTACAAGTTCCTAAACTGATCACATGTTCAAACTAGTGCTCACTCACTTAGATAGTTAATTCCTGATTATTGTACCTGATGTTTCTTGCCTTATGTTTATTTACAGGTTTCTATATTTTGCTACATCTGTCACGTCCCAGTCCCAAAATACGCAGGACCGAGCTACGTAGCATAGGCCAGCTATATACTCAACTAGACTCTAGTCCAACTTGAATACATATAAGCTGTTCTAAATGGTATAACTATCACTATAATAACTCTATATGTCAATCCATGTAATAGAAGCATAAGAAAGGAAAATATGAAATACTAGTATGTAGCCCAATAATCGTACTTGTCCGAGTAGACTCGAGAGGAAAAATAGTCTATAAATACTAGGCTACATAAGCAGATACAATTAACAGAAAAAATATATAATTCTGTAAGAGTGAATACCTGAAATAAAACGAGTACCAGCAACAATCCAGCTAGGTGCTCTACAAACCTACTCAGCCAACGTGGAAGAAAACTATGTCCTCAGTAGGATGTAGCAAGATACATAACATACATGTCGCTATGAAGTATAATAGATATCATGTGTAGGTAGTAACATGTGATATATGAAATAGACACGTGATCGGGGTAATACACAGGTGAATCAAGTAACTCTACTACTAAGCAAACTATCTAGTCTGTGTGTAATGCATTAGAGGACGCCATTCGTACGCATGAGCTGTCACGATGTAATCCGAAACTATGGTAAGGAAACTTCGGTAACTTGCAGTTCCGGTAAGGAACTGCGGTAACTACGAATATCCGAGGGTCTAGGTAAGAGGCAACGATAACAATGTGGGAAAGTAGCTCATATGCCTAGTGACTGCCCTCCCCGCCCAATGATACTGTCTGTGTCGCATCCACGACACGTCCAACCCTACTATAACAAATGACAAGTCCACAAATTTGGTCAAACATGTACACATGGCGTAATCATCAAGTAAATGTCCGAAGATCATAAACGAATCACCTATATGCCATACAGTATGAATTCGTGAATCATGTCTATGTGTCAGTCGATATAATCGTGGCAATGTACTGATGATGAACAAGTAAAATATGTAAAGTATATCTAGTGTGAACGACTGATAAGGAATATAAGCATGTTGATACTGTAAATCAAGTTGACAAGGTATACTTGCCTAGAGTTTGTCCAAACTGTGTCGAGACTGCAGTAACAAAATCTATCCCACTATCCATGAGCTAATGAACCATACTCCATGTAAATATCTATCAACCCAAATCACAAACGAATATATATTACACACTAAATTATATGTATAACTCATAACTCTCAACTAAATAGCTTGGGTTATTTTAGTCGCGTATTACCTTTTGTTATCTAAGACACTTGTTAATTATATCGTCTAAAACTAGATCACACTAGTCTCTATAATGTTTATTTATGATAATATGAATTGCAAGTTCTAGTTATTACAATATCAAGTTTGCACCTCGTTATTCGTACATTATAACCTATGACACGCAAATGGAGACCAGATGATCAACCACAAGGTTAACAACTTATCTTGGTGTGTCACATGGTCACCCAGTCATTTTCAGCGATCTGAGATCACTGGAATCGACTGATCTCAGTTTTGACGCACGAATTTCGAAATACGAACATAAACAGAAATTAATTATAAGTAATAGTGATACATAAAATAAAAATCTACAGACATTGTCAGATGGTGAAACAAACAACTTCAACGTGTTCAGAATAGTCAAATTAGCTAGGATAGCCTATCCATAAGTCCAATTTGGATACATGAGCAAAACGGTAATTTTGGGTCAAAGTGATGTACACCGTTGGATCTGGTTTGCACCAAAAAATATGCCAGAATAAAAGTCCTCTAAAACATAATAATATATATTATTAATATAAATATAAATATAAATATAAATATAAATATAAATATAAATATAAATATATTATATATATATATATATATATATATATATAATATATAATAATAATATAATATATAAAAAAAAATATAATATATAATATATATATATATTACTAGAAACCCCCCCTTTTTATTCATGCAAGGCGCAAAATGTCGAAGCCTTTACAAGTAAGCGCAAAAAGATGAAGAGAAAACACAAAGGGAGGGGGAGCCTCTCCTGACAAAATCAGGAGGACAAAAAATCCCAGAAAGCCTGCTGTCCATGGTTGCAAAGACAATAGATCTTAAGACTTTGGTGGATGACCTCTTGAGTGAGCTGTGCAGCTGAGGATTGGCACCCTTCGTATCTAGCTTTGTTACGATTCTTCCAAATCACCCACGTGGTGGCGGCTGCAACGATCTGGTGGCAATGCGATGCGTTAGCCCTGATTGCAAGAAGATCGTTGAAGCTCCTACCAACTATAGTCATACTACAACATTGGGATATGATCGTCCAGACGGTGATCGAGGAATCTGCGTTGCGGAGGATGTGGTCAACCGTTTTCGAATGTTTCTCGATGCAGCAATGGCAAGCTAACGCTAGACTGAAGCCGATGGTGGTGAGGATGTCATCTGTGGGGAGTTTCTTGCAGACTGCTTGCCGGACCTGGAATAACCATTTCTTTGGTATATATGGGTGCCAGAAAGGACTCAGTATAGGGGCAGGTGGCCCGGGGCTGCAAATGACCCTTCTAGTAGAGGCGACATTGAATGCGCCGTTGGTGCTCTCCAACAACGAGAGTGTATCGTCGTCCTTTCCAATCTTCAAGCCAGAATTCTGAAGGACGGTCGCGGTCTCGTCTCCACTCCAATCCTGGACTCTCTGCCAATTCATGTTGTCACCGTTGTTCCACAATTCTTTGATCTTGCTGGTAGTCGGTACGGCCGATAGGCGAGGGATATGGTCATCTCCCATCTATCTTTGAAGGAATAGAGCTGAATCGCTTATGCCCAGCTGAAGGCGAATCTTAGGTTCAGTGAGAGTTCGACCGAGCAGAATGCGTCGCCAAGCTGTGGATGCTGTGCTATTTTTGATGGCGCCAGCCGGGTGTATATGTTTGAAATATCTGGCCTTCATGAAGCGAGCCCAGAGATTGCGGCCGACACGAAGCTTCTACCACAGTTTCATAGAGAAAGCGTCTACAATGTGATATAGTCAGGAGAATCCCAACCACCCTCATTTATAGGCTTGGCCATGGAGTCCCAGCTGGCCCAATGGTGTTTGTCTTTGGCATCGTTGTGGCCCCAGAGGAAGTTTGCAAAGAGGTTATCGAGGGTGTTGAGAACCTTCTTTGGAGGGGAGCATGCAGCGAGGGTGTATATGGGGATGGAAGAGAGCACATGGTTAATCATTATGATTTTACCGCCTGGCGATAGTATAGCGTTATGCCAACCTTCTAATTTTTTTTCCTGATTTTACCAATGAGAGCCTCGAAGATGGTCGCGGCTGATTTGCCGTAAACCAGCGGGCAAGTCGAGGTAGGAGAAAGGAGGGGTAAGCGACGGAGAAGGAGGTGATGTTAGCTAATGTAGCAGTTTGCTCCCTGTTGGCTTTGTGGTGGACATAAATGATGCTTTTTCTGGGGTTGACTCTTTGGCCAGAGCAACGAGCGTATCGAAGAAGTACGTTCTGAATGACTTCCACGGACCCCGCTTCTCCGGAAGAGAAGATTAGGATATCATCGGCGTAAGCTAGGTGAGTAATAATCGGACATTCGCTACATATATATATATATATATATATATATATATATATATATATATATATATATATATATATATATATATATATATAAATATATATATATATATATATATACAGTGACTACTCTCTCTAACTTAATTAATAATACATAACATTTTAGGAATATTAGTAATAATAGCAATAAAAGAAGAGGGAACTTGGTGTATGGTGTTTGGGTGTGTCAAGAGGGGGGTCACATGCACTTGGGTTGGGTGATTGGGTTAGATTGGGTCAGGTTTGGGCTTGGAGCGATGATGACTACGATTTAAGTCATTTATGATCATTGATGAAATAATAGAATGCATGAGCTCAATTCGATGGCACACAAGTGGCAAGTGCATAGTAGACACAAAATAGGTTAAAATCATATATTGGGTCAATTCGGTGGACCAACATTGAGCCTCAAAATTAAATTGGAAGTTAGGTTAAGTTTTCGATAGACGGTCAAATGGCCTAAACTGACCAGAAAGTTGCACGCTGTAAATAGAATACAAGGGACCAAGTTTAAGTGGGACATGATATATCAAAATAAAGGTAAACTTGTCTAGGTTAAAACTCATGAAGGATATTTTGAGTGATTGGCATCCCTGACGCTCCAAAAATCAATGTCAAGAAAGGTACATTTAATGATAAAAATAAAATATCTATTAAAAATAATTCGTTTAAATTTTTTCAAAAGAATCCCTAAATCTAGGGGGCTTACATCCTACCCAGTTTAGAAATTTCGTTCTCCAAATTATACCAAGGCGTAGTATAAAAGAATAGAAGATTAATATCTTACAGGAGTCAAATACGACTAGTCGCACATGGTTCGTGTGGGACGTTGATGCCACTAGTATCTAGGGTGTATTTCCTACCAAGTGCTAGACTATACCTCAACTTTATAATGCAACAACAGCTATGGTCGCGATTCTACTAGGTAGGTTTCTGGTGTAACATATTTCTTAAGAAGGGATTCAAGAAAATTTGGTATTACAAATCGTAAAAATCTGAGAGGACTTTAGGTAATATCACAATATTATTGGTTAATAACTCTACAAGAAAATTATTATCAATTCAGTGCTACTCCTATATGGGTCAAGGTTTCAATAGGTTAGAAGGAGTTGGCTTGGTCGAACATAACTGGTTGAGGTTGCATGAAGGGATTTGTAAATGAGGAGACAAGTTCGAGAAATTATAGATCATGGTAAGGAAAAATTTGATAAGTTCAAGGAGTAATTTTTACTTGAACAAAGCATGACTAAGTAGGCACTCGGTAAAGAAATTTTGGGAGGATAATGCCTCGTAATATGAATATTAGTCACAAGGGAAATAAAATCAACGGTTGATTTTTGAATTCAAAGCATGGCTAAGGGAGAATAAGGTCTTTGTAATCGCATCTAGATATGATTTTTATTGTCGAACCACGAAACTGTGAATTATGAACATAGAAATAGGAAGTAAAAGAATAGTGATACGCCTAAAACATATTGTGGTCACTTAAAATAATCTTATAATCAAACAAGCTTGAAAATTGCATACCAGTTCATACTATGGTCTAGCCTATCTATCAGGGTTCTAGGATAATACATGATTCCTTAAACACGGCTAGTCTAATCTTAATCTAGAATCTAACTAATTGTATTTGAAGATCCTCTGCCTTACCTCCTTTCCATTAGCACACTTCTTGGCCTAGTCTCTCATTTGCAACTTTCACTAACACAATATCAAGATGCTCATAATGTAATATGTCAATGTCTTTAAACGTCCTAGATTCTCGAATTTCAACAAAGCATTTAAATTCTTAAGTTTTTCTCCGTATATGGAGGATCTTCATCTCAAAAATTTATCATCCTCTATGTACTATTCAACTTTAGATTCTATTCATCAATCTATTTTAGGGTTCTCTATTTTTGTCTTGAAATCTTGTTTTCTTCTCATATCATGCTATTTCATTTCTTGTCCTCATTTTCTGAACGACTTATTCTTGATGATATTTCTCTCTACAACCTATGGTGCTGGTTTTCTAACATATTTGTATATCATAATCATTTATCTAACCTCATTTTGATTTGTATTACAATTTGTATTATTTATTTCTTCGAAATGATTTCTTCTTCCTTATTCGAATCACACATTCAAGGGTCTTGCTTAAGATATAAAATTATTCATATAGTCCTTGTAAGTCATCGTAGATAATCACGATCGTACCCTCGTCTTACCTGATACTTCTTAATTTTTTTATGAACCTTTTCTGCAATTCTAACCTTGTTCCTTTTTAATTTTTTAACCTAATCCTGGTACTGCTTCTATAATTCTTCTTCTTGTATATTCATTACGTACCCTTAAAACAAAAATTGTTGCTCTAGTTATGATATCTTAAGGTTTCCCATCTAACTTGCATCGACATAGGGTTTACTAATCTGCCCCTTGAGGTACGACTTTTCTAACTCTGTTTCCAGATCCTTGGCTATGACTAACCATCAAAGTTAAAAGGGTATAATCAATCCTCAACTTGATCAATCCCATCAAATTATCATACTCTTACAAGCCATAGGTCAAATCTCTTAGCAACATAACCGATGTTGTACCCCTTCTAACCATAAGCAAACTATACATGTCTTACAAGCATGCCTAACCATTTCACTCCTATCTACTTGGGAAGGTTTGAGGCTGGGTCAAATAAATACTTAGGTTTAATGCTCCTATCATAGCATAACCATATTGGTAAATTTTCTACTCCCAACTTGTAACAGGTCATTCATGGTTTGACTCAACCAATATGGAGATAATTGACTAGTCTATCTCAGACTTACCTACTCCTAGATCACATTTTTCTCTGATACCTAATCTTCCTAGGACAGTTCCTCATTACCCAAGAAAATTTCTTTTCCTATTATATCATGTTCTTGATTTCTATACCCTCTACGTAAAAATTCCTTAAATTCAAGTTCAATATAACTCCAAGGATTTATATCTAGTCATGATGATCATGCTTCATCAATTCGTATCTTGACGGGGTCTTTGGGCTCTACTTGCTATTGTCCTTCAGGTTGGCACTCTTTATTCTAGAAACCAGTTGTGTTTTTCTTCAAGTTGTATTCTTACTTACCTCAACTTTTATGATCAAGGAATCTTCATACTTTTTAAAACTGGTCCAGCTTAGACAATGGTAGCATAGTTTAGTCTAATGACCCTCATGCCTCCTGTTAGGGCTAATCCTTGTACTATACTCTATTCTACTACAATCTTGCTGGAGTGTTTATATAAGCCTGTCCACCTTAGATAACCACCTACTCCTGTCAGTCATGGGTTATTATACCCTTCAAGTAAAACCTTCTAGATAATCTATCGGCTGAAGTCAAATCACTAATTCACAACTCGCTGAATTATCCTTTTCTCAAGTCATATCATTTGGTATTTCTATTGTAAAGAGCACTATTCTGATCTTTGTCTAATCCTAAGTCAATCTATGCAATTTTCTAACCGTACATGTAGTTATCTCAATCACTACTAGAAATTCTTCCAACATATCTATAAATACGTAAACCTCTAATTTAATTCCATATGTTCTAGTCAAGGGGTATCTTATTCGATTAAGAGATTTTCCTATAACAGCTAAATCTTCATAGCAATGCCATACATTTCCTATCGGTCCATCTAGCAGTGACGACTGTCCAAACCCCTATATATACTACAAAATATTCTAGATGTCTTAGTCACAATCTATAATAAGATACAATAAAAATGGTGATCAATCACAAAAGTTCATCCTTCCGAGATAGGAAAGGACGAGAGTTCATAAATAGGAATTCAAGGAAGCTACGATTGAGCGCAAATACGAAATTCAAAGACGACGGTAGAAGTCAAAGGAATTTTCGATAACAACAGTGGATTGAGTTCCTAATATACTATCATAACTTTGACGACAAATTCAACCATTCAAACGACCTCATAATGGAATAAATTTTTATCAAAAGTAGAGGGTTATACCAGCTGTGCACATGAACTGGTGGCATATCAAACGGAATTGCAACGATGGATAAACAAATCCATGAAGTTGGCTCCACAAAACTATCCAAAATAAACGTGATTTAAACGGTCAACTTGGAGGCCAGTTTTAATATATCAAACAATCGAATTAATGGTTGAAATGTTAGGTGAACGAAAGGGTATATACTGAGATTGAGACAGAATAATTGGATCGATGATACAACGGTCGAAATGACCATAAAACATACCCAAAGTCGCTACGACGAAGTACAATTTTTGAGTTCAAAACTCGCACGTCACGACGGAATCTCGTACAAAATGCACAAATAGCCCGTATTACACGTCGGAAAGGACAGCGACTGTCATAGTGGAGTCGTCGGAGTCACACGACCGTGTAGGGGGTGGTTACGGTAGCGGTTGGCCGCCACTATCGTGCCCGCTGTAGCTTTGCAGTGGCTGTCTTTGCGCACACAGGTAGCCGCACGGGTCGTCGATGCTACGAGGGTCACCTCCAGTGTTGCCCGGCTATACGTAGGGTACTGCTGTGCTGATGATAGCGATGGTGGGTCATCGATGTACGGAGGTACAACGGGTGCGAGCGCCTGCCACTGCAGCTGTTGTTTGTGCATTTTTGTATGACGGTGACTGGCCACTCACAGTGTTATGCACGTCCGATGGCGACGGATCGTAACCGCTGTTGGCCGTATAGGTGCGACAACCTGCAACGAGGATATGAGTCATAGGTTGGAGCCATGGAGAAGGAAGATGAAGGAATGGGTCTATGGAACTGTAGATAGAGGAGGATGGAGGACATCCGTTGGCGCCTGGGGTTTCTCTTCGTTCGGGTTATGATGAGAGGAGAAGAGGCTCAATGTATAAAGGGGGCTAGGAGAGTTGGGTGTGGCGCTGCCATTGGATGAGTTTGTACTACACGTGCCTATGCGTTGTCAGGCGGATGCACAAGTCCGTTCACACACGAGGAGGTATGGAGAAGAATTAAAGCGATTTGAATTTGGCGGGTCGGGTAAGAGGCTGCTACCCATATCCAATTCAATGTTCATGTTTCCTAGGTTGGGCGTAGGGGATGGGCTTGGCCCGGTAGCAGGTTTAAGGTTTAGGGGCTTAGCTTGGGTGGGATGATAGGACAAAAAAGAGTTGGTTTTGCTTGGGCTGGGCCTTGAAATTAAGAGTAAAAGGAAAGTAGATTTAGTTTTGGGGTGATGAGATAGGCTTCCCTAATTTTGGGGTGATGAAATCAAACACGTTCGCTCACCAGTAACCTTTAAGGCTCACATGCCTACCCAATTCATGCGTCTATGAGGCAGAAGACAGTATATTTTTTGCACATACATATATAGCTATTCCAGTAAAGAAAAGCTATAAATAGAGGATAGTGTTTACCTCATAAGCACGCACAGAGAGAGGCTAGTATGCTACAACTTTATTAAGAACTTTCAGAGAGAGAGAGAGAGAGAGAGCGCTTTCAGTAATAAAGTTCCCCCTTGCTGCCAAGAGTTGATCAACCACCAAGTTTCACTATTTGTTTTGCATCAGATCGTCAACGGAGTAAAGGAGTCAAAGTAGACTTAATCTCTATCGCCTCAATCTCCAGAATCTATTGTATTCAGAATTCCTATTAAAGATTTTTTTATATCTTTATTTATAATGATACAAAAGATTCTGTATTTTTGGACTCTTTTTGTGTTGAAACAAAAATGACGACTCTGCTGGGGAGGACTTTCCTCACCGATGAGAAAGTAATGGCACAATTTGATGTAACAAAACTTGGTTCAATTGAGAAGATGTTGGTCGCACAATTTGACCAACAAGCATATGAAGCAATGTTGTCGGACAGAGACTTTGCTCTGACCGCCACGGGACAGAAAGCTAAGCGTGCTCATAGACTTGGGTTCCAAACTCGCTCTCTGCTCTTCCTAATCCCGCTGATGGCAAGGGAAAAGCTTTGGCTACTGTTAGCCAAAATAACAACTTGGAGGCGCATAGCTCAGTACCAGTCACAATTCTGTCGAAAGAAGTTTCTGCTACTGAGAGGCATGATATACATCATGAGTCTAGGAGGAGCTGAAATCTATGCTCCTTAGTCTTCCAGGCGCTTCTTTTCCACATGCTACGGACTCATGTATATCCTAATGTACCTAAAATGAGTTTACATGGCAAAACTTCTCAAGACCTAAGTACTGGATTCTCCAAGTACATAAAATAGGTCGACGTGTTCATAAACCAACTTTTTCATGCACAGAATCTGTCCAGTCGCAGAAGAAAGAAAATAAGGTCATACACCCTTCTGTTGATCTGCGTGACATGCTTCGGCACAAACATAAATCAACAGAGGTGTCATCAAACACAGTTGTGTCTCATCAAAGACATTCTTGTACAAAGATTATTATCAACTATTGTTGCTCAAAGATAGTTGATCAACGAGCTTGGTGATCTGTCTTCCAAATATTGTAACCAATTTTACCAAATTTTTTGTGCCTTGGATGACAACTTTCAGATAATGAAGATGAGTTAGTGGTAGCCTCAGTTTATGCAACATCAAGCCGAGAGGAAGATCAAATCTCTCCATCCTATTCATCTAGGATACATTAGTGAGCTGTAGAAGCATGAAAAATTTCAGCTGAAGACATCCCTTCGCCAAAGCGCAGAAGATGCAAAAGACTGAGGCTCGGTACTAAAAAAATAAAATAGAAGATATGGAGAGAAGTCCCTTTATTGTCATGTCTACCAAAGTCTAGTACAGACACATCAGGACTATACATAAGGGACTAATTCTGTTCTTCTACAAAGGATCTAGTACGGGTTCGGCCGAGCCTAGAGGGGTCTACAAGGGATGCAGTCTTCGTCGAAGCGTAGCCATCCTTCTTCTCGACACGTACGCTGGAAGATTGATCGTCATCGAAGCATGTTCTGGTTTTCTTGTCGGTGCAGCCTCTCAGAAGCATATCAGTAACTCAGCACTTTGAAGAAGCCAGAGCCTTCAAGCCAGTAGTACAGCTACCTACTTGTGCCAACCTCAGAAATAAGATGATGGTAGGCCCCTCCCCTTTTTCTATTTTAGAAGCCAGTGTCTTTACTCCAGAAGCGCAGCTACATGCCTGCGCTAATCTCAGATGCGCAAGGGTGTCATATCCTTCCATTCGCAGCCAATGCCTTCACTGTTCAGAGGCGCAACTACTTACCTGCGTCCGTATGAGGTACAGGATGGTGATATGCTCACACCATCTCTATTTCTATGGTGCAGTCGTCTGCTTCTGATTAGAAGCTTAAGTCACTTCTCTACAATAGACTTGGGAACCCCTATCACAACCAATGCAAGTCAACCTGTGATTCCAAAAGTACAGTAACTTCGCCAACATGAAGCACAAGCCTACTTGTCGCCTACAGCACAGTGACTCCGGTAACCTGAAACACAGCTTCATAAGTTGTGTAACACCCAGTTTCTGGAATGAAGGTATATTTGAAATTTTGTAATTATAATTATTATTTATTGATATTTATTTTACATTATGATTTTTGGTGATTTTTAATAATTTTTAAACTATTTAAAAACTGCCTTAAGTTATGACTTGTGATTTTGACGTGCTGCTAGTGAAACCCTAAAGACTGCATGACCTAGAGCCTAACCATGTCATTAGGATGATTTAATTGTCATTTTTAGCCTAGGGGTAATTTGGTCATTTTGACTTATTTGAATTAATTGACGATTTATTGAATTGGTGAATTCTAGTTGTCCTTGACTTGTTGAGACCTAGTGGACTAGCCTAGAAGTTAACCCTAGCCATGGTGACCCTAGCCTAACTTAGGTTAACCTACTTTTAGTCATTAGAGATTAGTTTTAGAATGAGAGGATTAGTTTAAGTGGAATTATTTTATGGTTTGGATTTTAATGAAAGGACTAGTGATTTAAGGACTTAATGACTTGTGACTTGGCCCATGGCCCATTATTTGACACCCTAACCCTAACCAAACTCTAAATGACCAGCCACATAGGGATCCCCACCCTATATAAATACTTATTCATTAGGGCTTGCCTCCTTCTTTTATTCAGTTCAACATTGGAAAAGAAATGTATTTTTCCCCCTTCCAAAAATTACCATAAATCTATTTTTATTCCTTTTTAATCCTAGTTTCTTGCATTAGAACCTAATACTCTCCTATTTTCTGATTGTGGGGTTTAATCCCAGCTTTGGATCAATTTGGAGCTTTTGCCATCAAGAGGAAGAATCCCTCATTTGAAGCTTTTCCAAGCTTTTTGCACATATAGGTAAAACCCTTTAAATTGATTTAATTTCAGTTTTCTTAGTATTTAGGGCTAGATCTAGGAGTCCCTAGGTTCCCCAAAATTTGGGTGGATTTCGTGTCCGTTTGGTGTCCGTATCGGACACGTATCTATGTATTATTTAAGGTGTTTGTTGAAATACCTTAATGGATTGAATATTAATGTTTTTCTAAACAAATTACATATTTGGGAAGCTTATCATGTGTAGATTATGTTTGTATATGACTGAGCACGTATTGGGTTCATTTTTGGGTCCAAAATTGGACACGAACGTGTGCACGAGGCCTCGTAAGGCTGTCCTGCTGCTCGGGGTCGACACAGGACACGACACGGCCTCTCATGACACAATTTTTGGTGGACACGAGGGGCAACCTCTATCACCACTCTCCCAAAGTTTGAGATGATTTCGTGGACTATTCTCCAAGTTATCGAGCTCGCACGGGTTTTACACTGAACTTGCCCGCACACGAAAATCGCATCTGATACGCGTTGATTTCTTTGGACACGGCTTGATTGGACACAATGCAGCCACTTTATCACCTAGCCCTACTATGGGCGAACCCACGTGCATGAGCACGAGACACGGGTCGTCCTGTGTTGTGTCCTAGGGCGACCCACACGCACGCACGAGGTTGTCTGTGCTGAGTTTTGAAATACTGTGTGATTCGTGTTTTGGACACGTCGTGTCCACTTGTGTGGACACGAAACCACTTGTAGGACAAGTATGGATGTGCCTGAATATTTACCAACCTATTAATTGTCATTTAACTGTTAATTTCTAATTCGAAATAGGGAAATCCTAATTTTCTGTTACCAAGAACTGGTGATTTGATTTCCTGAATTTTTTCCAATGTGTAAACTGTTTTTGTATGATCATTTTGAGTGTGGGCTCACCAGTACAAGCCTGGGAATTAACTTGAATGATTAGGATTGTGATTTGCATGGAATTTCAGTTCGAAATTGCATTTGGGATATTCGAAATGATTTTCTGATTTGAACTGTTAATATACACTGAGTGTAGGTTTAAATTAGATTCCTGAGATTTCTGAGATACATTGATTTGATATTACACTCTAAATTCCTGGAAACTATCCACTGTTTTCATGTTCATATAGCACACTCCCACATACATGAAATCTGAATCACTAGAATTACACATATGTTCACACACATCACACTACTGCCCTGAGTTTTTAATTGAGAATGACATTGGATTGGAGATTTTGGTTTTGAGTTTGTTTTCAATTTGAGTTATGTTTGGTGTTGGTTTTCACATGATCCTGAGACTCATGTTCCTGCAAGACCTGAACATTTAAGCCATGTAGACTGAAAACTCCTTGTTTATATGAACCAGTCCACTTGGACATATAATTCAGTTCCCTCTTGTTTATCAGTCCAGATTTTGATTGATAACAGTCCATATTACTCTATACTGTTCATTCGAGCCTTGATTAGCTCTGTCATTTTCTCTACCTTATGTTAATCTTCCTAAGTTTGTTTAGACTTGTCTTTTGTTCTGTCTATGCCCATATGTATGGTCCTATACACACACAGGACACTCATAACACTGTTAAACTGTTGAACCCTGAAAACATGCCCACACACACGCGTGTACTTATCTGAAAACTAAAATGAATTGGTTGTACTACCACTCATGCACATTGTTTTCCTGTTAACTTGAGAACAACTGAACACACATCCTATATCTACATGTGTCACATTTCTCACTGAAATCTGGGAACATATGTATATGCAATGTTTGACACACAATCTAACCCATTAACCCTGTTGCCCTGTCATTCACTCACACATTCCTGCCACAACCTGAGACACTAAGCCACCTACACACACAATGGTACATGGCTTGTTCCCTAAATCTGAACACTATACTAAACTATGTTTGTAACGCATACACCTAAACCTGAGATTGCCAACTAGTTTGGACACTCATCTATACACACACCTTTGAACTGTCATTTTGCCAATCCTGAGAGCACATGCACACCCTCTCTCAATCTCTCTACATATCCATGTACCCATGTATGCCTAGTTTATAGCTTTGTATACAACACTTACCCAAGCTCACCTTGCCACTCTATGTTCCCTAATTACATATACACTAATGTTGGCACTACACTAATCACCCCTATATGCCACATAAACCCCTAACAATATATGCTATATATATGTATATATACATGATGTTAATATATATTATGTGCTATCTGAGTAGATGATATGGATAGTATATGAATGAAAATGTGTATGTGCATATTAGCCTATGTTCACCTATATACATTTTATTTGCATATTGCCTTGTATGTTAGGCAATAGCCTATGTGAGCCTACATGTATGTATCTATGTAAACTAGTATGTAGGTACCTATGTATGTATGTATTCAAGCATGTATGTAAATATATATATTGTATATATAATGTGTGATGCCTTATGGCTTGTGATGTTGCTTGGTTGTATGCTAGTCTAGGCTTGGTTAGGCCTAGTGAGACTTGACTGGACTAGGATTGACCTAGTTGACTAGTGTAACTGACCATGGTTGACCCAAGTTTGACCTAGACAGTTGACCAGGTTTGACTTAGACCTTGTTTGACCTAGACAGTTGACCAGGGTTGACTTAAAGTTGACTTAGACCTAGTTTGACCTAGACAGTTGACCAGGTTTGACTTAGAGTTGACTTTGACCTAGATTGACCTAGAAATCATGTAGATTGCATCATAAATTTCATTTACCTTATATTAAACATATTATAACCTGTATTCCTCTGTTTAGGACATTGTGACTCTGTTGCAGACATCTGATATTACACTACTCTTTTCAGAGTATCAGGCGAGTACATTCTCTGATAGTTCTCTCATTTATTTGTCAATTACTGTACTTCAGTTCTAGTTAGCTGTATGCGATTCTCTATTACAACACGTATGGATATTCTGGATTCATCTATACGACACACATTTATTATCTGGCCTCTATCACTGGAATCATTCTGAATCATTTACTGGTATCTTATATTCTGGCTGGTCTCATCTTGAATCATTGGTCGATTTCTGGGTTCACTTGCTGGGAGGAGAAATACTAGAGTAAGACATGTAGACATACCCATTTCTGGAATCACCCTATGCTGGAATCAAATTGGAATGATAGCCATCTCACACCCGGCCAGGTGTGTGTGCCGGATTACCTATAGCCATTTACATGTCGATCTCGGTATTTTAAAACACACTGCTAGAGTATAGGCTGGTCTCACCCTGGAATCATTATCACTATAACTGGAATCGTCCCTTACTGGATTCATCTTGTATTAGATTCATCTTGTACTAGACTTACATTAGAGTTACACTTGTCTACATTGCTGTCTGGACTTTATATCATATTACCCTGGTTCAGCTAGTTCTATTTTTACAGTCTTCATTGCTATGATCTTCTCTTGTTTAGTTATTTACTTTTCTTGCACTTTATCTGTCTTTCTTACCATCACCTGAATATAAACTGCCATATTCATCATTACAACTGTCTATAACTGCTTTATAGTTCTCTGTCATTTACTTGGGTTTTCTAGATGAGATGTGCTCATTCCTGTCCTGACTGGACCTGTTGTAAATTTTACAGATGATTGTCCTGAGGACACATGCCTTACATATTACAGACCAGGAGATGGCTTAGGTACCTATGGCCCCGACACTCAGGAGTTATCAGGAGTTTAGCTAGTTTGTCTGTTTTAGCGTTCATGTTTTAGAACTGGAGTTGTATATAAGTAGAGATATGTTGTTTTGAGATTGTTGGAGATTATGTTATTTTAGTAGTTAGTTTTATTGTTGTATTTAGTCTTAGTTTTTATCTTCTGTGATATCATATCGTGCTTAGACTGTGATTGAGATTACATTATATCTATACTTGTCCTCCATTCGGAGTTGATATTTTGACAAGTACATTATATAATTGCGTGATTGGTTGGTTAGATAGTGACCTAGAACAACGTTCTACCGTCGACACTGCGGCGTAGGCTGGGCGTTGTTACACGCTCGTACTCTCACAGTGGGTGCGGGTCGTGACAAGTTGCTCTATATCCACAGAAGTCTTGTCATCATTCGAAGCCAAGTCCACTCGTCGCCTGAAAGAACAGAGGTTCCATCATCTCTAGAAGCATGGTCTACTCGTCGTCCCAGAAGCACAACAACACTTAGTCCTCACCAGAGGCGTAGGAAGCGTGGATCCACCCCAATGGTTTGTTTAAACCGTCTCTTGCAGAGAAGATTGGGATAAAATCATGATTGATATCATATTAGATTGATTTAAATCTTAGACGAGGATCAGTTAGACTCCAAATCTAGAATGAAAACTCAAGATTTACTCGGCTGTATCCGAGCAAGCAAATCGAAATGCACCACGTATAACCTCCTTCGGTTATGTTTATAACCACCAGAGATCTCGTCTGAAGGGAGTCTCGATGTCCACCATGTGTCAGCACGCAGAAGCCCGCGCCGTACAATGACGATAGATTCTTTCATATCTCAGGAACCCTAATGCACATTTCATATGTGCTCGATTCCCTATAAATAGAAGGAGTTCTTCTTCCACCAAAAAAAGATGGAAAGGGGGAGGGAACATTGAAAATCGACAATCTTCAAATGATCAGCAATCTCTATCCCCGAAGAGTCGACCACCCTCATTCACCTATCAACCAAAGAACCAACCAACCATCTTCAAGGGATCTTGTCATCCAGATAGCCTCTTGATTGGTGACTCTAGAGTTCCATCAAAGGCCCCAGATATCCATAACAAGGTTGATTCATCCTCAGATCGTCAACAGAGTAAAGGAGCCACTGCATCGCTCGATCTCCACCATCACACTTTCGCAGAAATCTCTTCTCCCTATACTTAGAATATCCTATTTAGGACTTCCTTCTTTGTACACTGATACCATATACGTTCAAAAAAGAAAAAAGTTCGTTCAACCTTTTGTTACATCGAACAAAATGGCGACTCTGCTGGAGACTACCTTCTCCTCCAATGAAAAGGCAGTGGCATATTCTGATGACAACTTGCTGGAAGCTTCTCAAGACATGCTGGTCGTATGCTTTGACCAGCAGGCTTTTGAAGATCTTCTCTCTGATGAAAAGTCGAAGTCTTTGTAGCGATTCGTACAACCGAAGAAGACTCGACATGTCTGGAGGCCTAAGGCGGCTACAGCCAGCAGCACGATGGCAGGAACTATGTCTCAGGACCCCCTCAACGTCAAGGCCACAGAAAAGATCTCGGCTGCTACAACCTTATCCCCTCGCCCGATTCCCGTCCCGGGAAAGCATGGTGAGGAAGATGGTAGTTCCATGGTTGATCTGACGAAAGAACGATGCCAAAGGAAGCGCACAACGATCCAACCCCTCATGATGGGAGTATTGTCGGTTAGGAGATCTGTCTTCGACAGAATCTTTCCCTTCAGGTAAACCTTCAACGGACTCTGAATACTACTCACCCGCTAAGGGTACTAGTAAGAGATCCCATGTGACTCGTACTTCGTATAACAAGCGTGCGACACCAGCGGCAGACCAGAGGCTCGTATTGACAGTTACATGAAAACCCTGTCCTCGGGATGATGTCTTCTCAGACGTATCGAAGACCTCGAGACAAGTTAAATACGTTGACGGACACCATGAAAACCCTGTCCTCGGTCATAATCGACCTCAAGAGTAGCATGGCCCCCGCTACCTCTACACCTGCGTGTGATCTGCCAACCAATGACGAATCCAACAGGTTGCCTACTGCCAATCAGGCAGGACCATCCCCGTCTACTTCATCGGCTACAGGCTCCGCAATATCGGTCGAGATACAACAGGCCATCAAGGAGCTGTAAGCTCGTCATGATGCAAAGGAGAAGCAAGCAACGCTCCGAAAGATGGGGATCTGACAGACATATCCTGCCGAATGGGACAACGCCATTTATCCTCCCAAATATAATCTGCAGATGTTTACACCTTATGAAGGGAAGGGGTCTCCCAGACAATACTTGAGGTACTTCGCCTCAGTTACGGGGCACCTGCTAAAGGATGACGCCCTCATGTCCAATATATTCATAGAAGCCCTATAGGGGGTAGCCTATGAGTGGTTCTGCAGTCGCCCGAACGACTGCATCTCGTCATTTGAAGATCTGAAGACCGGTTCGTGCACCGATTCGACAAAGGAGGCATGGATATGACCATGTCGACCCTCATAGAAATTGTGCAGAGGGAGAAAGAGCATGTCTATGCATATATTGAGCGCTTACACCAGGCAGGCCTCAGATTACCACCCGGCACGCCTGAGCCCATGCTTATGGCTCCTGTCGTAAGCACATGCTGCCCGCTATAAAATTGTGGCACAGTGCTCCCTGCATGGAGTGGATGCCTTTCATTACAGAGGCAGATGCCGCACAAAAAAAGCCCAGGACGCGCATGTTTGCAAAAACAAAAGTGTTCTTTATTTCACAAACTTTGTAAGAAAATTAAAATTGAATTCTGGGAAGGTACAACTTTAGGAATCCGATCTGAAGATGATCGCTTTATCCCTTGGACGATGTGAACTTTGAAGATGGTAGCCTCTGAAGTTGAAGGCAGTAGCCTCTGAAGAATAGCAGCACTTGGGCAAGAACTCCTGATTTCTCTGATGATCTTGAATAATAATGATCCTCTCGGATCTGATCTGTGTTCTCCTTTATGAAGGACTTGAAGCTCTATTTATAGAGTTCTGGAAAATAACTAATTAGTAGTTATTTCTGGATTGTGCAGGATAGATTGTGCAAGCAGCAAACTTTGCTGGCAGTTACTCGATCGTGGGCCAACTGTATGAGACGTGTGGCATTGTTTGATTAAAATATGCTTGGTCGTGTACAGACGGTTGCCACGTGATGAGCAATTGATGGCATGTTTTCTACGTACAAAATGTCAGTTATCTTGATAGATTGTGCCACTTGAACTGCGGTAGCATCAGACTACGCTTCCAATGGGTTGTGCTAAGACTCGGATTGCGCTGAGGTTGAGCTGTCAAACCGCGTTGGCTTTTGGCTGCTGGACCGCGCTAGATAGCTGTCATGGCGGCATGGCACAAGAAACGAATAGTTTCCTCGTTCTTCGGGCTGTCAGTTGTCAGAAGATCTGATTTTGTGTCAGGTAATGATGACGTTGCCACGTCAGCTAGCGCACTTGGATGGGTGCGCAGTTCAGCTTGCGCAGTTGAGTTGTTGCGTAATCTGTCTCCTGCAGTTCTGTTGAAGGGTGCGCAATTTGATTTTCATTACTTTTTTGATGAGTACAACTTGATTTTTAGGACCTACAAGACCCCCTTTAAAGTTTTTAAAATTTGAAAAAATTCAAAGTTTCGAAATACTTTGAATTTTGAATTAAAATCAAGTTGCGCAAGTGATGCTCTGACTGCGCATTTGGAGAAATCAGCTCCTAATTTCTCGACGTAATCTGAGGCAACTATTACTTTTGAAAAACTATAAATAGTTTCCATTCTTCTTTCTTTCATTCTTTACTTGCTTCCGACTGTTCAAGAGAGAAAAGCTTCTGTGCCAACTCCGACTACTTCTCCTTCCTCTCGCCGTCGACTTCAATGGCCCCTAAACATTTAGCCACCGAGAAGGGCAAAGCCCCGCTGAGTCTTTGACTCGGGTTGTGCCAGAAAATTCTCGTCATGAAGTTGGCCACCCAGCGCTGCAAGGTAGATGATGAACTCGATCAAAACCCATTTTAGGGTTCTTGACATTTTTGAACCTTCATACCTCTTTCTTTTTATAGATTTGATGGTATTGTGCCGCCCTGTTTAGGGTTTTGTTGCACACACACAATAGTTTTCATTTTTATGAAAACTATATTCTTGCACAATCGGCTGGAAAGCGCTGGCAGATGTTCGGCACAATTTATCGATTTGCTCAAGTTTGTTGAGTCAGCGCAAACTGATGCCTTGCGCAAGTAGGTTAGCGCAACCTGATGTCTTGTGCAAGTGGATGTGTTAGCACAACTGGATATTTTACGCATGTAGGCTGCATTAGCGTAATCTGATGCTTTGTACATAGCATAATCTGACACTTGCACAATTTGCTGATCTTTTGAACAGAATCTTTGATTTTGTATGTATTGAATTTTGTCTCTTTGTTTGATGCAGTTAACCTCAGGGAAGACCCCAATTATGAGATCTTTGTAGGGACTTTGGCTAAACCTGAGTTCAAAGAGGATCTTTCCCATGTGACATTTCTCCAGTATGCCTTGCCTTCATCTCGGCAAGCCATCTTAATAGCACACGACAATGAAACATTGCTGAGTCTGATGAACGGGCAGCCTCTGCAAACTACTGACGCCGTTATTTATAAGAGGCCTCTGTTTTTGTTTGGTGAGGCTCTTGATAAGAGTTCTCAGCCGAGACCTCGAGTTGAACAGAGACTTTTCCAAAGAGGAGAAAAGGATACTTCTACCGGAGATTTCCAGATGCCTTCCCCTATCTCGCTATGCTTTTGCGAGCTATCCCAGAAGGATGGAATGGGATATAACTCCTCTTCAGCAAGCCCGAACGGGGAATATTTGTGTGAAGAAGGGGCCAAACAATAAGGACATGTTTTACAGTTCCTTTGAGCGTCACAGCTCCCTTCTCAGAGGATTGAAACCCGGCTGCATTCCACCGAAAAACTCCTCCCTGCTGCTGCCAGTCAGAACGCCGATATTCGCAAATGAGTTTACGAAGGTTGAGGGAAGATCCGGACCAAGATATTCGATTGACGGGTCTTGTGAATCCGGATAACAAGAGATGGAATTGTATAGCCAATTGGATATTGGCTAAATTCGAAGAGAAGCTCAAGGAGATTGAGCTGTACCAACCGGTGTACTCTTATCATTTACGGCTTCCACCCCAATCCTCATCTATTTCTTGCATTGGCGGAGAGGTACAACTACAGAACAGGGACTTTTATGACACCCTACGGAGAGATCGGATTGGCTCTTCACGAGATAAAGTACATCTCCAGTTTGCCAATGGGGACTATCCCTTATGAAGAATTTGTTCCGACCAATGACGAATTGGACAAACTTTGTCAGGAATGCGGACATGGTGGCCGTCTTTGAAGAGCTGTTGTGCCACTACAAGATCTGCTCCTTGTACTACTAGAGTGGTTCATCAGGCACCTGCTACTCGACCAAATGGTTGCCATACCTCTTTCTTAACCATATTATGGAGAAGAAGACCAAGGAACACGACAACTGCAAACCCAACTTCTTCAGACCACTTAGCAGCAGTGAAGTGATAGGGTTGATAGAGGATAACAAGGAGATGGATATCAAGATCGATGATCTTCAATATCCTTCTTTCAAGACAGGAGATATTATTGAAAGTTTTTGAGGATGGGCTATAGGCCCATGTCAAAGGAAGCCCAGCTGGCGGTTTCCTCACCTACTGGCTTCGACGATTCGTCGTCCCTGGAGCCAGCGTCGTCGATCACTTTCATCGAGGCATACTATTTGCTACCGTTGCTTAGTCTTCGGTTATCGGATGGATCTATTGTCAGCGATGACTTGCAGAGTGAACGCTGGCCTCCGCCTTTTTGTCGATAAAATGCTTAAAGGGAAAGGCGAGAAAGGAAGCTTTCTTCGGCTGGAGCTACCATACACCTATCTGTTCGGATGGCTGCTTCTGTACTATTCTACCTTGATGAACCCCGATATGGGAGCGGTAAGCGACAGCTTCTTGAGGAGATTCTCCAAAAGTAAGTGGATATAAACCAGTTTAAGAGATTGCAGACGCGCTCTGAATCTCGAAAAGGATAGAACTTCTATTGTGTTCTTCCTCCAGCTGGCTACGAGCACATGTCTACAAATCTGGTCGATTCTGGGAGGCAACCTTTGGGTCATGCAGTTTTTGATTGGCTGAGGACAATCCGACCGTCACACCTGGTCTACCGATTTGAAGACGAATGTTATTTGGAGCCCTATCTTCCAAGCCGTTTTGCGCGCCAATTCGACTATGACCAATTCTACGTAGGCAACGCCATTACGTGCCTACAAGGAAAAGGTTATCTGATCGATGGAGCCCGGGCTTCGGCTTACTATAATGCTCGAGACACAAGAACAACATTTTTGATGCCGACGAAGAGCGATCATGGTCCTCGGATGTTGTATACATATTCGCTCTTCTACACATCAGTGAATACCTTTACTGAGAACTTTAGTCTCGCAGATAGCTTTGCGACAGCGACGCGATTAAAGAAGGGAGCATCTGTTGTGTCGGCTCTGGGTAATGATGAAGAGTATGAGCCAGTTGATGCCCCGTTGGAAGCTTCAAGGAAGCTAACTTCCATGAAGAAGTCAACAAGCCGCTGCACGTCTCCTTGAAGGTTGTCAAATCTCCAGCTAAGGAGAAGAAGAGAAAGATAGAAGAACCTTCTTCTCCAGTCGCTAAGAAGAAGCTCATTTTGGAATCATCGGACAAGGTTACTACTCAGTCGCAATCTCGGCAGCAAGTTGAGTTGACTCAGAGAGAAGAGGCGACGACTCCGACCTCTCTTCAAAGACAAGTATATGTTGTAGATGTAGAGAGTCTGGAGAGACCTCTATACAAAAGAAAATGGCCTTCAGACGAAAGAAGGTAGTCACTCCTCCGAGACGAATCCTGTCATCGGTCGTGGCTAGTGCTATCGCAGGAGTTACAATATCATCTCCTACACCTGCCCCTGAACCTAGACAAGAAAATTTCAGTCCAGAGAGGAGGGATGAGGTTATAGAGACCATGGAGGAAGTCGCAGAGAAAGAGGATAAAGTGTTACGATCTCCTACACTTGCAGTGGAAACTACCCAGCTTCCAGCTACACCGAGAATACTTCGTGATGAAGAAGATCGATTAATGATCGATGCTCTGAATGATTGCGACTTCGGCCTGTATGACGATGTAGATCCGGTCGCCGCAACTGATAGCGAAGAAGCACCGAAGAAAGTGTAAGTGATGAAGATACATCAAAAGAGGCTGTTGATGACACTTTGAATCCAGAAGAGGATGCCGATGTACATGCATCCCTAGAGAAGAATACAGTTGAAGAAGTAGCACATGAGGAAGTTACTATTGTTGTTCCCAAAGGTATTGAATGATATTATCAATCTTCTTTTCATAGATTAAATGACTGACATCTAAATTTTTATCCATGCAGAAATTGAATCTTCTCCAAATCCTCCATATGTACTGATATAGTGCCAATAAAAGCGATAGCTAGCAGTAGCCGACATTTTTTCGGGCGACTCTGAAGCGGGTAGTAGCCAGGCTGTAATGTCTGAAGCTACTTCTGCGAGGTTGCAACCTGTGTCAGTAGATGACAAACTTGTTACTGTTTCCAGCAATGGTAAGATTGCTCTTACTTTTGATCCTTCTCGATAGTTGCTAATGACAGCCAACTGATGGTATTTGTTTTATTTCGTAGAGGACATCTGGGAGGGGCGACTAGCTCTATCATGGCTCCTTTGTCCAGAGAGCCCTCCACTCACGTGCAAGAAGCTGAACGTCCATCTGTACAGGCACTTGCTGCTTCGACGTCCATGGGAGTAGCTGCTACACCTGGTGCCATAGCTACTAAAAGATTCATAATTGGTTCCTTCACCAACCTTTTCTTCAATTCATTGGGACCCTTAGTAGAGAGGGTAATGGATAAAGAATGTTGGTTTTATCACTGTTAGAGGTCCAACCTCTTATCTGATCGCTGCCATCCGAGTCAAGGTGATAAAGTTCAAGCTGCTTATCTTGAACACATACTAGACGAGCTGGAGGAATCAGTTAAGATCTACAAAGATCTGAACCGGGGGAAGGTGGAGTCCTTGGTACATGCTGAATTTGAAAGGATTTCTCAAGAGGCTGCAGTTGTAAAAGTTGATTTCCAGGTTATCTTGGACACTTTTACTGCCAAGTCTTCAGAATATAACTCTCAAATAGAGATAATAGCATCTGCTACCGGGGAGAAGAAAAGAAAGTTACTGAGCTAAAAGCAGAATCTGCCCGTCTTCAAGAAGAGTTGAGACTTGTTCAACTTGCTCTAGAAGATGAGGCCACACAACATCAAGCTGCAATTCAGCAACTAGACGCCCTGACCCAGGAAAGAAATGAGTATGTCATAACTCATCAAGCTGAAATCTCCCGTCGACTAGTAACCTTGTCGACTTTTGATGATAAGTCAGGAATGGAGGAAGCTAGGAGGCGAGTGATGGATTCTTGTGAGGAGCGACTTCAAACTCTAAAGCAGCAGATGGCTAGTTTGATGACCCCACCAGCTGAATAGAAAGACTTTTTGTATCTTCTATTTTTGTGACGTGTAATACCTTTTTGTAATGTCTTTTAATTTTAATCAACAAAAAGACATTTTCTTTGTGGCTCTATTATTTATTGCATACCCCATAAGGATATAAATAATAGCGATGGAAAATATATCAGAGGTCCGAGACATGATATACTTCTTGATTTAGAAAATAATTATATTCATTATATCTACTCAGAGGTAATGTGGACATGGCATAATATAATGTGTTAAATCATTATTTCAGTAGACAACTTAATCAGAAATAACAAATACATGACAAGTTGCTGACATGAACGAAATAGATGAATCATCAAAATGTGTGAACGAAATGAATCGTCTGGATGAACGGATGGACCGTCAAATGGATGGAATGAACGGGTAAACCGTCAGATGAATGAACGGGTGCACCGTCGGATGGATATAATGAACAGGTAAACCGTCGGATGAATGTAATGAACGGGTGAACCGTCGAATAGATAGAATGAATGGATGAACCGTCGGATGAATGTAATGAACGGGTGAATCGTCGGATGAATATAATGAACGGGTGAACCGTCGAATGAATAAAATGAATGGGTGAACCGTCGGATGAATGTAATGAACGGATGAACCGTCGGATGGATAGAATGAACGGATGAACCGTCGGATGAATGTGTCGCTTCATTGTTTCTCGAATCTCTGTCTATAAATAGAACAGAAAATTAGATGAAATAATCACTTTCACTTTTTAACACAAAGATGTCGTCTGGAGATGCATCCAAGAAGGCTGAGAGCGCCCCGAAGGTTGAAGCGGGCACTAAGGAACGTCCAATCGAGACGGTCCAGCCAAAATAGATAGAAGCGGGCGAAGTTTCGTCTGCACCCAAACCACCAAGGGACATCTTGGACTTCCTTCTTGAACCAGGGACGACAGAGGAAGAAGAGGCCATGAGGATGGCTGCTTGCAAGTTCCTGGTGGGTTCGAGCAATGATGAACTCGGCTCTTTTGCCGATTATATTTTTAAGAAGCACGGTAGTGGTCCTCGTCTTGTCT
>JANAVB010037769.1:0-137284 GCA_029216955.1 Iris pallida
CAGCATCAGGCTGAGGAGGCGAGCAGGCGAGCTTACGCTATGACAGTCGAGGATGCTCGTGCAGTTGGAGAGGTGCTTGCAGTTCTGTTCTTTTCGATTCCATTCCACCTTGCCTCTTATATCTATCTTGAAATTCGATTCCATCTTTTCCTACCTGTTCCCTATTGTTGATAAGTTTGATCTGGTATTTCTTTTTATTTGATTTTCTTCCGAGATAAGTCGTATGGGCTAGGTCGCTAAGTTATGGATCTAGAGTCTTCTATAGTCATTTCTAGCATAGTGAGGATATATTGTCAGATTTTGGATGTATTTCTCGGTGTGGAATTTAAGGTTTTTGCTGCCAAGCATGCGGCAATGCAAAAATTTTAAATACCATAATTCTAGAGGTATGTACCTTAGTCGAGGACTCTGTGATTATCGTATCTGCTCACTAGCATGACAAAGATTCTGAGTATCATGATTTTGGACAGACGCATACGATTATCGGACTGTGTGGATTGAGACTTTGATTGTGGGGTGTTGACCTGGGAGGATTACTACCATTTTAATTTCGAGGACAAAATTTTTTAAGGAGGGTAGACTTGTAACACCCAGTTTTTCTAAAATGGGGTAATTTTAAATTTTATAATTTTAGTCTTTTAATAATGATATTTAAATCATGATATAATTTTTGGTGATTTTTAATCATTTTTAACTATTTTAAGTTATGACTTATGATTTGGTGTTTAGCTAGTGTAACCTTAGAGACTGTTGACCTAGAGCCTAGCCATGTGATTAGGATGTTTAACTAGTACATTTTAGCCTAGAGGGTATTTTGGTCATTTTAGGATTTTTTTAAATTTATTATGATTTATGGGAATTTGTGTGAATTTAATATTAATTAATATTGTTGTGTTATGTTAGTCTTGACTAGTTGAGACTTTGTAGACTAACCTAGAAACTAACCCTAGTTGGTGACCCTAGTCTAACTCTAGTTAACCTACTTTTATTAGAAATTAGTTTTAAAGTAGGAAGGATTAGTTTGGGTGGAATTAGTCCATGACTAGTGACTTAAGTAAATGACTTATGACTTACCAATTTTAAGTCTAGTGTTTAAGCCTTAGGCCCATAAATTAAGCCCAAAGCAATCCTAACCCAACCATGGCAGCCACTATTAGGTTTTCCTTTGCCTATAAGTAATCTCTTGAGAGTGTTCTTGCCTCTTTTAGGTTTGCCCTAATTTTGGTGGAAAGGTATTTTCTCCTATGCTCAAAATTCATAATTAATTCATTTTAGCTCCTTTTTAATCCTAGTCTTTGCAATAGGATCTAATTTATGTTTATATACTATTTTTGGAGGATCACCTCAGTTTGTGTATTGATTGGAGATTTGGAGTTGCCATTTGGAATCCCCTCTTTGAAGCTCTTCCTTGAGTTTTGATACTCAATAGGTAAACCACCTAAACCCTTATTTCTTCCTGATTTCTTTGCATACTAGGTTAGGTTTAGGGTTTACCTAACTGCCCACGAAATTTGGGCACAATTCGTGTCCATTTCGTGTCCATATCGGACACGTATCGTAATAGTTTATTAGGTGTTTGTAGAAATACCACATAGGAATTAATTTTCGTATTTTTGAAATGTAATTGCATGGATTTATAGATCTAGATGTGTGTATTAATTTTTGTGAAGGTAGTAGTGTGTTTCGTGTCCATTTGTGTCATGTTTTTACGTGGACATGCAACACGAGCCCGTAGGCCGTGTCCTGCATCACGGGCCCTGTATCTCCGGATACAGGACACGTCGTGTCCTGATTTTTTGTGGAAATCTTGGGGCATTATCTGCGACCATGCTCCCAAAATTTGGGAGCATCTCGTGCACCACGCAGGAGCAATCAGGGTCGCATTGGTCGCGCGCTGTCGCACGCGAGCTGCTGTGCGCGTGCACAGGCACGACTGACACGCGTGTCATGTCGTGTCTGTGTGACTCGTGGACCCAATGCAGGGTGTGTCAGTCCTAGAACTATCCTAGGCGCACCACTGGACACGAGCACGTGTCGTGTCGTGTCGGTGTGCGTGTTGGATGAACGTGCACGCGTGCACGATGATGTTTGTGCACTGTCAAGTGTCTGTGTACATGTGCTTGTTTGGACACGATTTGTGTCCAATTCTTGGACACAAATGCACTCTCATGTACCCTCACATGCATGACACATTGTACCAACCCTTTGTTTGGCTTTTAGTTGAGATTTTGAATTCGAAAATTCGAATTCCCTTGAGTACTGATACTCGGCTGATACGCGCAGGTTGGGTTTCAGTTTTGTTTTAAAATAGAATTATTAACTGTTATGTTGATTGAATATCAGTAATTGGCTCACCCACATATTTGTTAATAGCTGAATTTGTAGTTGTGTTTGTATTGGATAGGGAAATCATCGAAATGAGGTTTTGCATATGGGTTTGGGGTTCCTGTCAAGTTCAGGAACCCTGAAACTAATTCCTGAGTTCTCTCACACCCCCCAACTGAAATACTCTCACACACAAGCATTCACACACAATCCTATCATATTTCACACCACACTGTTCTTTCAACATTACACACACATTTGAATTCTAGTTTTTCCTCACATTTTACTCCACTTTGATACACACACACAGTCCACATTTCTGAATTTCCATTTTCATTACACACAAACACACACATTCAATCCTATACACACTGATTTCCTGTTAACTCTCACACTCTCACACACACAGCCCTATTCACTCCTCTCATTAACAACACACATATGCTTGCACACACACAATTCTAATTCCAGTTTTTCCCTCACACTAATTCACTCTACACTATCACACACATATGTTAACTCTCACATTAGTTCCTCTCACATTCTTTCACTTGCTGTCACACACAATTCAGCATTCACTCATTCACTCTCACATGCTATGCACACACACAGCCCTACTCACATGTGACACATACACACACAATGTTCATTACTATGGTACACCCATATATGAGAGTATCCACACACACATTTTGTATATATATATATATATATATAGATATATATATATAGATATTAATATATATATATATATATATATATATATATATATATTCTAATCTACATGTATGTGTATTTTATATATATTAGATATATATATATATATATATAATATATAATATATATATATATATATATAATATATATATCTAATCTACATGTATGTGTATTTATATATATATATATATATATATATATATATATATATATATATATATATATATATATATATGTGGCTAAATAGTTACTAGCCTATTGTAATGTGTAGTAGGTTGTGAGGTAGGTTTTCATTTGCCTATTTGTATTGGCCTATGGCCTAGGTATTTGGCCTATGGCATGTGTGTATCACTAGGATAGGTGACTTGTGTGGAAATTAGTTAGTTGACCTAGAATTGACTGGTTAAGCCTAGGGTTGACCAACCTAGACTAGTTTGACCAAGTTTAACCTCGTTTGACCTAGTTTGACTTAATTAGACTAGAATTGACCTAGTTTGACTGTTAGGGTTGACTAGAGTTGACCAAATGTTGACTTTAGCCTAGATTGACCCCAAACTTCATGTAGATACATTGTAGCAGTCTATTTCCTTATTTTAGACTTGTTGTGACTTGTACAGTTCTATAGGAGACAGACACCACTCCTCGACAGTATATTATCTTCGGACATTCGGAATACCAGGCGATACATTCTATGATTATTTCATATCTTGTTTGGGATTATCTTTCCTGCTTTAGACTATCTTACTTGATGCTGACACGTTGGTAACACGGATTAGTACTATATGGATCCCTTCATGAATGTTATCCCTCTCGGGAGCATCAGATACTTTTGCCTCGTGTGTTTCACTTACATCATGTATCTCTTGCTTCTATTATCATGAATCTTCGGGAATCAGCTAGTGACTCATGTACTCTCATGATCACCGAGCCTTTACGAATCAATTCATGAATCACCCTATACGGGTCAAGTAGTTTAGTCATGAATCTTAACGTAACTTGACTGGATCCTTGTGTATTGATTGGGGTACAGGGGAGTATGAATGGTCATGTGAATAAATATCCAAAGTAGTATAGTCATGAATCACTCTTAGTGTAGTCATGAATCAGTCCTAAGCCATTCACATGTTCATCTTGTACTCTGAATCACTAGCACTGTCTCTTTTATATCATAGATATTTACTTACAGTCTCTCTTTTACATTACGCTATTCTTCAGTTTCCTGTATTTTATTCTCTAGCATGATTATATTTCTTTCCAGCTATGACTTGTTGAGATGTATTGTGCTCGCTCCTGTCTGACTGGACCTGTTGAATTATTCAGAGGATGAGGACGAGGCGTGCTGTCCCACTTATTATGGGGCTACCCTAGATGACAGTACCGACTTGGACCAGCAGCAGGATCCTTTAGCTGTGGACGATACTCCACTAGACTAGGATGTTTTCTTATATTTCATTTTGGGATGACTGTATTGATATTGGGATTTGTGGATTTGTTTTATCCTTTAGACACTTAGACTCTCTGGTTGGATTCTGTGGATCATTTCATTCAGTATTATCTATCTTTCTATCTTTACTCTGCCTTAGATGTGATTGAGATGTATATTGTTATGTCACCTCCATTCGGAGATATATACTGTACAGGTACCTTTATACTGTTAGATGTTTGACCTAGGACAGCGTTCTACCGCCGACACTGCGGCGTAGGCTGGACGTACCCACGTCTCGTGCCCTTACTCTAGGTGCGGGTCGTGACATAACCAATACCTTACCATACCTTACCCTTACCCTATGCAACTCCAATACCTTGCTAAGGTATTCCAACACCTTAGCCTTATCCTAATATCTTACCTTGAAATAAGGTAAACCACTTTACCTTAAGGTAAACCCAACTTTACCTTGAAATAAGGTAACACATTACCTTGAAGGTAAAGGGTAATCCAAGGTATTCTAAGATACCACCAATAGTATCCTAAGATACCTATATCTATACATTAGCTTACCTCTAAGTCTAACCAACTAACATGTCTAAGACACTATCTTGAAATAACTTAGGATATAACATATCCTATCTAACTCTCTAACATAGACTAGCTTCTAACATGGATACTAACTATCTACTAGACACTCACTAACAAACTAACATACTAAATTATCTAACCAAACATACTACATCTAACATATATAGCACTCACCCACACATGGACACACAAGGAAAGGCAAATGGCTAAGCTACTGCTTATGGCAGCAGCTTTTCTGCTCCTGCTGCTGCTTATGGCAGCAGCTTTCTCTCCTGCTGCTGCTTATGGCAGCAGTTTTTCCTGCTCCTGCTGCTGCTTATGGCAGTAGCTTTTTGCTCCTGCTGATGGCAGCAGCTTTTCCTGCTCCTCTCTTCTCCTCTAAATACTTACACATATATACAACTCCCCCTCCCTCTCTAACATAACACACATATACAAAACCACTCTACAACACACACACTAACACCAATGTATATATACATATGTATAAAACAGTCCACAACATATAACATGCATAAAAAATGACATGTAGAGGCTAAATTATGACATGTAGGCTAAACCACTTAGATTTAACCATGGGTATCCAAATGAAACTCATTCTAACCATCCTAACTAATATCAATCCATCCTCTAACATGTCCAAAACTGAAATTAAAAACAATTAAACCTAATGGGCATTAAACTAAACACATGGGGTGCCTCATCTTGGAAACTCTCCATGGGGACACCAAAACTACCCCAATTTCCTAGAGAGGACTCATGAGAGCCTCTAAACCAAACTAATGGTGGTTCATGCATGGGGGTGGTCCTAATGAATGCAAATCTACCTAAAATGCAAGAGAAATTGAAATAGAGGGATGGTTATACCTATTGGGAGTTGGATCCCAATGATACTCTCAAATGGAAACGGTTCCGACACGGAAGCTCCTCAAAATTGGACACCCTTCCTTGTTCCTTGCTCCAAAACCTTGCTAGCACCTTCTCCTTGGTTGAAATGATGGAAGATTGGTGGAAGAATGGAAGGATTTAGAGATCAAAATCAAGAGGGAAGCTCTCAAGTTTGGGGAAGTATAAATTTGGGAAAAAAAGAGGCAAGTATGAAATGAAAGAGATGGACACCTATTGCTATATGTGGCCAGCCATGCCTTGCCCAAATGGGCCTATTTGAAAAGTCTAAAATGCCCCTCCTTAGTCTCCTTTAGGGCAACTTAAGTCATGCAAAGGTTTAGGGTAAAAAAGGTCAAGTTTTAGTCTCTAATTTAACCATTATAATCAAGTGGGATTAGTCTACTTATACTAACTTAAGTAGGGTTTGTGCGCCATGGCTAACTAACATTGGGGTCCCGACTAGAGTCTAAGCTATCTGGGTCACTAACACAAGTCGGAACGAGACGAAACTCAAACCCGACTAAACAAATCCCATAAAATCAATATTAAAATATAAAAATTCCCAAATATTAAATATGGAAAATGACAAATTTACCCTCAATTTCGAAAACTGGGAGTGACAACCCTCTCCATGGCTGTCAAGGCAACGTGTTGAGCGTGCTCTATGCCTTCCCGCATCACCTCTGTCTACTGTCTTTGGGCATCTGCCTGTGCCCTCTGCACTTCTATCATGCCTCTAATGCTCGTGTAGTGGTGCCTCATTAGCCGGCACTCCTCCTTGAAGTGGTTTGTTGAAGAAGGTGGAGGAACGTAACACCCCAGTCCCAAAATACGTAGGACTAGCTACGTAAACATGACATCCGTAGAAGTAAATATACGTAAGCTGTACCTAAAATACAATATATAGATATCCATAATTTACTAATCTCATCCACAAAATAAAGAATAACGATATTATAGAATCCAATAATGAATGTAAGCGTACAAGTGGCTGGATGGAGACAAATCCACTACCAACATGAAACTAGAAAGAAGAAAATAGCAAAATAAAGAACAAGCAGCAAGTATAATCCAAGAGCATGTCATCCTCGATAGGAAGGAGAAGATCACGATCCTGACGGTAACTCATGTGAAAAGTTAAGAAAACACATACACCTGGAGAGATCACCAGGTCCTCGTAGGGACGTAACAAGATACATATAAACATGCCTACTATGACAGTATATAACATGTATGGAAAACAAGAACAGGACAAAAAAGATCTAAGAATGACATGTCATAGAGAAGTGTAATACTACAATTGGCTAACAATCAATCAAATAAATCCTATAGATGTAGTACAATAAAAGATACTCCCAACCTATAGTACATCTCAATTGTAGTTTAATGCAAGTAACTCCCAATCGAGAATGGTCAATTTAGCCAATCCTAGTATCAAGCTCCTCTCCTAAAGGAACACAAGATCCGGTCAAGTCAAACTCAGGTCAAGTCCAAGTCAAACAATCAATATCAGGTCAAGTCAAGGAAATATAGCATAGAACTGACAGCTCTATCACAAGACACGGTGAACACGAAGAAGACCAATAAACAAGCAATAAAAATAACTAATATCATATACATGCACGTAAATCAAGAAAATAATAATGAAATAAATATTAGAAACATGTAATCAAATAAGACTGAATAGAAACAACACTATAGAAATGCATAAAATAAACTGTACAATTCGACAAGGTATACTTGCCGAGTAGTGGGCCTGGTGTGGTACGATAATCATGATGGCACTTTGGTGTTACAACTTTGCAAGATGGACTCTAATGATGGCACAGACTGTTCCATCGAGTCCAGAACAGTCCAATTAGTTAGGGTTAACATAAGAAAGTCTAGTTTCGCAAGAGAAAAGAAAATACGATCAGCCAGGTCAAGGATTGATAATCGATAGGATTTGAGTAAATAGATACTTATACTATTTTTTGGAAAATTATTTATAATACTTTTAAAACTAGATTTTATTAGCCAAAAATATTTTGGATAAATACATACTGAAAATAAGTTTTAATTTTGAAACTACCCTTTTTATTGGTTAACATAATTTAAGAAAATACTTTAAAAATCTAGAAATATCATTTTTAGGGAAAAAGTTATAAGTTAATTAGTTAGAAAATATTATAGTAATATTTTTAGGTTAAAAGCCTCTTTTAAATACCATGAAATGATATAATTATACATTAGCCAATAAAATTTAAACATTGAAATTAATTTCTGAAATTTTTTGCATGTTATAGATCATCATGTCAGCTTTCCGAATCATCAAACGGATCGCAAAACCGAGCTCGAAATCTTTCGAAATCACAAAAATAGTACGACGTATCGATTTTCGGACAACTGACACAAATAATTTTACAAAAAAATATGTTACAAATTTACAAAAATAAATTATAGATTATCGAAGCTAACCTCAATACGGTTCAAACTAAAAAGCTGGAGGTGAATCAGAGTACAAAATTTAGAGTTATGGCTCTTCAAAGTTGCTAGAGCTGAGGCTAATTTTTATGACAAATTTTGGGTATTTTGGACGAAAAAGAAAAAAATTATGATAATGGAAGACACCCTGGGTCAAACCCGAGGCCAACACAGGCTGACTCGAAGAGGGTGGACACTAACGCGGTGCACACACAATGGTGGTGAAAAAAATTTATGGAGAAAAGCAATGGAAAGGCTCCTCTATAAATAAGGTGGAGGAATCCTAATTAGATAAGGATTAGGAACGATTTAATTTCCACTTGATAAATCTCACGTCAATTTCAATCTATTTAAAACATGTCGATAAAATCTAATCCAAATTTAAAACTAGATAAATCTCATCTTTAATTTAAAACTATTTAAAATCTAATCCAATAAAATCTACTCCCAATTTAGATTACATCAAATAAATTTAAAATATCTTTTATAAATTAAAGAATAATTCTAATTAATTTAAAATACTTTAAAATAATTTCAAATAATTATTTCTTAAACCAAAGTTTTACAAAATATACATAAATTTATTTTTATGTACATCGCATGCAAATAGTAAAATTATTTACACAAATATTACTTTCAAAATTAGTACCTATACTTATATATCAACTAAAAAGCATTTCTATAATAACAAAAATAAGTTTGGCAAATTCGGGACGACATATTTATACTCGACTAAATATAGAAAATATTTACCCTATATTATATCGAAACAAAATAGTCATTTCTATATTTAGGAAAAATCTAATAATAAAATTTTTGTATAAAGATAATTAATACTTCGTATATATGTATTCGTACTCGTCATAAAAATACCAAAAAAAAAACTATAATGAAATTTTGGGGGCACAAGGAAGGCTCTCTATTACCGGGGACGAAGCCTTCTGAGATGCACAAGATTGAGGGTGGTTACCGTTTGCTACAACATTGCGAGCTCAAGTCCTGGGTGCCATTCTGAAAGATTGGAAAAACAAAGCAAATCAACGATACGGCAAAAGATAAGGGGTTTATTTCAAGAAGGCAGATAGAAATTGCAAAGTTTAAATAAAGGGAATTCCTAGGTGTGACTGAGTATTTTCCTATTCCTAGTGATCTATTCCTTCTGCAGGCTCTTGATAGTACCCAAGACCTACCTACTACCACGACATTGCACTAGTTGTGAATCAAGACCTGCATGGGCCAGCCCAAAAAATGTGTCATGCCTCGCACCCAGAATTTGGGCATAAATCGTGTGCACGACCAGCCTACGCCGTAATATCAGTGGTAGAACGCTGTATATTAACAATATGATGAACAACCCACGTAATAATTCAACTCCACTTGGATGGAAAATAACATATAACCAAATCCAATACTCAATCACAGCTCTAAACAAAGATTCGCACGATAGAGAAGAATAAATAGTCACAAATTCATAAAATAAATAAACTCCAGAAACTACGTATCCAGTCAAATGTCAAGTAGCAATAGTCAACTAAAACTCGGAGACAAATTCGGTCTCAAAACTAAATCTAATCTATCTAGGCAGCGGCAACTAGGTCATGTGTTGCTAATTCTCTCTGGTCTCCCTAAAGTGTAAGATCAGGCTCAGCTACATTTTTCTCATATGGACCATAATGATTAGGGCACCCTTCCTTATCGTAGTTACCTAAAATATTTACCCAGTTAGAATGGAATGAGTACAATTCATTGCATGCAGTTCCATGTATATGATAATGACTATAAAATAGTAGTTAGTCATAAAATACATGATGAGATATTCAAGGCAAATATGACATGAAAGCATGATAAAATTAGACAGGAAATATATAAAGATATGTAGAGAGTGGAACTAGAAACATAACTATCTAAGCTTGCTGAAGTACTCCTTTCGATGTATGATCGTCTGGGGTAGTTACATCGCAAGGTCTACATATGATTTGCATCCTCAAGGTCTACATAGCATGAATAATAAAGCAAGGTCTAAGGTCTGATCACACGTCTACTGAGTAGTTCTCCGTCCCGACATAACATACAAGATAGACGACATGCTATGAAAAGAAAACCATGATGTGCTAAGTTGCTAACCGTATGACGAGCGTGTCAAGAAGCATGTATCATACAACTAGACAGTGTAATATAGTAATTAACAATATTAGCAATGAACAAGAAATGTACTCGTCTGGTGTCCTGAGGTGCTTGTATGGTTCTGGTGCCATGCCTGAGTCCAAGTAACCTATTTATGTATTTCGATAAGTAATCGAAAATCAATAACAAAATCTTATTTTTTTCTATTGGTTTCTTAGGCATATATACCTATCACTATATTTGTACTATTATGGTTCTAGGTCATCTACATCTTATTCCTAATTGATAAGGTCTATAGTCTAAGTCACCAATACATATCACTGTATACTTCTTTCCTCTATTATTTTGCATAGAGCTTTGGGTATTCCTAATGTCTTCTAACTACTCTTCCTTATACCCTACACTAGGACATCCCTACCAATTTGATACCATTCCCCTGTTACTTCCCATACATGAAACTCCCTCCTGGACACATACCTATATATATCCCTAATACTACACCCTACAGCTTTGCACACACCATTGAATACACTAGGATATTACCCTATACTACCTACAACTACTACAACTACTACAACTTTTGTTGTCTGCAGTTTGCACCTTGCCTACTCTTGACACCCCCTATAACCCTTAATTCTAACTGTGTATCCCTTATGATGAAGGTCGTCCAATCCCTGAACTGATCGTCACCCATCCAGAGGTTAATTGCAGGGAGCAGCTTCTTTTGGCAGATTTCAATCAAGGAGCTCTCGGGATTGCCTTGGGGCAATCTCATTGCGGTTTGGCGGAACCGCTCGATGTAGTTCCTTGTTAGCTCCCTTTCTCCCTGAACGACGTCCATGAGAGACGACATCATTACGTCATACCCCACTTCGTAAAATCTTTCCAGGAACATGTGTTTGAAGCCGTCAAAAGAGTGAATGCAGTTGTCAGGAAGATTGCGGTACCAGTCGAACGCGATCCCCTCCAATGCCCCCGATGAATAATCGCGTGAGGATGGCGTCACTATGCGGCAAGTGATCGATTGTGACGTCAAAGTAAGTCATGTACCGACTAGCAGAGGTCTTCCCATCATAAGAATCAATATGGAACGGCTTGTACCGAGGTAGAAAAGGCACGTCTTTCCATGCAACGGAATATGATTGCCGTATTCGGAGATCCCGAGAGGAGTCTCGGGCATTGAAGATTATCCGAAGCTCCTGGACTTCCCTCCTTGCCTCCTTGGCTTCAACTGCAGCTGAAGGAAAGGATGCCGCTAAGGGATCATCACCCAAAGGAGGGGCGGTAATGTTGGAGTCTGCGTTGACTGTGGGTCCCAGGCTTGTTTATCCGGGCGTCCTCGCTGGTTGAGTTGGCAAGGCGGCTTTGATCTCGTCCACGGACTTGACCAAGGACAGGAGCATGGCTTCCAGCACTTCTAGCCGTTGTCGGTCGGAAGGTGCTTCATGATCGTTGTCAGCTATAAAGACTGTCCTCACATGGGTAGAGGTGGAGGGGATTGTGGCAGAGAAATCGTCAGGGAATGTCGGAACATCATCTTCCTCTGACTCGGAAGGGGTGCTACCTCCTGTGTAGGAAGCCGTATCGTCTTGGTGAGGGTGGTGGCCCTCAGGGAAATCCAGGTCTGTTGCACAGTTCTGGGGGACCTCTACCCCCTATATGTGCTCTTGGTACACCGGGTTGTCGCATACATTGAGGGGACTGCTACCCCCAGCTTCATCTACTCTCAAGGAGGCCGAAGGTGTACCCCCGGGTGCCGAAAGCTTCTTTTTGGATCCAGTGCCTAAATAGACACCCCCTGTGGTTGATGGGACCCCCAGATGAGGGTCTCCTTGCAATACTGGCTGAGATGGCCGGGCTGAAAGAGCCTGTCTTCTTTCCTCCCTTGCCAGGAAGAACCTTTGAGTTGAATTACAGGAGGTGGAAGGAAACTCTTCGTCCCCTGGAATTTGCACCTGTTTCTTGAGTTGTTGTCGGACAGGTGCTGGATGCTACAGTCGCTGGAAAATGGACTGTCGATCTTTAGGTGCTGCTGATTTGTCGCAGCAGCAGTTGATGATGACTTGGGTGCAACGACGCCCCGAGAGGGACTCATTGAATTCCGATGCTGCAGCCTTGCATTTGTGAGTAATCACGTCACGTAAGTCGGTAGGAAGCTTCTCTACTTTTGCACCAAACTTGTGAACTCGGGTATCCCGAGCGTACGGGTGCTTAGGCATCATGTTTACTCCCTGATCCGTGGTTAGTAAAAGCACTTGCTCTGGATCTTTAGAGGGAGACTTTAAAGACCCACCCTGTCCGTTAGCCCTGGGTGACTGGACGCGGGTGGTTCTATACAACTTTTCGTTAGGAGCCTGTGTAACAGTCAACGGGGCCCGCTGACAGTCAGTAACTTGGACAGTTGACTGGGCTGGTCGGGCCCGTACTGCCCTAAACTTTTTTGACTTAGCACCCGAAGGCGCATAGTAAAAGGAGTCTAGATTGATACATCCCGCATCCTTAGTGGGCCGCATGGCGTCGGGCTCGCATGAGAGGCGGTCGAACACAGAGCTTCTGACAGGGCCGCATGAGACATCCTGTCTGAGGCCAGGATTGTTCGTCGCATGGACCATCTTCTTGCGGCTAGAGCTGGCTGCCGTATGGACCATCTTCCTACGGCCAGAGTTGGCTGCCGTATGAGTTGTCTGTCTGCGGCTAGAGCTGGCTGCCGCATGGACCATCTTCCTGCGACCAAAGTTGGCTATCGCATGGACAGACTGTCGATCTCCTTTATGCGGCTTCTTCTTTGTCCGTATGGATTTTCCTTGTGCCCCCAAAAACTCAGCATCGTAGTGTTTTCCTCTGCTGGATTTGGGGACAGTGGGGTCCTCTGCGGTCGAAAACAAAGCCGTAGGAGATTTTTGGTCACCGTCTTGGGCTGCAGAAGGAGCTTCTTCAAGAACTTGGTCGGGGGCAACAGTTTTGCGCACCGACGCCTTGCGAGTCCTCTTTGGGTTTGCTCACTTCTAAGACGGGCTGGCGCTCCCTTCAAAGAGCAATTCTTCGAAGGCTTGTTGGTAAAAACGAACCACAAGCATCTGCTGTGTTGAGCTGAGCTTGGATGCGTCAGATTGCGTCACCAACTTCTCATCGGAAGAGAAGGACGTCCCCAGCAGAGTCGCCATCGTGTTTGCCATAAAAAATCAAAAACAGGTATTACAGAACACTGAAATTGATTGCAAACTCGCTTGTACAAAGGAAAGCCTAGAAATAAATCCTAGGAAACAATCTAAGTACAATTGTTTAGTTTTAATTCTGGGAGTTGACGGTGGAGGCTCGGGAAAGTGCTATCAACTCTGCCTTACTCTGTGGACTATCTGATGCAGTCTTTAGCTCGTAAAGAAATTGCCTTTTTCTTGAAGGTTGCCAGCCTTTTGCAGGGGTGTGGCACCCTGCTATTTATAATAGAATGTATGTTGAGCCACATAGACGGCTTGCGGCCACGTGGCTGATTAGCACGCGAAGACCCGCTCTTTGGCTGCCATTTGTCGATTTTTTAGGATTTTGTTGCAGTAAATCTGGGTAGTTAAGGACTTGGTCAGATTGCCACGTGTTCTGTTGCGGGGAACTGCATAGTTTTCTCAGTCTTCGATCTGTATTTTGGCCGCATAAAGCTCATGCGGCTTGGATCACAGTTACTCTTGGCTGCATAAAGTTTGGAGATTTTGGGGCTGCATAAGTTTGAGCCGCATAAGGTTCGTGCGGCTTAGATGACACTCTTCTGGCCGCATGAAGGCGTACGAACCCTGCTTTTGGTCGACGTCTCACGTCTTATCTTTTTTTTTGTCGAAGTGTCAGAACTGTCATTTTTGTCAGTTTTGTCAGGACTTGTCAGCTTTATCAGTCGAACTGCTCCTCTTGGCCGCATATCTTCCTTCTGCAGCTGTTTGTTGACGGGCCGCATATGTCATTGAACCAGTCATGCGGCTTTCCTGACTTGTTTGGCCCAAAGTACCTATACGGTAATTTGTAATTCGCATGAACCCCATATTTTTATGCTTCTACAGGCCTTACGTTTGGTGTGGGCCTGAGCCAACACACAGTCCACCCGTAAGCCATAATTCTGCCTAGGCCGGCCACGATGTCGTCGTTCGTTGCCTTGGAATCGTTTCACTCATGCACGAGTTTGTCCACGACCATTTCGTATTCTTATTTCTTTACTTAAGCAGTTGGGCTGTCGAGAGCCATTGGTTATCGGCTATCTTGAGCCATTTTCACATCAGACCGTCTTGGGCCATTTGTCTTACCAGGCTGTTTAGAGCCATAATACATTATCGACCAGGTTGGCGACGACGTCCGTGCAGCGCGGGTAGCGAGCCCCCGTCGCATGTCCCCATCATACCTGTCGCTAACCATTCTTTCTTTTCTTTCATTCATTCTTTCTTTCTTTCACTTATTCATTCATTATACAATTCCCTGTGTGGGAATCGCCTTGGCGACCCATCGGTCCCGAAGTCTTTCAATATTTCTAACCCTAATCGGAACGACTATGTTGATAGTCTTCCTGTTTCATTGTTGAATACCATTCATTGTTTTATACCTCAAGTTATGGTACAATTCTAAGTGACAAGCCATTTGTCCGTAGTTGAACGCATAAGTAATTCTATTCGATGTACAAGCTGTACGTTTGTACGGGAGTGGAGTGCGGTGCGAGAGTTCACATATTTTTCCAAGTTATTTTCTCTGTTCTACACAAGCATACAAGATGGGATTATTCCCTTAGCTAGGTGTGTTGAGTCATTTTGTTAGCAAGAACGGTGTTACCGACAAGTGATTCTAGCAATAGTGTCCGTATTGTTATGTGTCTAGGCTAAGCAAAGACAGGTTCATCGGAGCCACCCACCTTAGCGATGTTCGCATCGGCCGAGCGATACTCCGAGCGCGCCTTTGAAAGTCTAAGTCTGGATTCATCTTGACGGACCAATATAGGTCTTGCATCGATTCGCATCGATACTTCATCAGGTCGACACAACTTTTCGAGTCAACGGCTCATTTGAGTCGTTGTACTTGCCGTTTGAATCGGCGTTCCACTAGAGCGGAGCGGGTCGTTACATAATACACCACTCAAAACAAGTCTCGTCCTCGAGACTTCCTGAGTGCGGGTCATCCTACCGTTCCTTAACTCATGTCGTGTGTGTATCTTAGACAATTCCTATCGAATGGCTTCAATGTTCGATGGCATCGAACTACACTCGGTACCTTTCTAAGTTCCATGTCGCATACGTTTCACTCACTCATTTTAGAGTTGGTGGTACTTATTCAATCGTCGTTTTTCTTCGACTTGGTTGCTATTGCGTCATATCATGGGACTATAATGGTCGTACGAGGTGCGTTGTCATTCATCAAACACGAGAGTCGTAGGCTGAGGCTATCTCACTCACTCGTTCATGCGCATCTCAACACCCACTTGCAGCTTCATTCGATTTTATCATATCGCTGAGTTTGGATCGTGCACATATTCAAGGCGTCCCCCAAATGCGTACATTTCAACTAAGCTTAGCGATTAGCGAAGTCGGACAAGCTACTCGTGATAGTTTTGATTTGTCGATCGCTTTACTAACTTCTATTAAAACTAAACTCATGTGAGTCTCTCTCGTTTATCTCCGTCCTCGATATGATCCGATTCGTTTCTCAAGCGTTCTTGTCTACGAAATCAATACGATTTCTTCTTAGCGGAGTCGACCAAGCCTAAGTAATTTCCGTCCGATTCAAGACCAAGTATTGCACTATCATCGAGTACGTCTTCCAATCAATGATTCAATTCGCTATACCAACTTTACTTGCGCAATATCGATTTTATTCATTCACTTCATTTGAGGCTAATCTCGTCGTCGTTCACGCACACTCCCAGTTCTATGTCCTAACTCTAAGTCTTGTTGCCCAAAGTTTATCGTCCGTCCAGACGATAATGTAAATGTCAGTCACACGGGTTCAATCACTCGGCATAGGGTCGTCCTCCTATCCGCTAGGTCATCTCACAAGGTCATAGTACAAGTTAAGTTCATGGTTCATCGTGCAAAGTCATTGCATGACGCTCGCCCCAAATCCTACGGTCAAACCATTTGTTTGTTTGTACGGGAGTTTCTACCAAAGTTTGTTTCACTCCAATTTCTAAACGTCAAGCAGTGTTCATCCTATTTGCATCAACATACTCTCCGCTCCAAGTCCGAGCTCATTTAGGAAAGTCACCCTACGATAGGTTGTCCTTAACCAAGTACTCGATATGTCAATATCGTATGTCCACACTAGTAATTGTCATAATCTATCTCTTCAAGTATGTCTGATTTAATTTCACCTATCCATTCTATCCACTTCACGTAGTCGATCACGAGGTCGTCTAGCCTTGCAATATGTTGCACCCCGATCTCACGCAAGTCTGATTATTCACCGCGGACATGAATCACCACGTCAACATTCCCGCGGAATAATCGTCCTCATCAGGACGTAACTCTTGCGTTGTGTCTAGACTTACTCATTTTCGATACGCGGATTGGGCCTACTCAATCCTCAAGTTTTCATAATCACCAATCATAAGTCCTAACAATCCTCGAATTCCCCTTCGCTTCAAACCACAAGTCGAAGCAATCAAAGTTGCCAGGTCATGATATTTCGAGTTGGATCATTCCCGCTGGACATGAATCACCATGCCAACGCTCACGCAAAATGATCGTCCCAAACCCGACGTGACGCATGTGCGAGGCTGGAGTTGCCCTCGCGCAAGACAAGATCGTTGTCGTTGTGGTTATCACCGAACAATCAAGTCACTTCTCTCCTTCATCCTTTGAAACAATAACTTTTAACACGATCATCATTCATCGAATCAGAGTACCCTCGAGTTATCGTACATCGATCTTTGATACGCCTCAATACCATCGATGATGTACATAACCTGACGATCTTCCTTTTGCAACGAATTCCGAGTCGTGCAACTTAATTCCTCAATTCGTATTGTCTCATGCTAACTCTTCATTGAGAAACATCTATTCCAAATCCTTAGTCATTCTTGTATCTCCAAACCAACATTTTCTATGCACGCTATCTTCCAATCGTGCTAACTTCGGTTTCATCTGAGTATTTTACCTCAACTCAAGTTTCAATACATTCGACTAAATTCGAAATCGCATATACGATCCACCACGTTTTCTCGGCCAAAACATCTATTTATTTTATCGTTTCGAATCTCCATTCAATCGTTTCGTAATTTGTACTATGCATTCTTAATTCGTCAGAACAATATATCGTTTGAGACTTTCGAATCATGACCAACTAAGCGTTACTCGTTCTAAGGCTTTGCGCGATATCATCGCTTGCCAACATACTCGTTCTATCCGTAAATCCTTTAGTTTTGCTCGAATAATTTCCATAACGTCTATACACCACTCAGGGTTCGAGCCACTCGACTAGTCGTCGACACTCACTCTTATTTTTCTTCGAAGCTATCACATACACCACTCGAGGTCAAGTCATTCTACAAATCCTTAAAAAGTTATTCGACTCACAATCGACATGTTCAACTGTGCGTTCGCTCGTTCCTCAAAGTCTAAGAACCATTTTCCGTGTTCATTTTAGCATTGGTCAAGTAGCGTCTCTATCAACATACGTTCTAAGTCTCACTTATTCTCGTCCGAGCGATAGTCGGTCTCGCTCGTAAACTCGTTCGCACCAGAAGGTCTCGGTGCGCGATACTTGGCTCAACTTAGCCAAAGGCTACGTGCATAACCATCCCTTTCGAACTATACTTCGGTCTCGTGTACTCGTTCTCTATTGTCACCGTAAGGTTATTCAAGTACGTACTGTATTTGCTAACTTTTAGCATTAGTTTTCCTTCAACTCAAGTTCGTCATGGTTTGGCACAAAGGCCTTCGCCTATCGATCCCGTTCAACCGAGTACTCATATGAGCTTTTGAAAATATTAGACTTATTGTATGGAACATCCTAAGGCACAACGAGAGAGAGCGTATACTTCTTTTGTTTCCAAACGAGCTTTCAAAACTGAGAGAATCAAAATGAAGTCCAAGGACGTAAAGCCATGCTCTGATACCAATCTGTCACGTCCCGCTCCCGTAGGAGCGTTCGTCCTCGCTAAGGTGTGATGCCGTGCGAGACTAAGTTGCTCCCGTGCAAGGCCAAGTCCAGAAACGGCCGATTTGAGCTAGGCCACAGAGTCGCACAGAGTGTCCCCATTTTGCAGCGAAAAGTAAAAGAACACACGTTGGAACAAATTCAATCTCTTTATTGATATTCAAGAAGTTTACAAGCGGCGCTAGGCCGAGATTACAAGTCGCTCAAGCTCTCCCTCTCTCTGAAACATAAAGGCGTGCCAAGTGGCTTACAATATGGAATGATTAATGGCGATGCTCCGATACATTATATCCTGTATATGGTGCTTCAGCTCCTTGCAACGCTCCAAGAATCCAGAGTTAGCTCCGCGCCTTAGCGCGTTCGAAGGAAGCTCTGCACCCGACGACGTCTCCTGTACCCTGCAAGAAATCTGTGGGGTTATAGTACATTGTTATGCACTGGTAGGGAGGCTAGCTCGCCCACAATGTTATCATTACCAAACACGTTCTATTTACTTTTGTGCATCGTCTATCATTCATTGTTTTGCTAATCTTTCCTTATGGTCAGTTTCATGGCATATCGTTGATGCCTATCTCGTGTTATCATTCATTTTTGAATGTCCTATGGAAATGCATACATGACTTACCCATACTTACCGTCCAGCCTTCTCTGTCCAAAGTAAACCATGTTAGGCAACAATTCATATGTAATAACTTAACGTAGTATCGCATAAGGATTCAAGTGTCAAGGGCGTGTTTCTGACTCAATTTGTACCAAGTACTCAAACATGTCGAGTTATGTTATACTCTAAAATTATTGTTCTGATGTACATGTTCACTTGTTTCAATGCAAGGTCTCGCACGCGGATTGCCGCAATCGGGCCAACTTAATCTATATGCATCGGTCGCTGGCTATGTGAGCCATTTGGACATTTACTTATGGTATTCACATCTATCAAGCATGATGGCTGGTACACCTTGATAGTCTTTTGAAATACCCGGCCTTACGTCTAGTGTGTGCCCGAGCCAACAAACAGTCCACCCGTAAGCCTGTAATTCCGTCTAGGCCGGCCACGATATCGTCGTTCGTTGCCTTGGAATCGTTTCACTCGTGCACGAGTTTGTCCACGACCATTTCGTATTCTTATTTATTTAGTTAAGCAGTTGGGCTATCGAGAGCCATTGGTTATCGGCTGTCTTGAGCCATTTTTCACATCAGACCGTCTTAGGCCATTTGTCTTACCAGGCTGTCTAGAGCCATAATGCATTATCGACCAGGTTGGCGGCGGCGTCTGTGCAGCGCGGGTAGCGAGCCCCCGTCACACGTCCCCATCATACCTGTCGCTAACCATTCTTTCCTTTCTTTTATTCATTCTTTCTTTCTTTCACTTATTCATTCATTATGCAATTCCTGTGCGGGAATCGCCTTGGCGACCCATCGGTCCCCAAGTCTTTCAATGTTTCTAACCCTAATTGGAACGACTATGTCTTCCTGTTTCATTTTTGAATACCATTCATTGTTTTATACCTCAAGTTGTGGTACAATTCTAAGTGACAAGCGATTTGTCCGTAGTTGAACGCATAAGTAATTCTATTCGATGTGCAAGCTGTGCGTTTGCACAGGAGTGGAGTACGGTGCGAGTGTTCGCATATTTTTCCAAGTTATTTTCCATGTTCTACACAAGCATACAAGATGGAATTATTCCCTTAACTAGGTGCGTTGAGTCGTTTTATTCGCAAGCACGGTGTTACCGACAAGTGATTCTAGCAATAGTGTCCGTATTGTTATGTGTCTAGGCTAAGCAAAGACAGGTTCATCGGAGCCACCCACCTTAGCGATGTTCGCATCGGCCGAGCGATACTCCGAGCGTGCCTTTGAAAGTCTACGTCTGGATTCATCATGACGGGCCAATATAGGTCTTGCATCGATTCGCATCGATACTTCATCAGGTCGACACAACTCTTCGAGTCGACTGCTCATTTGAGTCATTGCACTTGCCGTTTGAATCGGCGTTCCGCTAGGGCGGAGTGGGTCGTTACACCTTATTCTTTGGGGTTTGATCTACAGGGGTTTCAATCCCCGTAATATCAGCTTTAGGATTATCAACAATCCTAGCCGCTTCAGAAACTCCAGGTTGATCTTCATGAAACTTCTTCAGGAGCTTTGGGTTCGCAGTTCTCAGGCCTGAATGCCCTTCATTATCCATGGGGTACTCTTCACCCGCAACAGTGGTCTGGCCCTCTTAGGCCGGTCCTTCTTCGTTCAACATAACTTCTACCGAAGCTTGCTCACCTTCGACAACAATGGTGAATTCATCTTCATTCGAGAAATCTCCAAAATCACATCCCTTCAGAGCATCTATCATTTCTCGGTCTTCTTGAGAAAGAGTAGGAGTTTGAGCAATAGGAAGATCTGCGACTTTATCCATCTGAGCAGGGGGATTTTCAACTACTGCCTGAGATTCCAGGAGTCGGAGATGACATCATCACTCCTACGGAAGCTAGAATAGTTGCAGATACAGGAACCCTATCCTTCATAAATGCTGGTTCTGGAGTAAGAATCGCATCCAGCATGGTGGTTTGAATTGGAGTGTTCATCACTGTAATCTTTGCAAATGACAAAGAACAATGTCAAATTTAGTTAAACAAGATTATACGAAAGTATTATTAAAAAAACCTACCTTTTTGAAGTGGCAAATCTTACTGCGAAGGTGGTGGTGTCTCATGCTGATTTAAAGATTCCTCTGGCCCGCATAGGGTAGAGAAAGAGCCAACTCTTGGACGATCTGCTCTAGTTGCCTGTAATTTCCTTCTGGGCTTCCGATGCAGGGGTGCCACCGGTTCTTTTTCTTCGAGAATTTCTTCTTGGATAGCTCCGCTTTGCTTCCGAACCGACGAAAGAGTTGTTTCTCCTCCTCCAGGGGACATCCCAGTGTACATCTATTGCGACTGGGATCAAGTCGTCCTTGTGTTAGCTGGTTCAGTGGTAGCCATTGCGGCCCTCTTTTTCTTTCTCTCCGCAGCCTTAGGTAAAGAAGGAAGATCATCGGACTGAGTGGATGATTCTCCAGCTCTCTTCTTCTTGCTCAGTCCTCTAGCGGAAGATTTGTCTTTTCGTGTCTTCAACGACACATCCAACGGATCGTTCACCTCATCCAGGAGACCCTCAAGGGAAGCTTCCAGCGGTTCATCAGCAGGGTCTTGGTCCTCAGCATCTCTGAATGACTGTGTAGTACGTGGCCCAGACCTCGTACGTTTGTCGCTAGCGAAGCTGTGGACTAGATGGAATTTCTCGGCAAAAGTATTCGCCGAAGTTTAGAAATTTGAGTATGTGTATAACATACGTGGCCTGTCTGAGCGGGGGTGTTTGGCATTGAGAATATGGCTTTAGTGCCCCTAGCGTTGTGGTATCCCCATGCCCTAGCTCCATCGATCAAATAGCCTCTGGCTTGCAGACAGGTAGTGGCATTCTCCACATATAATTGATCGTAGCCGAATTGACGGGCGAATCGGCTTGGTAGATATGGCTCTAGAAAGCACTCTTCAAACCGATACACTAAATGAGACGGCCGGATTGATTTTAACCATTCAAAGGTGGACAGAATCAGACGGAGTGATTTGGCTTCCATTTCCATTAAGATTGGAAGGAACATGCTCATACCCTTGAGGGGGAGGGACACATTGGAACATACATCCAGAACCCCTGTTCAAGGCTCTTCGGCATTCTGATAAGGCATTGATATTCCAACGAGCATTAGAATAACACCTTATGAAGTCCCCTCATACTACACTCATATTTGGGTCCATTAAACCGGGATAGTGCAAATGCAACCACCCGAACAGATAAGTGTAGGGCATCTCGGTGCGGGGGAAATCTTGTCGGGCATTTTTGTCATGAAGCATAGTATACACAAAAGAGCGCAGGCCTGCATTTAAGCGACAAGTCATTGTTGAAAGGAGGTCCATCTTGTAGCCAAACATGAGACGTACCGCAGCGAACAGAACACCTCGATGGAATCGGTCAACTGCACTTGCTCCAGGGACCACAAACCGTCGTAGCCATATAGAAAGAAAGCCCGCCAACTGAGCGTCATTAGACAGGTCTATAACCTTGTCTAAGGTAACTCTCGCACCTGCCTTGAAGGGGAACCAATCCTCGTCCAGCACGTTGTCGATATGTTTGTATTTCTCCATCAGTTTTTGAACATCCTGTCGCTGAGTGGCTGGAAGGAACGAGGATCATAAGCTTAAGTTTCAAATATCTAGTCCTCAAAAGCGTAGCCCAAGAATAAATATGGCAGCCACTTGGAAGTGTAGCATGTACCTACAGTGGCACTCTTGTAGTATAGGAAGCATATCTTATAGTGACACAAGAGCTTCTCGAAGACAGCTACCATTTCAGGATTCTCTGTTAGCAAGATATCCAGTTCTTCGTTTATAGGTACGTACTCCTCATACAGGTTGTTACCCATTGGAAGATGGGAAAGGAACTTCATTTCGTGAAGGGCGAAGCCAATCTCCCCGTGAGGAGACATGAAGGTACCAGTCTTATCATTGTACCTTTCTACCAGAGCCAAAGATATATGGACATTCGGATGGAAGCCATGAACCGTAGCCTAGACTGCTTCATAAAGACCTATCTCAAGAAGCTTGTCCTTAAATTAGTCCAAGACCCAATTAACCAAGCAACTCCAGCATTTCATATCTGGGTTCACCAGGCCTGTTAATCGCATAATCTGATCCGGGTATCTTCCCTAAGCTTTTGCAAATTCGTTCGCAAATATTGGTACTCTAACTGGGAATAACAGAGAGGAGTCTTCTGGAGGTACACATCCAGGCGGCAAACCCCTCATATAGGAGCTGTACTTCTCTGAGGTGCTATAGAATTAGTCTTTGCCCTTCAGACCCAGCCTAAAACAGATCCTCCCCACTCTTGCCTGCTATATCGGAGTTATGTCCCAGGCTATTCGGCGAGGGTAACTCGAGAATTCGTATCGAGACAGTGATAGGTATCTCGATATTTCGGTGAGGTACATAATCCTGCCCCCACTACACTGATAAACTCTGCCTTCTTTCTTGGCCCTGGGTTGGGACGTCCTCCTGATAACATCTCCGAACAAGAAACTGGTTTCTTGTGGACTATGTTATCCACAATCTCTAAGGGCTGTCCGTTTATCAAGCATAGCAGGGTGGTATTCTCTGGAGCAGTGAGTATAGCTCTCATAGTTTCAGGAGGGTCATACTGCGGATATAACACATGTGACAGGTCTTCTTAGTATTCTAATACATTGAATGTTGAAGCAAATCTTTCAGCATTTTGGATCTTCTCTGAGATTAACTATATAAAGACAAGGAAACAGAAGTTAGTCTCAAAAAAGTGTCTGGTTTACTAAAACAGAATATATGACATCACAGGTTGTGCAACCCTTATGTTGCGCAACATTTTATATTACGCCACATCTATGTTGCGCGATATATCAAGTTGTGCCACATCTGTGTTACGCGACATTTTCTGTCGAAATACACACTTGTGTGGCGCAACATCTCAAGTTGCGCCAAATTGATTTTACAGAATAAAAAAAAGCATAACTCTCGAAATGTCGCACAACATGGTTCATAAAAATGAACACAATGTGGATAGCAACCGAGCCCTAAAAAGGGTGGCGCAAGTCATGAAGTGCGCCTAACCCTAAAAAGAGAAGGCGCATGTTGTCCAAATCAAATCAAAACCATGAAAAGGGTTGATCGATGCTTGGTTCGTTGTAAAACATTCACCTTCCATTGCTGGGTTAGCTGTTTCTCGTCGTGATGAAGGGGGAGCGTACTGAAGCGCGCGCGTGGATGGAGCATGAGATAAAGGCTCGGCGACCTTCTTTCCCTTCTCGGCGGTGGATCGCTTGGGTGCCATCAACAAATTGTTGAGAAGTTCGGGAAGAGAAGATAGGGTTTTAGAAAAGATCAACTGTGGTAAAGAGGGGAAAGCTTAGAAGTGTACGGCTATTTATAGCCCAAATAAAGAAACAAATTACGCAACTTACGCTCGAAAAAAGTAGAGTCGGGTGAAACAAGCGCAACTTATGACAGAATATGCATAATTCAAAGTATTTCAATTTTTTGAAGTATTTCAAATTTCGAAAACTTTGAAGGGGGTCTTGTAGAGGCTAAAAATCAAGTTGCACCACTCAAATGGAAGTCAAAACATCAAGTTGTGCCACATTATCAAGTTGTGCCACTATCCGGTTGCGCCAGAGCCAGGTTGGGCGAGTGCCACGTGGCAGTCCCTTGAGATAGCCATCATCATTACGTGACAGCTAACAGCACGAAAATCGAAGGAAATCCATTCAAATCTCGCACAATGCGGTGCTCGAGAAGATCTTGTCAGTTATTTATTGATGATAGCTAGCAACTTGCACAGTGTATCAAGGTCCGCCATGGTTATTAATAAAATATAAAGAATAATCAGAATGTAGTAGCAAGTTGCTGACTTGCGCCCATGCATAACCTGATCAAACTGATGTCCGAAAGCAGGAAGACGTGGCACGCATGCTACTAATCTCGTAGAACGTGTCTACTATACTGCCCACGACCACTGCGCATCTCATTCAAACGATGTCATATGTCTTTTGCAGTTGGTATAACCGCTCGCGCAAGTGAACAGAGGCGCGCAACCTGAGGCGCATGCAACCCAGAATAACTGCTAAATATTTATTTCAAGAACTCTATAAATAGAGTTTCAAATCAGTTCTAAAGCATCACGAATGAACATGATCTACTGACAAAGTGCTGTTGCATCTTCCAGAGGCTCGTGTCTTCGATATCACATCATCCAAGGGATAAAGCGAACGTCTTCTGATCAGATTTCTATAGTTGTACTTCCCCAGAAATTAATTGTACTATTGTACTATTTTCTTAGTTTGTAATCAAACTTTTATTTTTGCAAACAGTAGTCTATAATCATAAATAAAATCTAATATATGATTTTATTAAAAACTGAATAAAATTTAATGATCAACGGAAAATCAAGTCACTATTACAAGATTTAGAAAAATCAAACGACAGTCACAAGATAGAATATGCATGAAGGGAATAACTTGTAAATAATTGTCTCATTGATACTTCATGCGGTACCAACCTTCTAGACTTGCTGACTAGCTAAAACTCCCAGCACTAAGGAAATCCACAGAGAACCAAGACAACTATCTCAATTAATATAACTAATCCTATCCTGAACTAAAATAAATCTAACAAAAATCGACTAAAACTAACTACAAATCCTTAAAATTTCTATTGAATCAATCTATGATTTCGGTATTCCAAATCTAAAACCAACTACTCAAATGTAAGTCCTTAACATTTGTCAGTTCCAACCAAATTTCAAAACTTCAACTACTCTATCCATTACCCAGCTAACATGTCTAGTATTTCGAAGTTGCCTACCAATGCTCCATTCTTCACCAATCCTACTTATGGCTTTTGTTGGCCCATTGGTCGTGGTCAAACCTGATTTTAATAATTGTTCAAACTCTGTCTCGATATACGAATTAATTTAGATATTTACTTACGACGTTTTGGACACTGATCAAAGATTGGATATCTACTCAGTTCAAGACCGAAGCTGTTTGCCACTCAAGATTGTATTTCCTTAAAGCAATGTAATTTTCATTTTTATTAAGTCTAGGAATACATTGTACACCAAGTCGTACTGGAAAATAGGCTATCCGAAATCGTTTTTTCAAAACTGACCTATCTTTCTAAAATGACCTATGTTTTTGAAAAAAATCTATTTTACAAAAAGCTTCTGAAGGATTTTAAAAAAGCCAAAAATTATTTTTCACAAAATCTACTGACCAAACCCTGACAGAAGTCGGCCAGAGTTCGGCCAGAGTTCAGCCAAGTTGAACGTTATGTGAACGTTTGATTTTGAACTTGGTCTCCCTTCAGTTGCGGTTGGTTACAAAGAGTTCTGTCTGAATTCTGTCAGAGTTTTGCCTTTGGAAAAACTATAAATAAAGAAGGATTTCGATCATTTCAAAACACCAATTCACTTTCATCTCTTCTCTTCTAAAGCTTACGTTTTCTTCCAAAGAGTTCAAAAAGCTTCCATTTTCAAATCCCAAGCCAGTTAGAATCCTCTAGTCGATTTGCCAGTACGGTACGGTCTAGAAGTTTCACAGCGATTGTAATCAGAGGCTTGATTGAAGATACACTCTTAACAATTGAAGTTGGTCAAGTTCTTCGTATCAAAGCTCGCATCTGTAGAAGTTGCAAGGACTTCGTATGAAAACTTGCAGAATTTTCCAATAGTGGATTCAACTGGAAGCTAGAGTTCTTCAGACTGGACTAGTCCTCACAAGAGAAAAACCAGTATAAATTTCTGTATTTCCGTTTGCCTTCTGATCACTCTTTTTCATTACTGTTATTTATTTTGTGATTATTATTATATCTGTGATCTAACTGCTAACTAGTTTTTTAATTAGCAATATTCTGCTGCCTATTCTATTCACCCCCCCTCTAGAGTATTCTGCTTTACGATTTTGTTCCTACAATTGGTATCAGAGCGAGGTTATACAGGTAAAGCAAGGTAAAATCGCAGCTATATTCTGTTATTCTTTAATTGTTATATAGATCACAGTATTACACATGGCAACTGTGAAATTCACAAGTGAAGGCCAAGCCACAAACAGACCTCCACACTACACTTATTGGAAAACACGTATGAGTTTTTCCTAAAATCTCTTGATTTTGACTTATGGTCTGTAGTTATTGATGGCTACAAAAAGCCTCCTCGTATTAATGTTGATGGAGTTTTAGTTAAAAACCCCATGACAAATATACAGAGGATGAAAAGAAAAAGGCCAGTCTTGACGTACGTGCTATTAACGCTTTATTTTGTGCTTTAGACAGAACTGAATTCAACAGGGTTTCTACCTGCACAACATCAAATAAAGTGTGGAAACTTCTCGAAGTAACCCACGAAGGAACAACACAAGTCAAGGAGTCAAAGATCAACAAACTTACTCAGGAGTACGAGGTGTTCAAAATAAAGCCAAGTGAATTAGTCACTCAGATGTTTACGAGATTCTTGGATATTGTAAATCTTTTGTCTTCATTAGGCAAGGAATACAGTAACCATGAAAAGATTCGCAAACTTCTACGAGCTCTCACAAAGAACTGGATTCCAAAGGCTACATCAATCATTGAAGGAAACGACCTCTCAACAATGTCTCTGGAAACACTCATGGGTAAGCTACTCACTCACGAGTTAGAACTTCAATACTTTGAAGATGCTACACTAAAGGAGAAGTCAGAAAAGTCGATCGCTCTCAAGGCTCAACGTAGGAGAACTGTCGAAGATGATTCTGACGACAGCGACTCTGACTTTGAAGATCAAGCTCTTCTGGTAAGAAAATTCAAGAAGTTCATGAGATTTAACAGGAGAACAAAAGATAGCAACAGAACAACAACGAGGAAGATCCTATTTGCTACGGATGCAAGAAGAAAGGACACATGAAGAAAGATTGTCCAACAGCATCATCATCAACAAAAAAAGCAGCAAATATGACAAAGGCTACCTGAAGAAGTCTACATCAAGGAAGTATGCCAACACAAGCATATGGCATGAAAATGAAGCCATCGATTCAGAAGACGAACAATCAGATGACGCTGCAAATGTATGCTTGATGGCTTGCGATCAGGTAATCACTAATCCTCTATTTGATCCTTATGATGATTTCACCTTTGAGCAACTAGGAGAGGCTTTCAGTGACCTGTTAAATGATTACAGGAAATTGCGTAGTAAATATAAAACCTCTAAGAAGGTACTCAAATAGTACAAAGGTGAAATAGAAAACTTATCGACCAACTAGATCATGTTAGAAATTATGACTCTTTAATTGAATCTGGTGAGCTTTCATCTATTAAGTTGTTGTTACATGAGACTATTAAGTTATCCAAAAAAAAGACCAAACTATCATCCAGCTAAAGGAAGACCTATCTAAGGAGGGAAAGAGTCTCTAGTGTGCACAAGTCAGAATAGAAACACTTACACCTGACTACACTAGATTATATGACACCTCCAAAAAGTTGGAAATTAGTTTAGGAAAACTGGCCTGAAGTTGCTGCTTCCTATTCTAACACGTGTCAATTATCGAATCATCGGAACACGCCCAAACCAAACACTGTCAGACCAAACCCTACAAAACCTATGCCCAAGAAGACTAATAAGCATGCATTCCTCTATACTAGAAAACCAAAACCTACCAATCATGCACCTCACACAACTTTCAACACTCAACATGCAAAATGTCATTATTGTGGCCTCATTGGTCATATATCCTCTACATGTAGAATCAGAAAGTTAGTAGATTTAAATATTTATGCATGGATACCAAAAACTAACCAGTCAGGACCCTACAAGAAATGGGTACCAAGAGTTTCATCTGTAAATTATTTTGTAGGTGGGATGCCCTTTACATGCTAGAAGCAAATGGATCCTCGACAGCGGTTGCTCACGGCACATGACCGGTGATGCTTCATTATTCGCAACATTGTCGAAGAAGAATAAAGAAGGATACGCCTCCTTCAGTAATAATTTAAGAGGGTACATAATCGGTATCGATGACATTGGTAAGGCTCCCTATCCTGTGATTAAAGATGTCAGTCTAGTTACCGAGTTAAAACATAATCTGCTCAGTATAAGCCATTTAGCTGATCACGGTTATGGCATTAACTTCGTCAAAGACAAATGTACTATAGTTGATAGTTCAACTGGTAGTACTATCTTTGAAGGTATCAGGGAAGACAACATATATGTTTTCTATTTGTTAGAAGATGCTAACAAAACAGGTAGATGTTTGATGGCCAAAAGCATTGAGAGTCAACTTTGGCATATGAGACTCGGTCATGCAAACATGGACACAATTTCAAAACTATCTACAAAGAAGTTGGTACGCGGCTTACCAGACATATCTTTCAAGAAGGATACGGTATGTAGTGAATGTGAAAAGAACAAAGCTACCCGTTCCATATTTAAATCCAAGAACGCTGTAAGTACCACTAGACCTCTACAATTGTTGCATATGGACTTATTTGGACCAAATAGAATTGCTAGTCTAGGTGGTAAGTTATATGCATTTTTCATTGTAGATGATTTCTCTAGATATATATGGGTGTATTTTCTTGCACGCAAGAACGATGCAATATCAGAATTCGTCACCTTTTACAAGAAAGTACAGAATGAAAAAGGGTTCATGATTGCTCGCATTCGTAGTGATCATGGCGGCGAATTTGAGAATGCAGAGTTCAAGCAATTTTGTGACACACACGGTTTTTTGTATGAATTCTCTTGCCCTAGGACTCCACAACAAAATAAAGTTGTGGAACGTAAGAACAGGACTCTATCTGAAATGGCTAGAGTAATGTTAAACCAGTTTAGTCTACCCAGATACTTTTGGACTGAAGCTGTCAATACAGCATGCTATATTCTCAATAGGGTTCTAATTTGACATATATCGAAGAAGACTCCCTATGAACTATGGTTTGATAGAATACCCACTGTTTCATATTTCAAGATTTTTGGTTGTAAATGCTTTATTCTTAATATTAAAGACAATCTGAGTAAATTTGATGAAAAGGCCGATGAAGGTATATTTTTAGGCTATGCAGCAAAGAGCAAAGGGTACAGAGTCTTCAACAAAAGAACCATGATCATCGAAGAATCAATTAATATCGAGTTTGATGAGCTAAATCAATACTTAGATGATGACGACAATGAAGACGTAATCACACCAAGTACAACTACTGCAAAACCTTCATACAAAAATGCAGAACCTTCAAACAAAGAAGCCGGAACCAGCAATCCTGAGGATACGCCAAAAGAGACGAGATTCTTGGCAGATCATCCAAAGGACTTGGTAATTGGTAAGATTACCAAGAGTGTAAGTACTCGTTCCTATAGTAAAGATATAGCTTCTTGTGTTGCTTTTATTTCACAGCTTGAACCCAAAAATATTGAAGAAGCATGTAGTGATAATTTTTGGTTAGATACTATGCAAGAGGAATTAAACCAATTCGAACGAAATCAAGTTTGGGAACTTGTTCCCAAGCCCATTGATCATCCGGTCACTGGCACCCGTTGGGTATTCCGAAACAAACTGAACGAGAATGGTTTAGTGACTCGTAATAAGGATCGAGTCGTAGCTCAAGGATACAATCAAGAAGAAGGTATCGACTACGATAACACTTATGCCCCAGTTGCGAGATTAGAATCCATTCGCATATTATGTGCATTTGCATGTTTTCATAATTTTAAGTTATTTCAAATGGATGTCAAAAGCGCATTTTTAAATAGTTTTATAAAAGAAGAAGTTTATGTAGCTCAACCTCCCGGTTTTACTGATTTCAAATATCCTGATTATGTTTTCAAGTTGAAGAAAGCCTTATACGGTTTGAAAAAAGCCCCTCGTGCTTGGTACGATCGTCTAAGTTCTTTTCTACTTGATAATAGTTTTTTAAAGGGAAAGGTTGACACTACATTATTTATAAAATCTTTGAATAACAACATTCTTTTGATTCAAGTCTATGTAGATGATATTATTTTTGGATCTACTGATGAATCTCTTTGTCAAGAATTTTCAAAGTGTATACAGAATGAGTTTGAGATAAGCATGATGGGAGAACTGAAATTCTTTTTCGAACTGCAAATAAAACAAACCAACAATGGGACGTTCATAAATCAAGCAAAGTACACAAAGGATCTATTAAAGAAGTTCGACCTGGAAGCAGTCAAGCCACTTAGCACTCCAATGGCAACTTCAACCAAGCTTGATATTGATGAACAAGACAAACCCGTCGACATACGTACGTATCGAGGTATGATCGATAGCTTACTGTATTTAACTGCTAGTCGACCAGATATTATGTTTAGTGTTTGCTTATGTGCACGTTTTCAAGCCAATCCTAAGGAATCACATCTGTGCGCAGTTAAGCGTATCTTTCGATACCTTAAAGGCACTTCTTCTGTCGGCTTATGGTATCCCAAAACTACGTCATTTGACCTAACCGGTTATTCTGATGTTGATTTTGCCGAATGCAAAGTAGATAGAAAAAGTACCAGCAACACATGTCATTTTCTAGGAAAAGCTCTAGTCTCTTGGTTTAGCAAAAAGCAAAATTCTGTCGCATTATCAACAACCGAGGCTGAGTATATCGTCGCAGGACGTTGTTGTGCACAAATTTTATGGATGAAGCAAACTTTAGAAGACTATGGATTGCATTTCACATACATACCCATTTTCTGTGATAACACTATTTCTATTAATTTGACTAAGAATCCAGTATGTCATTCTCGTACTAAGCATATCGAGATTCGACATCATTTTCTTAGAGATCATCAACAAAATAGAGATATAGACCTTGTATACATAGACACACAGAATCAATTGGCTGACATATTCACAAAACCTCTAGCGGAAGATCGTTTCAATTATTTACGTCGAGAATTAGGAATTTTAGATGTCAATAATATTAATTAATTTTGTTTTACTAATTAATTTATTCAATACTCAATAAACTATTTTTGAGACAAGCCTAAAAAGAGTCTGTCTGTCACCACGACTACGGTCGAAGCGAAGCGGTATTTAAGAGTTCTCCGATGAACCTCCGTTAGCTGGGACAGTACTCCTACATCTAATCTGAAATAGATGCTGAGTAAAAAATATTAATTTATAAAATAATATTAATTATATTATTTGATATTTAAAATTACTAAACTTTGAATTAAATATTTAAAATAAATTGATGAAAAAGATGTGGCCCACAAATTTTTTTTATAGCCAGGAAAACCCTTGGCGAATTTGGCCCGAGTTCGGTCCGAATTCGGCCAGAGTTCGGCTGGGTGTATATATGTTTCAGTCAGAACCCGAGGCCCCCATCTTTTTCATCCCTTCCAAAACCACATCATAGCAGCAGCAGTTGCCCGAAAACCCTAGTTCTTCTCTACCTTTCTTCTTCCAATCTACGTGGAGATCTTCGTCCAAAATTTGGATTCGTGCAGAGAATTACGTCCTCTATAGCATACTTGATTCTCAGAAGGTATAATTCCTTCTCTCCTCCACTTTCAAATTATTAGGATTTCTAGTTTTTGGGATAGAATGCCTAAGGGATTCAAACCTTTCAAGAGGAAGAAGACCCATGCCAGTGAAGAGGCATCGTCTTCTGATCTGCATACGGATTCCTCTCTTTTCTCCGGTATAATCGGATGACAGTGCATCGGATGAGTTTTATTTCAAAACTCCCGACCAAGCATTACTTTGGTATGCCGACTTCATTATGCGTACTATATGTACCGGATCTCCGATCAAATGGACTATATTTCCTGACCACCATCCTTACTTTAAGGCATTAGGGTTACATCACTTTGCTACTTTATAATTTCCTATAGCTACTAATGCCATTAGACTGTTTTACTATAATTTCGTGTTAGACACTTTTACCGCGAGAACTCGTGTCGGCGGGATAGATATCGAATTCAATGATGAATCGCTAGCAGAAATCCTTGGTCTTCCAAATGAAGGTGCCCCGCTCGATGACATCACTGACTTCGATTTCCTCGAGGGTACGACTCTTGTTAGTTTCAAGAATGAGCTTTGTGCGCCCGCACATGCTCGTCCTGGAAAGTTCAAGGCCAATAACTTGAACTTGTTTAACTACGAATTACTTCGCATCATCTATTCCACTCTACTTCCAAAATCCACTTCAAAAGATGATGTCACTGCACTCGATCTTTCTGCTTTATATCACATTCTTAAGGGGATTCCTTTTTTTGCCCCTAAGACTATCATTCAGATGATGGGTAGATGTCGCAGAAGAGACCGCAACCTCTCTTATGCGATGATCATCCCATGCATCTTTCAGAGATTTGATATTGACTTATCCACTTGTGCTCTGGACCCTGAGCCCAAGTTCCTCAAGCTTTCTCGTCGCAGCATTGCCACTGCTCCTCCACCTCCTGCACCTGCTCCTACTGTACCTGCTCCTACTGCACCTGGTCCTCCTCAGTCTTATCCTATGACCTTTGAGGGTATTCACCAGCATCTATCAGATCTGCAGACATTCTTCGTTGACACTTCCAGGGAACATGAGTTCCGTGACGTGACTCGGTTCCAGGCTATTGCCAACTCCTTTGCCGATCTTCGATTTGCACAGACGGGTCACTCTGCTAGCTCTCTTCTTCGAGACCCTTCTGTATCTGGCTATCGCATTGATGATGTGGCGGTCCACTCTTTGTTCCAGCCAGGGAACGTATACGATTGGTATCGTACTTCTGGTGCTACTCCACATACTTCTGGAGCTGGCACTTCTGGAGCTGGTCCATCTGGACATGCTGGCACTGCAGTCGATGATGATGAGGATGAGGATGACTTTTGAGTTGTTACTTTTTGAGACTGATGACTTTGTCTTGTATTTACTTGGAAATGCTCCGACATTCCAAGATAATATCAGTACTCTTTTTATTTGGATATGACATTTGGATGGACATGTTTTTTTTTATGACTTAGTTTAGTTTATTGTTCAACACTTTATTTGTTTCAGCTTTATTATAGCATTATCTTTCTTTTTGCTTCCATATAAACTGCATGTGACAAATACCATGCCTATGTTGTTTATATCATATCTGTTTATCTTATTTTTTAATGTTTATACCATGCCTGTGTTGAATGTCTTTATTCATATTTTTTTGTGTTTCTTCACTGCTTGTTACTTATGCATTTATTGCGGGAGAGCTTTCTCTTTGCAATTATTTTGCTAAGTGACAACGGAGGAGAAATAAAATCTAACATCTTCATGGATACAGGTTATGAACAATTTTTACATTTTATATCTTGGTACTTTCGGTACACTTTTGAATTGATCAAGACCAAAGATGTTATATCGGTCAAGGTTTGTCAATTATCAAAATGGGAGAGATTGTTGGCCCATTGGTCATGGTCAAACCTGATTTTAATAATTGATCAAACTCTGTCTCGATATACGAATCAATTCAGATGTTTACTTACGACGTTTTGGACACTGATCAAAGATTGGATATCTACTCAGTTCAAGACCGAAGCTGTTTGCCACTCAAGATTATATTTCCTTAAAGCAATGTAATTTTCATTTTTATTGAGTCTAGGAATACATTGTACACCAAGTCGTACCGGCAAATAGGCTATCTGAAATCGTTTTTCAAAACTGACCTATCTTTCTAAAATGACCTATGTTTTTGAAAAACATCTATTTTACAAAAAGCTTCTGAAGGATTTTCAAAAAGCCAAAAATTATTTTTCACAAAATCAACTGACCAAATCCTGACAGAACTCGGTCAGAGTTCAGCCAGAGTTCGGCCAAGTTGAACGTTATGTGAACGTTTGATTTTGAACTTGGTCTCCTTCAGTTGTGATTGGTTACAAAGAGTTCTGCCCGAATTCTGTCAGAGTTCTGCCTTTGGAAAAACTATAAATAGAGAAGGATTTCGATTATTTCAAAATACCAATTCACTTTCATCTCTTCTCTTCTAAAGCTTACGTTTTCTTCCAAAGAGTTCAAAAAGCTTCCATTTTTAAATTCCAAGCCAGTTGCAATCCTCTAGTCGATTTGCCAATGCGGTACGGTTTAGAAGTTTCAGAGCGATTGTAATCAGAGGCTTGATTGAAGATACACTCTTCACAATTGAAGTTGGTCGAGTTCTTCGTATCAAAGCTCGCGTCTGTAGAAGTTGCCAGGACTTCGTATGAAAACTTGCGGGATTTTTCAATAGTGGATTCAACTGGAAGCTAGAGTTCTTCCGACTGGACTAATCCTCACAAGAAGGAAACCAGTATAAATCTCTGTGTTTGCGTTTGCCTTCTGATCACTCTTTTTCATTACTGTTATTTATTTTGTTATTATTATTATATCTGTGATCTAACTGCTAACTAGTTTTTTAATTAGCAATATTCCGCTGCCTACTCTATTCACCCCCCCTCTAGAGTATTCTGCTTTACGATTTCATTCCTACAGCTTTCTCTATCTCCCCTATAACTAATGCCTTTCATAAAATTGGTCATTCTACGTAACTGTTATATTCCTTTATTTGGAGTCCGATGCCTAAGCACTAGTAAACACCACTAATTGTTCTTTTATCTTTTTTTCGAATAAACCACAAGCTCTATAATCTATAACTCCCTCCAGACTTATTGCTAACCCGCTTACCCCAAAGCCTTATTCTACTACCATTTTCTACCTCAACTAACTAATCCAAATTGAAAATGCTACTTCTCAAGGATACTTAGAAATGAGCTAGGTAACTATCTATGTTTCCCCCGTATATCTATATAGCTATCAATCATATATATTTATAGTTATCAACCCTATACATATATACACACATGTACCCATAATTGCATATCGGCTATCCAATATATATATCAAAATATGTAACTATTAACTGAATACATGCAATACACTAGAGTCAAATCATGAAAGAGATTGGGCCAATAGGTGTGGAAAGTGTGGTCTTAACGAGTTGCTAGAAAAAAATCAAAAAAATTCTATTGAAAACATGTGGTAATAGAAATGATTTCTAAAAGTAAAATCAACTACTAAGATTTCAAAAAAGGCCGAAGTTAAACAAATCAAGACAATTTTGGCAAAGTTTTCAATGGCGATAAGGAAACTAAACATGACATATTTATAACATGGATATTGTCTCAATAATATCCGAAAACCATACATATCCGAAGTCACTTTGCCTAGAGTTCATGCTCCGCCAGTGTAGTGTACATCTGGCTGCAGTGAACCCTTGGCTCCGTAACCCAAATAATGATAGATTACCGAATATTCTATCAACTTTATCCAATATTGATGGAATAACTCAAGAGATCAGAGATTTAGGATATAGTCTCAATAATATCCAGAAACCCATGAATACCTGGAATTATTTCGACTTAGAGTTCAGGCCTCGCTAGTGCGCACCTGGCTACAGTGAACCCGCGGTCTCCATAATCTAGATAAATGACTGTAGTGCGTATCTGCCATGCCATAGTAGGTTGTTGAATATTTTCTTAACTTTATCGATAGAAATTCCAAAGGAGTTTATGAAAATTCAAATGAGTTCTAAAAGTCCTAATCATGACAGAAAGTGACGTAGGTATCTGTTCTTTAGAAAACAAGGAGGTTGATCAGTACAAGTATCAGTTCTATAGGTCTTTAAGAATCAAGGGGTCACTTACCAGTAGAGGAGTATATGCTCTCCAACCTTTCTCTATTCAATGGAGTGAGGACATAAAATTATGGATTTAATCAAATCTGACTCTGACTAATAGAAATAATACGACTTTAAGCTATATGGAAGAACTAGTGAAATTATTCCTATCTTTAGAGAATTACCTAAAGGATATTGACCTATACTGGAATTATTTTGAGAAAATAATTCCTTATGGTCAAAGAAAACGTTTGGAGGACTAGATAAACAAGTTGGGATAAGTAATTAGTCCAGGACACTATGATAGAATATTTGAATTGATCAAGGAAAATCAGATTAAAGTAGCCTAACAAAATGATCAAAGGAGTTTGGAGGCTTGAGAATATTAGTCACTGATGAGAGGTTGGCTAAAGAGGGGTCAAAACTTCTAAAATAGTATTTGGTCTAGTCCCTAGAGAATTTTTAGAAAACCAATAGAGATACAAAAATAGTACTTAGGAAGGCACAAATAGTAAATATGTATAACCATACAATCGGCCTAATTTGTGATTGATCATTCATATATCGTAGGCTCCCAATGGTACTCTAATCCTAAGCACCATTAGACTGACCTTCATGGGCCACCACTAAAAATGTGACACGACTCGCTCCCGAATAATCGGATATGAGTCGGACTCGTCCAGCCTATTTTGTAGACTCAACGTAGTAAGCTATACTAAGTATCTAAAGAACATCACAAGATAAGATAGAATCCAATCACAACATCTATTTCGTTCCCAGTGTTCATCATAATACAATAATACAATGTCCAGAAAGTACAATCTAAAATACAAAATAAAACTTAAAACTAAAAGACAACAGTAACTCCTAGGTCCCGAATCATGTTGTCATCCTGCTAAGGTCTCGGGCTCCTGCCCACAGAAGGTAGAATTTATATCCTTAAGTTCACTTGCAACATATCCAGTCAAGAGCCGAGCAAAGTACATTCTACAATAATAAAACAAGTACGACATGTGAACAAGAGACAATGAAATTGGATGAACATGAAATGATAAATGCAGAATCTGAACATTAAACATGTATCAAAAAAATCCTAACATGTGATTTGAAATACAAACTAAAATATGTGACCGACTGGGTAAGCACATGAATAAGCAAAAGTAATGATATGGCTTAGAATCCCACGTGTACGATGTGAGACCTAAGCTATTCACATGAATCCTTGGATGGGTTTTGGTCACATATCTGTTGTATTTCCCTTTCCCCAGATACAAGTAAAGAACATGAACCAGAGTACAAGACCATATCGTGTAACAATATGTCCAATATGAAAAAGAATGTGACATGAAGTAAATGAGTCAAAATCATAGAAGTACTTGTCTTATCCTTGCAAATCAATGCGTCTCAAAGTCTCCACCTAGAGTTGGGCAAGAATAGATTAGTTTCTAAGATAGCGACTTACTAAATTGCTAACAATCCAGCTATTTACTACTAATATACACTAGTTAACTATATAGATAAACTAGCTAGTTAAACATTATAATATATTACTCACTAATTTTATATATATATATATATATATATATATATATATATATATATATATATATATATATATATATATATATATTCTCATATCTTTATACATTATATAAATTACTTGGGCTATTAAGCCCGGCCCAAATTATCAAAACAAAATAAAATAAGCACATAACAATATTTCTGGGCTGTCCAGCCCACCAATTAAACCAGCATGGCCTACTAGCTGAAACCTAAGCCCACTGCTAAATTAATTCAAACTAAGAACAAAAGCAGTATAAACTTAATACGTGCTGCGCCAAGCCTAGCCCACCTATAACTGGGTTGGAAGCCCGTTGCTAAATCCTTATAACGAAAATCAAAATAAATGCTCATACATTCAATCTGTTACTGGGCTTGAGCCCAGGAATTGGTTAGGGTTTATAATTTATAACTCAAACCACTCTTTCTCTAAACAAGAGAGAAATAAATAACAACCAAAAAGAAGGAAAAAAAGAGGAGTGGTGTGTCGCCGGAGGTGGGCTAGACGAGGAGACAATTCCAGAGACGGGTCGGCGGTAGAGATGTGCCAGAGAATGAGATGTCCAGACGGCAGGGTTCGACAGGTCTGGAGGCAAAATCTCTAGATCCAAGCGACGGCGAGGCTCGAGGGCTTTTGATCTGGCACGGTGGCAAAGCCAGGGGCAAATCTGTACATATCTGGTTGGAAAACACCAGACCCGCATAAGACGATGGTGGTGGTGATGTGAGGTTAGGTGGTGGAGACCGTAGCTTAGATCTGAACTTAGTCGACAGGATGGGCTTGGTAAGGAGTCGGTCGGTGGTGGTGGGGATAGTGAATAGGGTGGCGATCGATGGCTAATAGGTGAGGTCGGTTAGTGAAAATAGTGGAGATGGAGCTGTGACTGCATGGACGAGCGAAGATGGAGGCGGTGTTTAGTGGCCGGAGTTGATGGAGGTGGTGGAGATGAGGCTGGCTCGGTCAATAGTGCGAGGGTTGGTCGAAATGGTGGAGAGGAGACGTAGGTGATGATGCTGGTTGCAACAATGGCCGAAGATCGGCCGAGTACGGTAGGATAGAGTGGTAGAGTGATTCTATGGCGATGAGGTGGTGGTGGTAATAGAAAAATGGTGGATGGCGGAGGTTGGAGTGCCCGCCAATGGTGGTCGACGGTTGTGGTAACGATCAAAGGGACAATGGTGGTGATTGTTGGGGTGATCTGTGGAGATGGGTGCCAGACAACTCTGATGACCAGTGGCCGGAGTTTGGAATACAGGTGGTAGAGTTTGTCGGAAGAACGCGGTGGTCGAGTGGTAGTGGTGAGTGGCCAGGCTGGGCAACGCAGAAGGTTCAAGTTCCGGGGAAGAGGCAGTTCCAATCGATCCCGCATTCGCCAAAGAGGTGGGAGGAGCCGGGATGTCTATACGCAACATGGTGGAAGGTCCCTCAACTCGAACCGATAGGGGAGAAGGAATGCTTCTTGCTTGTACCAGATCAGCCCCTGGATCCTCTGCTATTTCCTCCTCTGCGGCCACATCTACCACCGGTAACGGAGAGACAGGACCTGCAGGTCCAGCACAACCAGCAATCAGCTTGACACGAAGAAGATGGAGTTGAAGCAAAAAAATCTTCTCGTTGGTAAGAAAGCGATATAGCTTACCCGAGGTGAAGGGTAAAGGCTGAGGCTCAGCCGGAGTTGTCTCAGCTCCTCCCACCGCTTCCACAACTCCAGTGAGGTCAGCGACGGCGCCCGAACAATCAATTTATGTCTTTCCCGTCTCTGTTGTACCGGGCAGAGATGTAATGATACCAACACTAGCTTGTGAGGATCTCGCACTCCAGGGTCGGGACCCAAAGAGGAAACCGCATGGGCGGCATCTGGTGATAAAAGGTTTATCTCCTCCGATGCCTGTAAAGGAGAGTCTTCAGATAACATCTCAAGGACAACATTGGGGCTTGTCGTGAAAGCACTTACCCCCATATCGACCTCGATACCACTACCCGTTTCCTCGATGCAAAGCCTACGGAACCTAGCCTCTACTCGCTTCTGAGAACGAGGTCTATCAGCGACAAGAGGTTCGGGCCCGCTTTGTGTACACGGAGGATTCGACGTAGGTGAATGCACACATATAGCCAAAGGACTTGTAGAGGGCTGGAGACCTTCAGAGTCATCTTCCTTCTTCTCCGTGCTGTTAGAGTCAGAATCAGAAGCTTTTCTCTTTCCCTTCCTCGTCCTTTTTCGAGAGTCCCTCAGTCGCTCCCCCAATTTTGTACCAACAATAAAACTGGTACGAGAATCAAAGTCGTTAGGAGGCACATTCACAGATACGTGATGAAGAGCCGCCATGTATGCGATACGCCCCGAAGTCTCGGCATCAGGTAAGACGAAGCTGGCCTGAGTATGGATCGTCGAATAATATTGCCAGGCTCGGATACCATCCAAGACACTCCCATCGAAACCCAGGCAAGGGTTAGGGCTATCCAAATATAATTGGCTATACCCAAATTGTCGAGAATACTGGCTAGGTAAGTATGGTTCTAGGTATACAACATTGCGGTTGCGGTACACCAGATGGGAGGGACGGATACTCTGCAGCTAGCGAAACAATTTTTCAGATAAAGACACGGACGCAACAGCACCATCAAGATAAACGCGTCCCATATCCTCCTCGGTAAAAGGCGGGACCAACATAAAAAAAGAGTATCTATCCACCTGCACGAGAGCAACTCGGTAATCAGAAAAGCTGGTATATTTCTAGGGCATGTCGCGATAGTGGTAGATGAAGGCATATTCACTTGTCGTATTGCCTTCCGGACCAGGTCACATCAGAGAGGGGTAATGCATCAACAACCACCCCATTAAATAATAATACGGCAACTCGATTCTATTGAAGGGTTTCGTAATATCATGAGCAGTCACTTTTGATGTAAAGGAACGAAGACCCCTATGGATGCTGCAAACCATAGCAGGAAGCAGAGCCAACTTGCTCTCAAAAACCAGCTTCACCGCTGGAAGGATCAGGTTGCGGCTAATCCTTTCGATCGCACCAGAACCCGCCGAAACGACGCAAACCCTCAACCATATCATAAGGTATCCAACCAAGATAGCCTTAGCAGACAGAGGTTGAGTATCGTGATAATAATAGCTAAAAGTGTCACTTAGGCTCCCAAATCTGTCACCAGCAGCACGGGACCTCTTAGTACTTTGTACCTGAGCATCCACCTGCTCCAGAGATTGGGGACTCCTAACAGCAACTCGACCAGATGCGCTAAGACTAAAAAGATAGCCATTCCAAGTCGTGATATGAGGAAGGTTCCCTTCTGAACTGTCATCCTTTTTCTTGGATATTTGTTGACATGTGCTATGGTAACATAGCAACTCCTGATATACGGCTAGAAACCCAAGATACTGCCGTTCTAGTTCTTCGAATTCTTTATTTGTCAGGGTATACTCCTCATAAGCCTCATCGCCCCAGGGTAATCTGGACACACCATGCATCTCGTGAAGAGCAAGCCCCATCTCTCCACCTGGAGTAAAGAAGGTCCCCGTCTGGCAGTTGTACATGTCAAACAATGCCATAAATAATTTTGGGTTCATAAACAAGCCAAGCAGGATCCCCTAATGGCGTAATAGAGGCCAATCTGTCGTAGGATGCCCTCATACTTCGCCAGGATCCAAGAAGTCAGGTTAACCCATGGAGGGGAACGATGTTGCCAGTTCAGTAAGGACAATCTCCCTACAGGGTATGACCCTTTACGAGCAATCTGATTCAAAAAAGGTGTCAGCTTTAGAGAAAAACATATTGGGCTTCAGCTTGTTGATGAGACTGCCAGGAGCCAGCCCAATAACGGAGTAGCTCATTGATTCCTTTACTGTGACATTGACCTCGTGGGGTTGTTAAAACGGATATAGCCCACAAAGATACCCTGTTGATCCAGAGTTAGAGAACTCGACATCTTCCTCTCAAGAGGTACCATATTGAAACCGGATAAGGAAAAGTGGCGCTCCATTAATGGTATGTGGATTGCCTCCCCCTGAAAGTAGAAGTCCCAACTCTCAAGAGTCTCTATGATGCTCGAATCTAAAATAGCCAGGGAATTCCCGAATAAAAACATATGCTTCAGATGAATGCCATTCAGTTGCCCGAAGTTCATCATGCTAAGTAAGAAAAAGAAAGACTGGTTTCTGATCTCCCTCAGTCGGTCTTTCTGTTGATTTTGGTTAATCTGAGTCGACACATATTCGATTATCTGGTCAAAATTTACATCCAACGCAGATTGAGCATATCCTATCAAAAGTTCCCCCGAGGGAGCTAAGGGCAAGTTCACTGCAAAAGACAGAGAAGAAGTAAAAGTTAGAAGTTCATCCTTTCAAACTAGCCAAAACAAGACCCAAGCGGCATAGCGGCTTAAAGAACATGAGACGTATGCGGTTAGGTCATATGCTCATGTGGCACAGTCGGGGGACACTTAGGCCGCTCAAACAAAAAAGGTGCTCATACGGCTCAGTCATAAGGCTCTCACGAGGCACTTATGCGGCTCAGTCACAAAGTGTTCATGCGACTCAGTAATGAGGCATTTATGCGGCTTGGACTCGAAGTGCTCCTATGGCTCGATATATGAAACACCCATGCGGCTCTGCACGAGTGAAACGATTCAAAGGCAACGAACGACGACATCGTGGCCGTCCTAGGCGGAATCATGGCTTACGGGTGGACTGTGTGTTGGCTCGGGCATACACCAGACGTAAGGCCAGGTATTTCAAAACACTATCAAGGTGTACCAGCCATCATGCTTGATAGATGCGAATACCATAAGTAAATGTCCAAATGGCTCACATAGCCAGCGACCGATGCATATAGATTAAGTTGGCTCGATTGCGGCAATCGGCGTGCGAGACCTTGCAGTGAAACAAGTGAACATGTACATCAGAACAATGATTTTAGAATATAAAATATCTTGACATGTTTGAGTACTTGGTACAAATTGAGTCAGAAACACGCCCTTGACACTTGAATCCTTATGCGATACTATGTTAAGTTATTACATATGAATTGTTGTCTAACATGGTTTACTTTGGACAGGGAAGGCCGGACGGTAAGTATGGGTAAGTCATGTATGCATTTCCATACAACACTCGAAAATGAATGATAACACGAGATAGGTTTCAACGATATGCCATAAAACTGACCCTAAGGAAATATTAGCAAGACAATGAATGATAGACGATGCACAAAAGTAAATAGAACGTGTTTGGTAATGATAGCAATGTGGACGAGCTAGCCTCCCCACCAGTGCATAACAATGTACTGATAACCCCACAGATTTCTTGCAGGGTGCAGGAGACGTCGTCGGGTGAGTAGCTTCCCTCGAACGCGCTAAGGCGCGGAGCTAACTCTGGAGCCTTGGAGCATTGCAAGGAGCTGAAGCACCATATACAGGACATAATGTATCGGAACATCGCCATGAATCATTCTACATTGTAAGCCACTTGGCACGCCTTTATGTTTCAGAGAGAGAGAGAGAGCTTGAGCGACTTGTAATCGCGGCCTAGCACCGCTTGTAAACTTCTTGAATATCAATAAAGAGATTGAATTTGTTCTAACTTGTGTTTTTTTACTTTCTGCTGTAAAATGGGAATACTCTGTGCGACTCTGTGGCCTAGCTCAAATCGGCCGTTTCTGGACTTGGCCTTACACGAGAGCAACTTAGTCTCATGCGGCATCACAAGTTAGCGAGGACGAATGCTCCTACGAGAGCGGGACATGACATAAGGAGACAGACACAATCACTCCGCCCCTCCAAACAGAGTCAGGGGCTGGAAGCAACCGCTTCTTATCCAGCGGTTCGAAATTTGGAAGCAGCCAAGCAGCAGTGTCAAAGAACACTATGTCGAGGCTTCGTATGGAATTAGCCTTGCCTCATGAAATGCCATATGTACTTCCAGGTTCAGGTAAATTTCTGAATTTCATTTATCCTAATCCCTTTGACAATGTTTTAACAATAGTGTATGTTGATCGCAGAAGGACCTGTGGGAGCGACCAGCTCGACAATGGCTCCTTTGGACAGAGGAAGTCAAGCAGGAGAAGGGAGCTCATCTCAGATGCCCAAATTCATGTCCCCTGGTACACAATCTGAAGTACCTCCAACTGCTGTAGTAGTAGAAACTCAGATGGAAGTGGTGGCCACTCCAAGCGCTCTGGCGACAAACAGATTTGTTGTGGCTTCTTTCACCAAAGTATTCTATACATCTCTGAGGCCTCTGGTTCAAAGGGTAATAGAGAAGGATAATATTCCTTTTACAACAGTCAGAAGCGCTTTATCTTATCTAATTGGGGGTATCCACGATATGGGAGATCAGGATCTGGCCACCTACTTAGAGCATGTATTGGACGAGCTTGAGGAATCCATTAAAGTCTACAAGGACCTCAAAAGAGGGAATATTCAACAACTCGTGGACGCAGAATGTGAAGCCATGGCTCGTGAAGCTGAAACGAACAAAGCTAATTTTGAAGCTTTCTTGATAGCTTTCTTCCAACGCTCCGCAGAGATGGACGTCCAAATTACTGAAGCGACCTCCACTGTCGAGCATCATAGAACTGAAACTACAGACAAAAAGAAAGAAGCTTTTGATCTGGAAATTAAAATTGCTCGGCTCCAAGAACAACTCAAGGCGACTAAGTAACATATAGAAGAAGAAATCCAACTGCATCAAGCTGCTGCAAGCCAGTTGGATATTTTGAAGCGTCAGAAAGACGACTTTGTTAGAATACAAAAATAAAGATTTTGCACGCCGGACAACTACTTTGCACCCTTTCGACCCAAAGTCTGGAAGGGTCCAAGCTAGACAACGGGTGCTTGATTCCTGTATAGAAAAAGCCAAGGCTTTGAAGAAGCGGATCGCAGACCTCATCACTCAGCCTCCAGAATAAAGCAATCCCAGTTGTTATCTTTTTTTACCTTTCATATGATGTACTCTTTTTGAACATTTTGAACATCATTAATGAAATGAAATTTTTTGTGGTTCTATTACTTGTTGCATATCCTGTTAAAGATATAAGTAATAGACTAGAAAATATATTCAGAGGTACTGGACGTGACATATTTCTTTGTGGAAAATAACAATATTCATTATATCTGCTCAGAGGTAATGTGGACGTGGCAGAATATAATTCTTGAGATATTATTATTTTAAAAGACGACTTTATCAGAGGTAATATGGACGTGATAAGTCATTTGATATAGAAAATAGAATTCAAAGGTAATGTGGACGTGAACTCATTTTTTATTGATGATCTTCAAGTCAGCTGGGACTCAAAGACAAGATATCATGTCTAAAGCAACCAAGTTCCAAAAGACGATACCTATGATAAAATGATTTGAATAGGCTCCACTGGGGATTTTACTCGGATAGCTGAGAATTGTACAAAATTTAGAGAACATCTTATACATAGTATTTCCTTAGAATTTTGCCATTGATAGGCATCATAGCGACTCGGCCATCCATACTAGTCAGTTGATAAGCTCTATTTGAGAAAACTTTGCTTACAATGTAGGGACCTTCCCACTTTGCTTCGAACTTGCCTTTACTCATATGCGCCATAGTCATAGGACTTCTGAGTCATAGGACTTCTGACATTCAAGATTAATTCTCCTTTCTAAAATACTCGTATTTTGACTTTACGGTTGAAGGCTTTTGATATGCGGGCTTGATATAACTCAATGTGTTGTTGAGCTAGGAGCCGTTTCTCGTCAAACGCTTCAAGCTCCTGAAGTCTAAGACGATTTTTGTTTTCTGTTATGAGTTCATTAGCAATAGAAATCCTTAGGGAAGGGATCTGAATCTCTAACGGTAGAACAGCTTTGCACCCATACACCAAAGAGAAAGGTATGCAACCTGTTGGAGTGCGTATAGTAGTGAGATAAGCCCATAGACATTCTTCCATATTTTTACTCCAGTTTCTTTTATTGGCAGAAATGAATTTCTTGAGAAGCTTGATGATAGTTTTGTTGAATGCTTCAACCAAACCGTTAGCTGCAGGATTGTAGGTCATGGAACCAACATTATTGATTCTTTTATCATCACAAGACCGAATAAACTTTTGACTGATGAAATATGGTCCATTATCATGAATGATTTGTCGAGGAATACCGAATCTGTATATCACACGATGTTTAATAAAATTGATGACGTTGCTAGTCTTGACTTCAAATAAAGGTATGGCTTTTGCCCACTTCGAAAAGTAATCGGTTATAGCAAGTACAAACCGATGTCCTATAGACAACGGTGGATTAATAGGACCAATGATATCTATGCCCCAAGCTTCAAAGGGCCATAATGCGGCAGTCGGATGAAGGAACTCCGACGGTTGATGGATAAAGTCTGTATGGATTTGACAGGCTCGACATTTCCTTGCATATTCAATGGCATTTGATACCATAGTGGGCTAATAGTAGCCCATAGGTCGGATACGATCTTATAATTTAGGACTAGGTTGATGTGTACCACATACACCATCGTGAGCTTCCTGTAGTATTTGTTTTGCTTCATCTCCCGCAAGACAATGTAAGAGTAGACCATCAAATGTTCGTCGATAAAGGGTCTTGGAAGTATGATTATAATAAAATTGGATTGATCGCGTACGTATTGTTGTAGCTTCCTTATAATCTTCAGGTAAAATGTCATGTACCACGAAGACAATGAAAGGAGCTCTCCAGTCTTCACTAATGACATTGATTTCAGTTGAATTACTGAACTCAATATTTGAGTTATTCTGAATGCAAAAATAACTCTCTGTTAGTGATGACAATCATTTGTTGCCTTCTCACTGGGATTGCTAATATGGACGCCAAATTAGCTAATGTATCAGCCTCTATATTGCATGTCCGACGTACATGTTCAATGAAGAAGCCCTTGAATGATGTAGCCAGCCTAACGGCCACTTCATGATATGGGACGAGATCCTGGTGTTGAACTTCATATGTGCCTCTAACCTGATTGACGATCAGTTTAGAGTCTCTATATACTTTAAGATGTTCAATATCTAATTATTTAGCCAATTAGAGACCAATGAGCAGAGCATTGTATTCAGCCACGTTATTGGAACATGACTCATCTAAAGAATAAGCTCTTTGAACAGCTAATCCTTCTAACGATACGAGGACGATTCCAACTCCAGCGACAATGGCACATTTTGGTCCTATTCTGGATGTACTGTCAAAGAATAGATGATAGGCAATAATTTCTTCTGAAATTATGTTGGATTCCAAAGTTTCATCCGGAATCTCGTCATAGAAATTAGATGTTTCGAGAATTGGATGAGCTGCCAGGAAGTCAGCAAGAGCTTGATCCTTAACAGACTTTTGAGGAATATAAACTATATCATATTGTGCTAATAATATGGCCCATGTAGCAAGCCTAGAATTGAGTGTACTGGACTTCTTCATCAAGACTCGGAGAGGGTTAACTCTGGAAATAACAAGAATAGTTTGGCCGGTGATGTAATGTCTCATCTTTTGAACAACAAACATCAAAGCTAGACATTCTTTTTCCACTGGGCTGTATCAATGTTCAGCTCCGATCATTGTACAACTGAGATAATAGATAGCTTGTTTATGACCTTTTTTATTCTTCTGAGCTAGTAAGTCATCCAATGAATGATCCATCACTCGAACATACATTAGGAAGGGTATTCCTAAGACTGGAGACACTAAAACCGGAGGGTTCATCAAGTACCGCTTTATATCTTCAAATGCTTGTTGGCATTCTTCAGTCCAAATAAAAAAAACACCTTTCTTCATGAGTTAAGTAAACGGTCTACAGCATCCAGAGAGATTTGAGATGAATCTCCTGATGTACGCAAGCCGTCCCTGGAATCCTCATAGCTCTTTTAAGTTGCGTGGAGGACGCATCTCTTGAATGGCTTTGATTTTCTCAGGGTCAACGTGTATACCTTTAGAGGTAATAACGAATCTAAAAAATTTGCCATTAGAAACTCTCAGGATTGACTTGGTGGGATTCATCTTGAGTTGATGTTGGCGTATTAGATCGAATATAGTTTTCAAGTCTTGGATGTGGTCTTCCTTTAGACAACGTTTGACAACAATATCATCTATATAGCATTCAACTGTCTTCCGTAAATGATCACGGAAGATAGTACTTATAGCCCGATGATAAGTTGCAGTAACATTTTTAAGACCAAACGACATGACAATGTTGCTATAGACTCCGAGAGGAGTGAAAAAAGATGTATATTTCTCATCTTCTGGATGCATCTTGATTTAATTATATCCTGAGAATCCATCCATTAAAGACATTCGTTCAAATCCGTAAGTATTGTCGATCATGACATCAGTGATCGGAAGAGGTAATTCATCCTTGGGACAAGCTTCTTTAAGGTCTCTGAAATCGATGCAGACTCGGATGAGCTTCTTGACTTCAGCTTCTATAGCGTCCATCATGTCAGGTCGGAATTGACGTTGTTATTGCTTGACTAGCCTTATATTCGGCAGAATGTTGAGCTTGTGGATAGCGATTTGGGGATCCAATCCCGACATGTCTTCATAGCTCCAGGCGAATACATCAATGTATTCCCTAATAAGTTGAATCAGTTCTTGTTTATCAGCTTCAGGGAGGCTTTTGCTGATGAAGATTGGTCTTAGGGAGGCTTCGTCTCCAATATTGACTTGAACCAACTAATCTTCTGTAGGCGGCTCACATTGTTCGAAGCAAAGTTCCCATTGAATATCCATCCTTTGTGTCCAAGGATCAGATTCAGGGGCTTCGGCAAAGTCTTCGTCGTCTTCCGAGAACTCGGAAGTTACCATATTGGAAGATAGGGTCACTCGATGGATGTGCCCTATACTAGTGTTTGAATCCCATGAAATAGAGTCAGAAGAGTTAGATTGTTCTTCTTTATTGGATTCTGAGGCTTCTGGAGTCTAAATTGGCGAGGTATAACCCAATTCCCGCTTCGTTTTGCTGTAATATTGTTGTGACTTTCCTTTTGGAGCAGGGATATGAATAGGAGTTCGCCTTTCCTTACCACCATTGAAACCAGCTTTAAAATTATAGCCTATCTTTTGAATGATATCTTTTGATTGTTGACTATAACGACGTAGTTGAAGTCTTCCGTTATCGTGTTTTTCTTCTTCACTATCGGGTGTGATCTTCTGTTCTGTTCCTTTACTAAAACGTATAGGAAATTCATCTTTCTTCTTGGAAGGAACTAAGAAGAAGGAGTCTTGCATTGGTTCGAGCAATACTTCGTCTTGGAGAGGTTGAACTACTCCTATTATAAGTGGTTCGAAGTTATCTAACATTTCGAAATAACATCGACTATAATAAGACATCAGTATACTGTAAAGGAGATACTACTTTATTAATTTGTACATCATTATTTATAATAGGATTCTTAGCCTTAAGAGAAAGCTTAGTAAGATTGATAACCAGAGGAGGAGAAGGAAAAGGAGAATGTTTATTACGACGAAGGTCGATAACAAGAGGCTCAGAAGAGATGAGCTCCCTCTGTTCCATTTTTACAGTAGGAGGCTGTTTGTTATGATAGAACAGATGGATAGTCAATGTCTGAGAAGAAGATGGACGAGTAGTACGTCCTTTGACTGGGATTATAAGAACATCATCTGAGGTGTCTTTCTGATCTTCCTCACTATTCATCGCCAACACAACCTTCATGAACTCTTCTTTGTACATCCGAGAATCAGTACAATATGCTTTAATGCCCCTGAAAGGATTTAGGTCAGCTACTTTCTTCTGGACTTCTCCATTGACGTCTACATATTTGAATCATTGGTGGAGAGTGGATGGTACAATGTTATGCTCATGCAGAATGGGTCTTTCCAGCAAAGCATTATAGGAGCCATGATTATCGATCACGTAGAAGGTAACCTTTGTACGAAGATTGTCGATTTGAACTTTCAGGAGAATCTTCTCCAAAGGTTTACTTCTTTCGGAATTAAATCTCAAGATTGTCGTGATGGTTGTTGAAAGATTATGTACAGGAATCTTTAATGCATCTAGTAGAGTCTTCGGCATGATACTGAGTGCAGACCCAGGGTCGATCAAGATGCGATCAACCTTCATGGTATCGACATATTTCGTGAAGTAGAGGGGTCGGTCATGACGATTATCTTCCAGCAGCATATTATCTTGTTTAAAGGTGATGTTGGGCATCAGCTCCATCATACTATGACAATGAAAGTAGGTTACAGGCTCTTCTTCTGGCTTCTTGAGGAGTGTTAGACAAGTATCAGCTTGCATCAAAGCTTCACTCAATGTTTTTCGAGTTTCCTTCGAGAGACGCAGTAGCTCAAAAATTGATAACCTTGTCGGGGTATTAGCCAGATGAGCCAATATATCAAAGTTATATGGCTTCTTGAGTCCCAGAGCTGGAGTCTTCTTTAATACTTTATCGAAGCGGACATGCTGCTTTCCTTTGTCGGCTGTCGTCGATTTGGGAGGAGTTAGTTCCACTGGAGGAGATGAAACCGATAGAACATTGACAACATGAGAAGATGATGCTGGAGGAGCCTCCGGAGCTAGAGCAGGGTTATCTTGACTTTCTGAATAGTCTCTCAGGTAAAGTCTCCCAGACCTGGTACGAGTTAAAGCCTCTTCTTCGGATACAGGTTCAAAGGACACCATAATGCAACTCTTTGCCTGGATCTTGATTTTGGAAGGTTTCTTTAGGCAAGATAAAGAGTTTGTCCAGTAACCCAAACCAACACCAGATTGGTTGTGTGAAAGGCATAGAGAAAGAGGTACAGAAGATCCTTTTCCATGATTCAGGCTGGGAGCCTTTTGTAGATTATATCCCATCTTCTGCATGAGTTTGCAGGATTGTTGACTATATATATAGAAGGCTGGTTGATAATTCGTTTCTAGCTTTGGCAGCATTGTCTCAGAAGAAGAAAAAGAAGAAGGATCTGTCGCCGAGGTGAAGGTAGCAGTTAAAGGTGGAGGACAATGTTCATCCAATGAAGTCATGTGACATGACTTATATTTGGTTGCTTTCTTGGACCTTGAAGAAGGTGCTTCAAAGTCAGCCACTAAATCAGGATGAATCCACATAATCTCCCCTTTATCAGTAGATAGAGGAACAAGACCATCAGTTCGTGCAAGTAGGAGATATAACAATCTCCAAAGTAGTTCTCGGGATGGAAATGATACCGTCCTGCACAAGTTGAGCAGGAAAATTGCCAAAATGTAGAGAGACGACGTTAGCCGTTATAGTCTTTTTGTCTTGTTGGAGAGTAATTGCACTAGAATTAACCATCTCCTGGATCTTGCCTTTAAGCACATAGCATGCTCGAGTTGGATGTCCGATAAATCTGTGGTAAACCTAATATTTAGGGTGGTCAGTTTTACCTACTTCCTCTGGCTGTTTAGCCTCTGGCAGTTGAAGTTTATTGCTCTTGATCAGGTAATCAAAGATGCTCATGACATCATCTTCATCAAAGGAGTATTCTTCTTTCGGACGTGGTGCTCTCTGTAGTGGTGTCGTTGGAGTAGGTGTTGATTGACCTATGTTGACGGCTAGAGTTTCTTTGCCCTTGACATTGATAGCCAAAGTCTTTTTACCCTTACGGTTGTTCTGACAACCACCGTTATTTGCTGTAGCATGTTCATCTTTTTCAAGATTAGGCATCTGAATACCTAATTGTTTGAACTTGTCAGTACTTTTTTCTGCCGCTTTAGCGTTTATTATGAATGAAGGCCAATCCTGGAACTGTGTCGATCCGGTCCACATGCTGATTATAGGCAACAGTTTTGATTTGCAAGTGTCTAAAGTCAAAGCATCTAGAGTTCCGAGAGGTATTTTGAATGCCTCACGGTGGAATCATTCAATGAACCGTTCGGTTGTTTTATTGTGTCGCTGTTTAATTTTAATGATAGCAGACATAGTTATGTCATATGTTTCCTCATAAAATCATTCCAGAAACATTTGTTTAAATCCGAAAAAAGAGGTTATACAAATATCTGGCAAACTACGGTACCAGTCGTAAGCTGCACCTGCTAAACATCCGACGAACACCCTAGTGAGTGGAGCAACATTCGACTGTAGTTGATCAGTCATTACCTCAAAGGGATTGAGGTACTGACTTGGAGATGTGCTGCCATCAAACAGAAAAATAGTAGGGGGTTTATATTTGGGAGAAAATTGAACTTCCTTCCACTCTATAGGATAAAGTTGCTTGATCCCAAGCTTCTGTAAGCCGTCTTTCTGCTTGAAGGCTTCAAATTGAGTACGTAAAATTTTTACGACCTCATTAGTGTCTTCCGATGATTTTGGAGCAGTGGATTGATTTAATATGTTGGGAGGGGGTACTGTATGATGAGTACCACCTCCAGCACCAGATTGACTTAGAATAGCTTGCACAGGTATGGAAGCGGTGTTAGGAGACTGTATCCTAAGACCAATATTGATGAAAGCTGATATCGTTACAGGTTCTTGGGTCGAAATTAGATTCACAACGGTGGAACCGTATGTTGTGTCATAATTACAGCATGCATACCTGTCATCATTTCAACCATGCTATTCAAACTAGCCTCTAAAACAATAATTCTCTTCTCTTGACTGTTAGAACTAGAAGCATCTTGATCTTCTATGACAACATAAGCAGTCACTTCTCTAGCTATCGAAGACGAGCTAGTAGAAAATATGGTCCTTTCAGAACTTTCACTATCAGCATCAAAGTCATACAAGGAACTACCCCCAGGATAAGTGATAGGGATGTCCTTTTGACTGAAGGCATCATGGTTGGAATCAGAAAGATTTCTTTGGCCGATTATTTCTTGGTCGGAAGGAAGATTCCTTTGACCGATTTTTTTTTGGTCGGAAGGAAGATTCCTTTGACCGATTGTGTCTTGGTTGGAAGGAAGATTTCTTTGACCGATTGTGTCTCGGCTTCTTGATCTGGTATATTGGTATACTCCTTCACCGGATTCACGAATCCGATCTAAGTACTGTTGACTGGGATTGCGAGGTACATTGCGTCTTGGACGCTTTTCACCCCCTGTGCTTTGAGATGTCATGTTGACAGAGGCATACAATAATTCGTCTTCATCCACTATCATTGGTTGAGGAACCTGAGAGTAATTCAGACGGTCGAAGATAGACTATTTAGCTGATTGACAACAACATTTGATAACTACTTCATGGTGATGGTTACAGTAATGTTCTTGGGACTGCATTACAGATGGATGAGACAGATTTGTGATCTTTCGCTTCTGTTTAAGAAGTTCACGAAGATCGATTACAACAATAGGATGAGAAGAAGTCGAAGGAACATATTCTTTAATGATGTTAGGAACATGATTCCGATTCTTGAGATGTCCTATTCCTTGAGTGTACAAGGAATTGTTGAGTTGGTTAGCATAGGTAAAAGGGTTCTTGACTTCAGTAGTCTACTTCTGGCACAAGTTAGCCACTGGCGCAGGCTGTTTGCATTTTGCTGAAGTAGGTGCTGACTGGCGTATGTTGAGATAGGTGTGCAGGTCAGATAGGTCTGCTATTTGTGTATCTGTCTGAGATACTAGCAGCTTACCCTGCTTGGATCTTGAGATGCGCAGGGTTGGAAGATCCGGAGTTGCATTCTTAGGATTTTATAGAATCCCTTTTTGTGTTGCGCAACCTGTTCTTATGTGCCTGGCCTAGCACAACCGGGTAAAAAAAAGTTCAGTTTGAACAGAACTCACTTTCTTAGCAGAGATTTAATTATCTATATTCATAGGAGTAGAGTTTCTGTCCAAAAGAGCTTTTACACTGACTGGCACATAGGTGCCACCGGAGATGCTTTCTATCGAGTCAAGGACTGGGGAAGAATTAGAAAAGGCCAAATGACGCTTTCCTTTATTCTGTGACGAGGCTGGAATAGGTGTATTCCTTGCAAAGTTCAAAGTTGGAAAAGTAGTAGCTAAAGAGCATTTCCCTTTGTTTTGTGGCTGAGAGGCCACAGGCGCAGGTTGCACAGGTTGAGAAAAGGCCAAAGGGCGCTTTCCTTTGTTCTGTCTAGCACTCTCGCTAGATAAGTTCTTCCCCGAGTTTAGAACTGAAGAAAAAGAGGGAGCAGCCAAAAGGCATTTCCCTTTGCTCAGAGTCGAAGAGGCAGTAGGCACAGGTTGTGTAAGAGCAATAGTTGACAGAGAGGCAGTCTGCACAGGTTGTGTAGGAGCAATGGTTGGCAGAGAGGTAGTCTGTGTAGGTTGCACAGGAGCAATGGTTGGCAGAGAGGCAGTCTGCACAGGTTGTGCAGGAGCAATGGTTGGCAGAGGGGACTTGGGAGTCCACACAGTGCGCGTCTTGCTCTTGGCAGCAACTGCGGTGCGCCTAGTACCCCTAGCGCTGATCATTGCTTCGTAGGCGGTTTGGTCAACTTGAACGACCAAAGTCTTCTGCGTCTTGCCGATCGACGCGGTATCACATTGAGTTGTCACTTTCTCATCAGAGAAGAAAGTCGTCCCCAGTAGAGACGCCATTTTGTTTGCAAAAAACAAAAATTTGATTACAAACTAAGAAAAGAGTACAATAGTACAATTAATTTCTGGAGAAGTACAACTATAGGAATCTGATCAGAAGACGATCACTTTATCCCTTGAACGATGTGATATCGAAGACGCGAGCCTCTGGAAGATGCAACAGCACTTTGTCAGTAGATTATGATCATTCATGATGCTTTAGAACTGATTTGAAACTCTATTTATAGAGTTCTTGAAATAACTGTTTAGCAGTTATTCTGGGTGGTTGTGGGCAGTATAGTAAATACGTTCTACGAGATTAGTGGCATGTGCGCCACGTCTTTATGCTTCCGAACATTAGTTTGATCAGGTTGCTCATGGGCGCAACTCAGGAACTTGCATTGTATTCTGATTATTCTTTGTATTTTATTAGTAACCATCATGTACCTTGAAATACTGCACGAGCTGCTAGCTGTCATTAATAAATAACTGAGAAGATCTTCTCGAGCACCGCATTGCACGGGAGTCGAATGGATTTCCTTCAATTTTTGTGCTGTTAGCTGTCAGGTAATGATGATGGCCATCTCAAGGGGACTGTCACGTGGCACTCGCGCAGCCTGGCTCTGGCGCAACCTGATGGTGGCGCAAGTTGATAATGTGGCGCAACTTGATAGTGGCGTAACTTGATAATGTGGCGCAACTTGATGTTCTGACTTCCATTTGAGTGGTGCAACTTGATTTTTAGCCTCTACAACTACAACGACCCTTGAATCATATTATATAATTTTGATCGTAACTAGATTTTGTTTCTGATTTTGATATTAACTTAATCATGTCATGACAATTTTTGAGTTCTCTTAATATACCTAAATTATTTTGATCATATTATGATCATATCTAATTTGATAATGATCATAGTTATATGATTTGGTCTTTATTTCTGAATGATTTTGATCTTAATCACAATTGTGCCTAAATGACTTATTTCCTTTTTATCATGTTTCAAAGCGATTATAGATTTTGATTTGCTCATTCCTAAATTTGATTTATAGTTAAGTCAAATTTTCAAATTTTCTATTTTGATTACCCTTAGTCATTTCATTTATTATCTTTCACCTATGAACCAATTAGTAGTGACTATATCATTTTGACCATATTTTTTTGGATGGATGGTATTTGAAATTTTTCTAGCCATGTTAGTAATGCCTAAATGATTTTGATTTTGACTTGGTTATGCCTAATTGATTTTGGTTCTTTTGGTCATGACTAGGTTATACCTAAACAATTTTGATTATGTTTATGACTAATTTTCGATATCTTGATCATGCATACGACTTCAATTTTACTCTTGAAATATTTTGATCAAATCGTGCCTAAAATGACTTAATCATGCTTCGAATCAATCCTAGAACTTGACTTTCGCTCATATTTATATTTAATTTTGGGTAAAGCTAAATTTTCAAAATTCTTGGTTTTATTCTTAGTCGTATCATATCTATTTTAGCACCTATGGTCCTAATAGCCTAAATAATTGTGACCAAATTTTGACTAAATCGTGTTTAAATGATTTAAAAATTTAGTCATAGTCGTGGTAGTTATGCCGAAATGATTTCTTATTGGATTTAGGTCATAATTTTATTTTTGATCATATTTACGATTTAAAGCATGAAAATATCATTTTGGTACTATTTTTACTGTGCCTAAGTTTTGATTTAATTTATCATGTTTAGGATTTATTATGCCTAGATTTTAAACTTTGATCGCTTTTAGAAAATCATGATTCTACTAGTCGTACTTCAATTCAGATTCTATGTTTAACTAAGTTTAACAATTTTCAAAATTTCCAATTTGGTTAATCTTAATAGTATTTATCGTGCTATTTGAAATTTTGAGGACAAAATTTTTGTAAGGGGAGGAGATTTGTAACTCCCTAAATCATTTTTATGAATTTTAGAATTTCTATTTTGAAAAGTAGAATTTTGTTAACAAAACCTGATTTTAAAAGAAATAATATGATTCTTTAAAATAATTAATTGGGATTTATCCAATTTTAGCATTTTATATTAATTATGATTATTAATGTTAATGATTAATTCTGATGATTATTTATAGGATGGATTTATTTTATACTATTGGATTCCTAATTGCCTACCAAGTTTGGACTTGGATTGTGGGCCTATGCTTTGGGCTAGGGAATAGCTATTTGTTAATTAGTCGCAATTAGGAATTAGTTATCAATCATTAGTTAATTAGTTAATAGTTAGTGTTAATTATTGGATTGGTTAGATATTAGTCACTAATTACTAGGTTGGTTAGCAATTAGTTGTTAGTGGATTAGTTAGTTATGGTTAGTTGGTAGCCTTTCTCAGTCACCCCTAGATCTAATGTAAATTACATAGCATTGCCATTCTACTTATGGAGCACTACACAATACTTTTTTACAATTTTACACCCTCCCTCCCTCTCATTGACACTGTCAGCACAGCTCTCTGGCCACCCACCACTACGACTCGACCACCCTGTTCTTCAGGCCGACTCCACCACCTGTATTCCAAACTCTAGCTATCGGTCAACAGAGTTGCTCTAGCACCCATCTCCACCGACCACCCTTGCGATCACCACCATTATCTCCTTGATCGTCACCACAACCGTCCGCCAGCTTCGGCGGGCACTCTAACCACCGCCATCCACCATTTCCCTATTAGTACCACCACCTCCTCACCACAGAATCAGCTTTGGCGGGCACTCTAACCACCGCCAACCGTCGGCCAGCTTCGGTGGGCACTCTTTATTATTAATATTATTATCCTTATAAGTATATTTCCTTGTTCAATTTATTTTGCTAAAGTTAGCATTTTAAATATTTTGCAATATATTATTAACCATTGTTATAGTTTGCTAAACCCTTAAAATATTTTGTTTACTAGAAATTATAATCTAATTAATATCATTTTGCTTTACTATATTTTTGCTTGCTAGTTATTTTGATCTCCATTAGTTAGTGAATATATATATATATATATATATATATTTTATATATATATATATATATATATATATATATATATATATATATATATATATATATATATATATATATATAGTGAGTATATATTATAATGTTTAAATAGCTAGTTTATCTTATAATGTTTAAGTAGCTAGTTTATCTATATAGTTAACTAGTGTATATTAGTAGTAGATAGTTGGATAGTTAGCAATTTTGTCAGTCGCTATCTTAGAAACTAATCTATTCCTTCCCAACTCTAGGTGGAGACTTTGAGACACATTGATTTGCAAGGATAAGGCAAGTACTTTTATGATTTTGACTCATTTACTTCAAGTCATTTTTTTTTCATACTGGACACATTGTTACACGATATGGTCTTGTACTCTAGCTCATGTTTTTATTAGTATCTTGGGAAAGAGAAATATTAAAGATATGTGACCAAAGCTGGACCTAGCATTCATGTGAATAGCTTAGCTCTCACATCGTGCACATGAGATTCTAAGCCGTACCATTACTTGTGCTTATTCATGTGCTTACCCCAGCCAGTCACATATTTTAGTATGTATTTCAAATCACATGTCAGAATTTTTTGATACATGTTTCATGTTCAAATTATGCATTTACCGTTTCATGTTCATCCTGTTTCATTGTCTCTTATTCACATGTCATACTTGTTTTATTATTATAGAATGTACTTTGCTCCGCTCATGACTGGATATGTTGCAGGTGAACTTGAGGCTATAAATTCTAACTTATGTGGACAGGAGCCCGAAACCTTAGCAGGATGACACCATGATTCAGGACCTAGGAGTTACTATTGTCTTTTAGTTTTAAGTTTCATTTTGTACTTTAGATTGTACTTTCTAGACTTTGTATTATTGTATTATGATGAACACTGGGAACGTAATAGATGCTGTGATTGGATTCTATCTTATCTTATGAAGTGCTTTAGATACTTAGTACAGCTTACTACGTTGAATCTACAACGTAGGCTAGGCGAGTCCGACTCGTATTCGATTATTCGGGAGCGGGTCGCGACAACAGCTACTAAAATGTTGTATCGTCGTTCTTATGAACGGCTCCTTCTTCGGTGTTTATCTGATGCCAAAGCAAAAGAAGCACTCTGGGAGACGCACGATGGCACTTGTGGAGCTCATCAACCTAGTCCTAAGCTGCAGGACCGACTACGGCGTATAGGCTATTATTTGCCCACTATGATGACAGATGCCGTTGATTACGCTAAGAAATGTCGAGCATGTCAACTTCACTACTGCCTTTATCTATCAACTTCCGAATTTCTATATCCTACAGGCGGCAACTTGGCCATTCGAAGCATGGGAAATGGATATCTTTGGCCCGATCCGCCCTCCGTCCTCCAAAGGACATCGGATCATCCTTGCTATTACCGACTACTTTTCTAACTGGGCGGAGGCGATACCACTGTTGGAGGTAAAAGCCTCGAACGTGATCAGCTTTGTTAAGCAGTCACCTTAAGAACTTTCCAAATGTTTTGTCAATGACACAGAATAATACATTGATCCCTCTTTTGTCAAGACTAGCTTGCATCTTTTCTAGATCCATGTATCTATCATGTGGCTTGTCTACAAGATTACCATCAATTACTATTCTAGGTGGCTTTTTGTAGCCGTCTATGACTATAGACCAAAGGCTCAAAGTGAAGAGATTTTAGTAAGAAACTCATTCGTGTTTTCTAGTAAGTATATTTTGTTCCATCAAATAGTGAGGGTCTACTTGTGGACTACCCTTCACCTGGTGAATATAGATTTCACTGACTGCCATATATACTATCTAGAATGTTATATTTGAATATAACATGTTCTGATACCAATTGTAGGAACGATGAGCACCTCTAGAGGGGAGAGGTGAATAGAGTGCGTGTGTTTAGCGAAAAGATAATAACCAAATTAAAAAATATATATGCAGTGTCATAGGTAGTAAGTGCTAAGCATATGATAACAAACTATATAACAAATTAAATGCGCAAAGTAAAGAGCAATAGAAAAACAAACTCATGACACAGGGATGTATACTGGTATCCCTCTAGGAGGACTAGTACAGTCTTGAGTACTCTTGCTCGATGTTAATCCACTATGGAACAAGCTTTGAATCTGAAGCACTGTAGCTCCTTAAAACTGCGAGTATTTATTCGAAGGACTCGTAACTTCAAATAAGGAGAACTTTGAAAACTAGAATATTTTTGGAAAGCCTTCTTTAAAAAGTCGAACCAAACTCTAGATCGAATCGAAAAGACACTTAGCTTGGCTAGGAGTTGTTAAAGGCTAGATGTGGAAGTGTACAGCTCTCGAAATACTTCTGAATAGATAGAGAAGAGAAGAATGAATGAGTGAGTGATTTGGAATGTGAACTTCTCTATTTATAGCATTTTTATGGGCAAAACTTGGAATGAGTTCGGGTCCATATTTTTCGTAATTCAAAAATTGGTTGCAGATCTTAAGAAGACCACTAACATTCAGGAAACACCCTGACCGAACTCGGGAAGAGTTTAGGCCAAACTCTAGGGTTGAGTTCCCTGACCAGTTTGTGAAGATTAATTTTTGGGTATAGTTGGCAGTGGGCTTTTTGGGTATTGGATATTGTGTATTGGCTAGTATGGAATATGGAGTAGATGTGTAGGCTATTTTAAAAGTAGAGTTTAGTAGGACAACCAGTTGCCAAACCGATCGACCTCATATTTTTCTTAGGCTCAATAAAAAAATACATAATAAAATATGAAAATAGGTCTTGATCAACATCTTCAGTCGTTGTTTGATGAAGACGATGAGTATTAGCAGTGTGGAAGTAGACGTTCTATTTTTATACTTGTAGCTGCGTATTATTTGCTTATCGACCAAAGTTTACGTTGATTATCAAAAGCAATTGTGACTATGACCAATGTGCCAACAACATGTTAACAATTCAAGTTGTGGCCAAGTCATATTTTGATTAAGTAATTAGTTATATAAGCCTTTTTGACTTTTTAGGAGACTCAGTTGTACAAAACTTTTCTGAACTTCTTCCAAGCCAAACCCAAAGCAATGTAGGCATGTTGGGCATTAAAATATATTAATAAATATATAAATTATATATATTCAGATTTTTGTATTTATATTTATATATAAATATAATGGATTCTATATTAGGAAACTACCTATTTAAATCCTTAGCCATTCTAACTAAATACCAAACAAATCAAACCCAACCCATAAGGGCCCCACACCATAGTCGACCAAAAGATGCTCTCCCTCTTGTATTCGGCTAGAAAGAATCCCATGGACAAACCCCCTAGAATAGGAATACAAATCATATTAATGCATGCACTTACCCAAAGCTCATATATAAACCTATTTCAACCAAGCCCTAACCCTAACCCTAACTAAATTTCTTTGTCCAGCTCCCCTTAGCCGAACACCACTCCTTTCCATCTCAAATTTTTGGTCACCCCATAGCCATAGACTTCCATCTTCATCCCCTTTATTTAACATCTCTTCCTCCTTCATAAAAACTCATTCTTTTCATCATCTACCCATCCATCTCCTCAAAACAAACCCTAGAAGCACCATCTTCACCCTCCAACCTTCAAGATCCATTGCCAAAACTTTCAAACCTATCAAGAAGGGGTTAGCAAACAAGTAAGATAAGAAAGTTGGAACCTATGGAAAGGAGGAGCACCCACAATCCTTCTAGCAAAGGATTTCGGTAAATTTCTATCTTTTTCCATCTCGAATATCATGTTGACAATGGAAATCTAAGTTTAATTTATTAGAAATTATATTTTAATCTCTTTCACTCTATATTTTCATCTCTAAAGATTGCACATAGGATTGTTGAGAAATCGAGTTATGGTAGCCTTGACTTTTAGCACCATTGTGAAGGAACCCTATGTTATTTTTAGAATGTTTCAAAACTGAACCTAATGTAGTTTTATTACTATAAAATATAATTTTTAATCAATTTTTTTTATTATCTTAGATCTGATCAAGAAAAATAAGGGTCAAAATACTAGCTTTTCGGGTAAAGTGCTGACAAAGAATAGCTATAAATTAGGGACTGAGTGGATGATCAAATACGAATTTATTTTCTATGAAATATCAGTATTAAATATGTTTTAAAATAATACTTAAGTATTTTTACGTATATTGGAAGTTAGCGATATTTCAGACATGTTTTGGGTAGACTAGTCGACATAGAAGTCAACTAGCCATATAATTTCTTTAGAATTTTTAAATCTGGAATTCAGAGGCTATTTTTGTATAAATTTTAAACTAGTATTTTTATGATTTTATATAATTTTTATGTGTGCCCTCGAAGTAGGGGCTTAACCGACAATTTCGGAAGTCGGAAACCGTAAAACTAGGTCCCGATGCCTCATGGAACATATGTGTTATTGTGTATTAATCTAAATGGTTCCATAGGGTATTTTGATGAAGTTAATATTATTTAAAATATTAAATTAGTCATATTATAAGTTTCATGGTTAAACACTTAAAGTAGTTAATTATTTTTATGAGCATCGATTTCGAAGGCGTGGACACGAGGTCTACATTTCATCTTCGTAATGTGGAATTAGGAAAGTGCACCTTGCTATCATCCAGTTCATGTTTTATCATTTGTATTTTATTTCTTGTATTTATGTACTGGCTTGGACCCTATGTGGACACACAAAAAAGAAGAAGAAAACGCTTGTCTTTTCTTTTATTGGCGCAAAGCACCACAAATCGAGTACGCCTGAGAGATCCTGCGTTGAGGATCCCCGAGTACAAAAAAGAATTCTGGGAAATAGGACGATGGAGATCGAGTGGCAGTTGCTCCTTTACTCCGTTGACACTCCGATTACAAAAGTGAGAGAAAACCTAAGAAAATTGCTAACTCTCGGCTCACTGGCAAGAAGTGCAGCAATTTGGCTCTTGAAAATGCTCTCCGTTCTGTATTTTGAAGAGGGATGAGGCCCTCCTTTTATAGTCGTTCTTGAGCTGGAATGATGTTATGCGCCCACATGAGGAAACACGCTGGTTTTTATGTGGGCGTATAGTCCTGCTTTGGGCACATAGGATGTAGGCACATACAGGCTACGAGATCGTGGGTTGGTCGTGGTGTTGACATGGCCGCATGCTTCGGTGCACGACTGCTCGTGGAGACTGATGTGGCCGTGTGCTTCGGTGCACATTTTGATCATGGCTTTGACTGAGTCAGGCTTGGGCGCATAGCCATGTCTCAGGCTATGCGCCCTCCCTTCGGGGGAGCTAGTCTTGGGCGCATGAAGCTTCACTGACTGGGCGCATGGAGCTTCACTGACTTGGACGCATGGAGATTCACTGACTGGGCGCATGGAGCTACACTGTCTTGGGCGCATGGAGATTTACTGACTGGGTGCATGGAGCTACACTGACTTGGGCGCATGGAGCTATACTGACTAGGCGCATGGAGCTACACTGACTTGAGCGCATGGAGCTACACTGACTTGGGCGCATGGGGCTTCATTTACTGAAAGTTTTTCATGCTTCTACAAGACCCCCTTCAAAGTTTTCGATACTTGAACAAGTTCGAAATACTTTGAAAGAAGCATGGATCGTCTTCTCGTGAGGCAATGGGCGCATAGCACGACTCTCTCTTCTTGGGCGTATAGCGTTTGGCCTAGCCTGTCAGGAAGATACGACTGTTGAGATTTTCCTCGAAATTCGAACTGACAGATTCATCGGAACAGAATTTGAAGCGGTCCATCCTTCATATGTCGTACCACGTCCGCAAAGGACAGTCGCATGGTATGCAGAGAGTTGATCCCTCATGTGGGCGCATAGGCAGTAGTGGGCGCATACAACATAATAGGGCGCATACAATAGGTGGGCGCATAGGAAGTGGCTCGTGCCTATAAATAGACCCTGGAGGAGAGAGAAAGTTCATTATTCCTTTCTCTTTTGAATTTTTCAGTAAACTCTTCGTCTTCTTTCTTTGAGAACCATGTCTCCCAAGGTCGCCAAGAGATCCGCGAAAGGGCAAGGGGGCTGCGCCGAGTGACTCTCCTTCCTGCGGCAGCAGTCCTCGGCAGTCCAGGACCCGATTCTGGGTAAGGGACATGCTTTAAAAATTGAAGTCCCGAGCGTTAATTTGCGACGCTCAGACTTCTCTTCTGCCTGGGCGCTTGCGCCTAAGGCAACATACTTCTGTGAGCATTACTATGCGTACACAGAAGTTATGCGCCTAACACTGTGGTGTGCTATGCGCCCACGTGTTGCCAAATTATACGCCCTTTAAGCTGTGGCATGTTATGCACCCGCGTACTGTCCGAGAGTTATGCGCCCACATGTCTTATTTTGGGCGCATATCCCTTTGGGCGCATAGAAGCCCTTCAGAACATAGTTTTTCCGGCAGTTTTCTAAGTCTGACTGTCTTTTTGTCCCTTGCTTTTTGTCGGTATCTGGCTAGCAAATTTCTCCAGGACCGGTATCGGCGATTCTGGACATGGTGAAGATGCAACACTTGACACCCACATCAGAGAGCTCAGGACTCTTCGTGTTTTGGAAGGGTTTTCCTCAGATGGTAGGAAGAACCTTTATACATCGAAGAGTCGGACGGTAGATGGGCGTTGTCGTGAAAGTTCTGCTTTCACGTTTCTTCAAGTAGGCAAAAGCAACTCTAGAGATGTTGTTTTGAAGGTATGGTCTCTTGAAGAAATGGGCCCACGACGTCTGCAATATGGAGGAGAGGAGATCACCATTTTTAGATGTTTTAGCATGCTATATTTGCCCTCCTTCGTGTAGCCTCTCTAAGGTTCAACGGCCTTGTTCGCTTGCTCAATAGTAAAACATGACCTCCTTCGACGAAAGCGTGGTGCTGCCAAGCTGACAAAGCTATGTGTTGCTGATGAGTAGCGGATTCTCCCTTCTTTTTGGATATCAAATGTAATCTTTTACTTCTTATCCAGATGAAGGGATGGAGAACTTTTTTGTTTTGCTCATGAGATGTAGTCCTGTGAATGTAACTGATTTTGAATAGACAGAGTACATTCGCTCCATTCTCTGCTTGTGGTATCTGTGGTGCTTCGTATTAGAGAGCCGAATACCGTACTTGTGTAAAGGGTATCCCGCTGGGGGATCCCCCTCTTTTTTTTGGACCTATTACCCTTTTGTGCATCCGAAAATGCGAGCAAATAGATTGGAATGATACTTTTGTGGACCTATTACCCTTTGACGCACCAACGGTGCAGGTAATAGATTTGAAACAAAACCCAACAGAGGTAACGAGGTCGTGACAGGTTTTGTGATCATGGCGTCGTGCCTTTCATCTCGGGTCGGGTACATGCGTCAAGTTGGAAGACTATCGGTATCAGAGGTAATATGGACGTGACACGTGGTAATCAAGAGTGGTTTTTGGTGGAATGGATTTTCTTGTCAAGTTTGGCTTCTTGTCAGGTATTCTTCCCTGAAGTGGAAGAAACTTTCCAAGCCTCTTCTCCGACGACCTCCACCGAAGATGAAGAGATGGCCCAGGAAGTTGTTCTGAGCTTTCTACTCCGTACTGAAGGTAAAGCTTCCTGGAGTCTTGAATCGGAGCACTGCCTTCGGTCCCGTGAAGGCTATTGCCGAATGTCAGGTAGCGGCCCTCGAGAGCATAGCCGACTATGAGGAACGGGCCAACACTCTGAGGAAAGTTCTGAACAACCTGGAGGGTCAAGTGGCCAGGTTCTGGGATGCCAAACAGCGGAGCCCGACGTCATTATTCCGTGAAGAGGATGAGGCTTTGATGACAGCTCTTGCGGAGGAGAAGGCTACCTTCCAGGTAAGGAAGGATGCCCTGGCTCGGAAGATCGGCGAGCTGGCTGACCAGTATGGCCAGTTCAGCGCTACAAGTGAGGCATATGCTGCCTCGAAGAACAGGCTGGCTGCACAGATCACTGAGAAGCACAATCACATTACGCAGATCAGGAACGAGATCGCCCAGCTGGAAGCCGACTTGAGGGCGGCGACATTTGAATAGGAGGATTATTTGTCTCAGGCTGCCATGACTGCCACCGCTTCTGCCTGTTTAGAAGAACAGCTGGCGAAGTTGGAGGGGAGCATCAGAGTCTGATCCTCTTCGAAGATGAAGTCGTTCGTCAAAAAGAGACACGACGCCGAGCTACTGTGAAGTCTGAAGCCAAGATTGTTGCGCTGAGGGACAGCATAAACCGCCTGTGTATCCCGTAGATGTAACTCTTTTTTCTTTTTTGGCCGTTGCGGCTCTTGTACCCCTTTTTTTTATAAAATAACAACTCTTTCTAGAAGTGAATGTGGTTTTGTTGAAATATTGATGCTAGAGGTAATGTGGACGTAGCAGAGATATTTCTGGTGGATATTCTGCTGGGAAATTTTGATGTGGACCTATTATCCATTTATATTCAAGTAATTCGAATATAGATAATAAGTTGAATGAAGCTGCTAGTAGAGGTAATATGGACGTAATAGCAGAAGATGTTCTATATCTGACCAGAGGTAATATGGACATGGAAAGATATGTAACATTAGGTGGGAGTGGATAGTTCAGAGGTAGTATGGACATGACTATCTTTGATGAATGCTTTGCTCAGAGGTTATGTGGACGTGGCAAAACATTTAATCATTCCGCTGGAAAAATAATTATCGGAAAACAATTCAGAGGTAATAGGGACGTGATTAGTTTTTGTCAAACCGAGTTTGGACGGAGTCAAAAACGGAAATAATTCCACTGGAGAAATATTTAGAGGACCTATTATCCAGGGCGTATTCAAGACTCTTGAAATACGGATAATAGTTAGATAGTTTTATTTTTTTTGGAATCATATAAACATCGCACTGTACATTTACATGACTGAATATATGTGAACAAAAAGAGGTTACACACAGTATTTCTTCAGGAACTTGCCATTGATAGGCATCACGAGCAAGTCACCATCGGGCTTGGTTAGCCGGTACGCACCGTTAGAATATACCGATTCTATGACGAAAGGACCTTCCCATTTAGGCTAGAATTTCTCTTTTGTTTTGTGCGTCATGACCATCGGTCTTCTCACTGCTAGGACCAGATCGCCGACTTGGAAGATCCTTTCCTTCACTTTTTTATTGAAGGCTCTGGAAAGGCGTGCTTGGTATAGCTCAATGCACTGCTGAGCTAACAAGCATTTTTCATCTAGCACTTCGAGCTCTTGGAGTCGCAGACGGTAGCTCTCTTCAGTAGTCAGCTTGCTGGCTAGGGCTACCCGAAGAGAAGGAATCTGGATTTCTAGAGGAAGAACTGCTTCGCACCCATAAACCAGAGAGAATGGCGTACTGCCTGTTGGAGTCCGGACCGTTGTGCGATAGGCCCATAGACATTCACCGAGCTTCTCGTTCCAATCACGCTTATTTGAAGACACGAACTTCTTGAGAAGTTTTATGATAGTTTTGTTGAAGGCTTCTGCTAGCCCGTTAGCCGTTGGATTATAGGCAGTAGAGGCTATGTTCTGGATTCGATTCTTATCGCAGAACCGATAGAATGCATGGCTTGCAAACTGTGGACCATTGTCATGGATGATCCTGCGAGGTAGGCCGAAGCGGTAGATGACGTGATGTTTGATGAAACTGATCATGTTTGACATCTTTACTTCGGTGAGCGGTGTAGCTTCCTGCCCTATTTGGAGAAGTAATCGGTTATAGCTAGGATGAACCGATGTCCTTTGGAGGATAGCGGGCTGATTGGTCCTATGACATCCATATCTCAGGCTTCAAATGGCCAAGATACTGCCGTCGGGTGTAGAAACTCTGAAGGTTGATGAATAAAGTCGGCGTGGAACTGGCAAGCTCCACACTTCTTTGTATATTCAACAGCATCTGCTATCATTGTGGGCCAGTAATAATCCATTCGTTTGAGGCGATCTTGTAATTTGGGGCCTGGTTGATATGCACCACAAACTCCATCGTGAGCCTCCCGGAGTGCATGCTTGGCTTCTGTGTCTGATAAGCATCATAACAGTAGCTTGTCATAAGAGCGTCGGTACAGCATCTTGGTAGCTGTATTGTAGTAAAATCTGAGGGATCGCCTTTGGATGGATACTGCTTCCTTCGGGTCCTTAGGGAGGATTCCATAGACAGCGTAGTCTATGAAGGAAAATCTCCAGTCTTTAGCATCGACGTTTGTTTCCGCTGCGTAACTGTGATGAATATGCAAGGCATCTTTCACACAGAATAGTTCTCGACCAGACACTGTGATCGACTGCTGTGTATTGGTAGGAACGGTCAAGGAAGCAGCGAGACCGACTGGAGCATCTGCTTCTATATTATGTAGTCGAGGTACGTGCTCGATGAGGAATCCAGTGAAAGTAGACTCCAGCTCGATTAGTTGATCTGTGGTAAGGGATGAGATCTTCAGTGGCGAACTTCATAATCCCCTCGGACCTGACTAAATATTAGCTTGGAATCGCCGTAAGCCTCTAGATAGTCAACTTCCTAGTTGCTTTGCCAGTTGTAGGCCGATTAATAGGGCATTATATTCGGCCACGTTGTTGGTGCATGGCTCCACGAGAGAATATGCACGGTGTATAACCAGATCATCAGGTGACATGAGCACGACACCTACTCCAGCCACGATATTCCCTTTGGATCCTGTTCTTGATGTACCGTCAAAGAACATTCTGAAGACACCTACTCCAGCCACGATATTCGCTTATTTGAAGACACGAACTTCTTGACAAGTTTTATGATAGTTCTATTGAAGGCTTCTGCTAGCCCGTTAGCCGCTAGATTATAGGCAGTAGAGGCTACGTTCTGGATTTGATTCTTATCTCAGAACCGATAGAATGCATGGCTTACGAACTGTGGACCATTGTCATGGATGATCTTGCGAGGTAGGCCGAAGCGGTAGATGACGTGATGTTTGATAAAACTGATCACGTTTGACGTCTTTACTTCGGTGAGCGGTATAGCTTCCGCCCATTTGGAGAAGTAATCGGTTATAGCTAGGATGAACCGATGTCCTTTGGAAGATGGCGGGCTGATTGGTCCTATGACATCTATACCCCAGGCTTCAAATGGCCAAGATGCTGCCGTCGGGTGTAGAAACTCCGAAGGTTAATAAATGAAGTCGGCGTGAAACTGGCAAGCTCTACACTTTTTTGCATATTCAACAGCATCCGCTATCATTATGGGCCAGTAATAACCCATTCGTTTGAGGCGATCTTATAATTTGGGGCCTGGTTGATGTGCACCACAAACTCCATCGTGAGCCTCCCGGAGTGCATGCTTGGCTTCTGTGTCTGATAAGCATCGTAACAGTAGCCCTTCATAAGAGCGTCGGTACAGCATCTTGGTAGCTGTGTCGTAGTAAAGTCTGAGGGATCACCTTTGGATGGATACTGCTTCCTTCGGGTCCTCAGGGAGGATTCCATAGGCAGCGTAGTCTATGAAGGGAAATCTCCAGTCTTTAGCATCGACGTTTATTTCCGCTGCGTAACTGTGATGAATATGCAAGGCATCTTTCACATAGAATAGTTCTCGACCAGACACTGTGATCGACTACTGTGTATTGGTAGGAACTGGTCAAAGATAGCAGCGAGACCGGCTAGAGCATCTGCTTCTATATTCTATAGTCGAGGCACAGTGCTCGATGAAGAATCCAGCGAAAGTAGACGCCAGCTCGATTGTTGCTCTGTGGTAAGGGATGAGATCTTCATGGCGAACTTCATAATCCCCTCGGACCTGACTAACTATTATCTTGGAATCTGCCGTAAGCCTCTAGATAGTCAACTCCCAGTTGCTTTGCCAGTTGTAGGCCGATTAATAGGGCATTATATTCGGCCACGTTGTTGGTGCATGGTTCCACGAGAGAATATGCACGGTGTATAACCAGATGATCAGGTGACACGAGCACGACACCTATTCCAGCCACGATATTCCCTTTGGGTCCTGTTCTTGATGCACCGTCAAAGAACATTCGCCAAATGAGGATTTTTTCAGTTACAGTGTTAGACTCCCCCACTTCGTCGGGGATTTCGTCATAGAGCTTGGACGACTCCGGCACTGGATGAGCTGCTAGGAAATCAACTAATGCTTGGCCTTTTACTGCCTTCTGAGGAACGAAGATCATATCGTATGGAGTCAACAACATTGCCCATGTAGCTAAACGGGAATTGAGAGAGCCCGGTTTAGTCATGAGTATTATGAGAGGGTTGACTTTAGATATAATATGGATAGTCTGCCCAGACACGTAGTGGCGTGTCTTCAAGATAGCAAATACTAGTGCAAGGAATTCCTTCTCCACCAGTGTGTATCTATGCTCGGCACCCACCATTGTGCGACTGAGGTAGTAGATTGCCTGTTCATGGCCACCTTCGTTCTTCTGAGCTAGGAGGGCACGAAGGGAATGATCCATAGTGCAAAAATATAGTAAGAAGGGCTTCCCCATTATTAGAGCTACCAATACTGGAGGGCTTGTAAGATACGCCTTGATGTCGTCCTATGCGCGTTGACATTATTCAGTCCAGATGAAAGATATGCCTTTCTTCATGAGCTGAGTGAATGGTTGACACCTTCCAGAGAGGTTCGAAATGAATCGTCTGATGTAGGCTAGCCTTCCTTGTAGTCCGTGTAGCTCTTTGAGGTTTCTTGGAGTATGCATGTCGAGGATAGACTTCACTTTCTCTGGGTCCAGATGTATACCCTTTGAAGTGATGACGAAACCAAGGAACTTGCCGCTAGAGACTCCCAGAAAGACTTGGTTGGATTCATCTTGAGTTGGTGTGCACGCATTAGTTCGAACACCGTTCTCAAGTCTTGGAGGTGGTTGCCCTTGAGACGACTTTTGACTGCGATATCGTCTACGTAGCACTCCACAGTTTTGCGCAAATGATCGCAAAAAATTATGTTCATGGCTTGCTGGTATGTTGCCCCTGCATTCTTCAATCCGAAGGGCATCACCGTATAGCAGTATACCCCCAACGGTGTTCAAAAAGATGTGTGCTTCTCGTCGTCGGGGAACATCTTGATCTGGTTGTAGCCTGAGAACCCATCCATGAAGGACATCCTGCTCGAAGTCGCAAGTGTTGTCAATAATTACGTCAGTGATCGGTAGAGAGAACTCGTCTTTCGGGCATGCAGAGTTCAAATCACGATAGTCGATACAGACTCGAACATTACCATTCTTTTTCATGACTGGAACGATGTTGGCAACCCAGTCTGGGTGTTGTTCCTCGCGAATGAATCTACTGGCAATGAGCTTCTTGACTTCATTCTCGATGGCTTCCATGACGTCTGGACGGAATCGTCGTTGTTGCTGCTTCACTGGCTTAGCTTTAGACGAAATGTTCAGGCGATGCATAGCGACATTAGGGTCCAAGCCTGGCATGTCTTCATAGCTCCATGCGAAGACGTCGATGTATTCTCTTATAAGCTGTATAAGAGATTGGCGTTCATCGCCAGATAGGCTTTTGCTGATGAAGATTGGTTTGAAGGATGCTTCATCTCCTAGATTGACTTGGATGACCTTGTCTTCGGTAGGGGGTTCCCGTTGTACGAAGTGTAGCTCCCACCTGGTGTCCATCTTTTGAGCCCATTGTTCGAGTTTGATTGATTGGACATCATCTTGTAATTTGGTCGACATAAACCATATTGACGGACAGAGTTGCTTTGAACATGTCGCCGATGCTGGAGTCTGAGTCCCAGAGAAAGGAATCAGAAGAATGAAAACAACGATCTGCTTCATCATCTCATCTTTCGAGAGTTATTGGAGGAGAGACATAGCCCAAACCAACACTGTATCGTTGATAGTAGTTCTCGGGTTTGCCGGAGGAAGCAAAGTGTCGTATTGGCAACCGTTGTCTTCGACCGTAATTTAGCCCTTTGTCGCTTTTGATGTCATATCCCATGTTCTTGATGATTATTCTTGGCCTGCCAACTATACAAGAAAAGTTGCATTTTCCCAGAGTCATAGTCAGCTTCTGTGTTGTGCTTGGGAGAAGTAGAGTCTGGAACAAACTTTCTCTCGCCAATTATACGACCGAAGATGATTAGCTCTTCATCTTTCTTTCTGGCTGGAACAATAAAGTAGAGGATATCTTCAGGGTAAACATTTTTCCTGCAGGTGAGGTGTTGTACCGGCATGCTGAGGATGTGGTCCTATGCCGTTCTCTAGAGCGTATATCATATCTATGTAGTGGTTTACTAGATTGATAGACATCGGAGTAATTCAAAGATAAACCTTTACTAAGGAAATACACAAGTTCTTCTTCAGGGATAACATCATCCGCTGAAGGTACATTATTATGAGTATTGATATACTCATTGAGAGGATCATCATCCGGGAGAGGAGCCACAGTCTTGGCCGATTTCACCACTGTAGGGTAATTCTTCAGGATTGGGGGGACGGGCGTCAGTAGGTTCCTCCCGGGGTGTCTTGTTGAGAGTGATGGTCAGTGGCTTAACCTTGTCAGGGTTCTTCTTTTTCACCCAGATTGTGAGAGACTTCGGAGTACTTTTTGGAGTAGTACGTCCTTTGACTCGGATAATCAAGAGACCATTGGAGGACGGACTTGCTTCAGCTTCATTGTCAGCTTTATTGCTGTCATCCTTGGGGGTTGAGATTGGTAAAGTACCGAATCTCCATAGTAAACTTCGATGCCCTTGAAAGGATCGACATCGGCCAACTCCGTCTTCACGACACCGTCGCTGTTGACGTACTTGAAGCACTGGTGAAGTAGTGGAAGGAACGATCATATTCTCGTGTATCCATGGACGTCCCAACAAGACGTTGTAGGACACATTGGCATCGATCACATAGCAAGAAACCTTCGTTCGGAGATCACCGATCTGACATTTGAGACGGATCTTGCCCAGCGGATGGCTTCGACCAGCATTGATAGCCATGATGGTTGTGTTGGTTGCGAATAGCTTGTGCAGAGGGATTCACAGAATCTGAAGCAAACTTCTAGGAATGATGCTGAGGGAGGATCCTGGATCAATGTGCATGCGGTCCACCTTGATCGCCCCGATATACCCTGTATAGTACAGGGGTCTATCATGACAATTATTTTTGAGTAGCATGTCCTCCTGTGAGAAGGTGACGTTGGGCACCACTTCCATAGTACTATGGCAGTAGGGACAGGAGACAGGATCTTCAGCGGGGGCTTTGACTTCAGCGAGGTAAGAGTCGGCGTGTAGTAATGTCTCACTTAAGGCCTTCCGCATTTCTTTGGAGAGTCGCAATAGATTGAACAGAGACAACCTGGCAGGCGTATTGGCTAGCTGAGCCAGTATGTCAAAGTTGTAGGGCCGATCCATGCCTTCAGGAGCTGGCGCCTTTAGAGATTTGTCAAACCGCGTCTCCTTCTGCTTGGATTTGTCCGTGGTTTGAGGCTTGGATGGGCCGGCTTCTGAGCATGTGGGGGCAGCAGGAGCTTGAGGAGGTACTGCTTTCTTCTTGTGCGGGATCGTACGTCCGAAGATAAGTCTTCCCTGATCGCGTCTCGCCAGATAGAACCTCATAGATGGAGGAGGATACCATATGGCATGGCTTGAATTTCTTGCCCCTTCTTGCTTTGGGAGGTGCTACCCCCTGCGTCACTTTTTGGACAAGGTCCGGGTAGACCCACATGATCTCACCACGTTCAGTTGTGAGTGGGACCAAGGTCGAGTTGCGAGCTGGTGGTAGGTTGACGACTTTCATCATCGCCTTGGGGATCGGGACCACGCCGTCTGGGACTTCTGGAGGAGAAAAGTCGCCAAACTGAAGAGAGATCATGTGTGCAGATACGACCTTGTCTTCTGCTTCGAGGTTGATCACTTGGTTGTCGATAAGCTGTTGTATCTTCTTCTTCAGGACGATGCAGTCCTTGGTGGAGTGATGCACGTACTGATGATAGATACAGTACTTGGGATTATTGAGTTGGCTCGCCTCTGCAGGACGTCGTGGTAGAGGTAATGTCAGATTATTGCCTTTCATCAATGTGTGGAAGATGGTAATGACATCGTCTTCGTCGAAGGAGAAGGTCTCCTTAGGTTTGTCGGAGGCGCCCTAAGAATTGGAAGCTCCCTTGGATGTGTCGACTTTCAGGACTTCTTTTCCTTTACCCCCACGAATAGGGATAGTTTGAGGATACTTGCCCTTGTCTTCGAATTTGGGTGTCTTCAACCCTAGTAGTTCCAAGTTAGGAACGTCCTTTTCAGCAGCATCAGCGGCCCCAATAAAAGTAGGCCGTGTATCATACTTATGTATAACTACACAAAACTTTACTGTAGGAAGGAAGTTATGTCGACAAGTATCCACAAGTTCTGAGTCTGGTATGCCTGAAGGGCATCTTCAGTGCTAGCCGCCTGAAGCGTTCGATGAAGGCGATGACAGACTCAGTCCTCCTTTGCTTGGTCTCGATGAGGGTGGACATACTAACATGCATGCCTCTCTCGTAAAACCTTTTGAGGAACAACCTCTCCAAGTCTTTGAATGAATTGATACACCCGTCAGGCAGACTGCAGAACCATTCGAAGGCTACCCCTGCAAGGTGCTAATAAACAGCTTCGACAGGAACGGATCAGTCTCTGGACAAGTGCAAAGTCTGCATGTTGAAGTACGTCATGTGCTGATGAGGAGAAGTCAAACCGTCAAATGAGTTCAACGTCAGCGGGTTGTAGTTAGGAAGGCAAGTAGCGTTCTTCCATTCATGGGGATACGGTTGAGATATCCCCATCTTCTGAAGCTCGTCTTTGTGTGAGATGGTGTCGAGGCGAGCGACCAAGGAATCAATTGCATCCTGTTGATTGAGCAGGTGTTGGGAAACGGCTGCTGAACGGTTGTCAGGCGTTGTTGGCGAAGGTCTACCTCCAGCATTTGCAAGATTTGGAGGAGGCACAACAGAATGATACTCCTTTTGTAGTAAAGGAGGGTTGTTGCTGTGAGCCAGGACTAACGTGGGCTGAGACGTTTTGTTTAGGTAGAGGAACAGCCCCAGCAGCTTGAACTGCCATGATACTGGTAAGCATATCAGTGATCTTGGCGAATGCCGTTTCGAGACCCTCTGGCCATTTGCTAGTCTGATCACTGGCTTCTTCAGGTCTTTCTCCGTCTGCCATGTATGTAGATAGCATGCGAGGATGAACAGAGGAAGCAGTGCAACTGGTGCTAATAATGTCTGTCTTCGAGTGGATAAGTCTTTCATCTTCAAGTAGAGGAGGTAGATAGTCGCCATCGGATTCGGAGGGATCATCGTCCTCTGGAAGGCTACCCCCAGTGTGGGGGTCATTTGCTTCAGATTCTGAGGGAATGCTACCCCCGGCTTGGAAATCTTCGTCGTCCATACAGAATCTTGCCTTTGATCGAGTGCCCATATAGAATCCTTCGGATGCGACAGCCTGTTGGCCATCTGTTGGTAGACTTCTCCTTCTTCTTCTCGTGGAGCTAAGAGAGAAAGTTGGGTTCGTAGTCCACCGTCTTTGATTGGGGCTTCCGTAAGGGGGACCCCATGAAGCTATGTTGGATGAAACACATAGTGGCTTCTCATCGTCAAAGAAGTGTAGCCGTCGAAACACGGACTTTCTCTGAGGCACTCTTGTTGCTTTGGAGCAACAACAGTTGATAACAATACTGGTGCACGAAAGCGCACTATGCATTGTTATGTTCTCCCTCGCTTTGCGCTTATGATTTATCATGTCGCGCAAGTCAGCGGAAGGGACTTTTGCCTTACAACCCATGTTGTATACATCGCCGAGCTTTGCATGTGGGTTCTAAAGGAGAGTAGGCGCATCCAGACTTAGTTCATGTGCAGGGGCAACCCCCACACCTAAGTTTTGTCATGTCCTTGAAGATAGCCCCGTGCTATACGCGTTGGGGCCTGTCTTTTTGTTGTGGGCGCATAGGCCTTGGAGACTGGCCTTGGGCGTATGCTCCTTGATAGCATGTCTGAGCCTCCTTGATGTGGGCACATAGTATGGATCCAGAGAGCCTGGGCACATATCCTTGGGCGCATGGCTCTGGATGCCCAGCCTGTTGAAGACAGAAGTGTTCTGGTTAGGGCTATGCGCCCAAACACTCCCTTGGGCGCATGCCTGGTGGAGCAGCGCTGTTTCTCTCAGTTTGGCCTCCTTCATTTGTGAACCTCGCCGGGTTCGGCCAGAGTATCGCACACCCAGATTCTTGGCATCGTAGTGTTTTCCTTTGCCAAGTCTCCGGTGTTGAACACCCTGTTATTGGTTGTGCAGGAAAGAAGTCACTGCGCTAGTAGAGCCCGGAATGGTGTGAGCCTTCTCCATTTGGGAAACTTCTGTGGCAGATTCATGCGCCCATATGACAGAGTCCTCCAGCAGCATATCTGCTATGACTCTAGTAGGATATGCACAGCGAGCCTTCGAAAGCCAAGTCTTACGAGACTTGTTTGGCTTCGCTGATTTTGAGGGAGTAGAGCCGTCCCTCGAGAGCATCTCTTCGAACGCCTGCCGATCGAACTTTACGATCAGCATCTTCTGAGTAATCCCCACTTTGTCGGTATCAGATTGCATCACCACCTTCTCGTCAGAGGAAAAGGTAGTCCCAAGCAGAGTCGCCATTTTTATGGACACACACAATAAAGAAAAAAAATGCTGTCTTTTCTTTTATTGGCACAAGGCACGACAAATCGAGTACGCCTGAGAGATCCTGCGCTGAGGATCCCCGAGTACAAAAAAGAATTCTGGGGAATGGGACGATGGAGATCGACCGGCAGTTGCTCCTTAACTCCAGTTGACACTCCATTACAAAAGTGGAAGAAAACCTAATAAAATTGCTAACTCTCGGCTCACTGGCAAGAAGTGCAGCAATTTGGCTCTTGAAAATGCTCTCCGTTCTGTGTTTTGAAGAGGGATGAGGCCCCCCTTTTATAGTCATTCTTGAGCTGGAATGATGTTATGCGCCCATATGAGAAAATACGCTGGTTTTTATGTGGGCACATAGTCCTGCTTTGGGTGCATAGGATGTAGGCGTATACAGGCTGCGAGATCTTGGGTTGGTCGTGGTGTTGACGTGGCCGCATGCTTCGGTGCACGACTGCTCGTGGAGACTGACGTGGCCGTGTGCTTCGGTGCACGTTTTGATCATGGCTTTGACTAAGTCAGGCTTGGGCGCATAGCCATGTCTCAGGCTATGCGCCCTTCCTTCGGGGGAGCTAGTCTTGGGAGCATGAAGCTTCATTGACTGTGGCATGGAGCTTCACTGACTTGGGCGCATGGAGATTTACTGACTGGGCGCATGGAGCTATACTGTCTTGGGCACATGGAGATTCACTGACTGGGCGCATGGAGCTACACTAACTTGGGCGCATGGAGCTACACTGACTGGGCGCATGGAGCTACACTGACTTGAGCGCATGGAGCTACACTGACTTGGGCGCATGGGGCTTCATTTGCTGAAAAATTTTTATGCTTCTACACCATAGTAGATATATTAATAAGTGCTTCCGAATTATATTCGGGTACATTCAACTATTAAGTTGTCTAGTATTGACATGTAGAGCCTTTCTATGATTCTTTGGATTTTATTTCCATAGAGACCTGTAGGATACGACACATGATTGACACATGTATGATTCCTGATACCTGAGCTTGATTACCCGAGATACCGAATTTCCTGATGACTATAGGACAGGTTTAGTGTTGTCATTTTATTTTTCTGTATAGAAGTGTGTCATAGGATTTGACGTCTAGATAGAGGTCATAACAGTGAGTTGTGGATACAACTTATTGGTTCTTGAGGGTTGAAGAAAACTACTTGCGGGGCCATGTTGTGCACTATATATTTATATTATGTACATATATTTATTAGGAGAGAATACCTATTTCCTGTGATCCATGCTTCTTATGTACACATATTTATTTAGAGAGAATACATGTTTCCTGTGATTCATGTTTCTCGCTCAGTTACCGTTAAGACTCTGAATACGCTTTAGCTTGTATATTATGTGCCTTACTATGTCCCCTGAGTACCTGGTTATTTTCCAGATATAGTTGATGAGATCTTTTCTGAGGTGTACGGGCCGCGGGTATTCATCTTTTGCACCAACTGAGGAAGATAAGGTTGCACCAGACTAGTTCTTCTTTGTTTGATATTTCTATTTTATTTTCTGCCAGAGATGTAGACTTGTAGTGAGTTCTTTTACATTTCATTTGAAACTTGTATCGTTCATTTTATTTTGCTAAGACTTGTATCCATGGATTTTTCCCCATGTGACTATTTGTACATTATTTCATTTTTTTATTCAGCACAATGATGTCATGTTTCTTGTTATTTCATATTTGTATCTGTGGATGAGTATAGATGCATGTGACTGCCATAATTATGATTATATTTACAGATTAAGATAATTTCCATTTGGTCAATTAAATTGGACATACCTATGGAGTGTGTCTGCTGGCATGCCACATGTTCTAGTTCTTATGGATTTTGGGACTGGGTCGTGACAGAGTAAAATATAAATAAGTCTAAATATCCAAATACAAGGTCTGTCTGAAATAGTCCAAGTCTAGTAGAAATATATCCACGAAAATAATAGTACTATTTCGGAAAATAGGAAATAACTGAATAAGATATAGCCAGGACATAGCTAGCTAGATAAAATTTCTATCATCCTAATCAACTAAAAATCCCTGGATCAGGGAAACTCCTCGGCACAACTTCTATATCTTCAGCAAAAAAACTGAGCTAGATACCTAGTCTGTAAACTGTAGGATATAGAAGCTCGTCTGGATCTAGAAAAGAACCAGGTCCTAAGAGGGATGTAATGAGATAAAATATACAAGCCACAATATGAACTCAAGTAAATACATGAATAATAATATGACAAACTATCCATCTATGTGAATGCACATCGAAGACGACTTTAGGCTGTATGGGTAGGTAATGGAGTAGCATTAGCGTTAACTAATGCTAAAATATATACTAGCATACTTTCCCGACCATACCAGATACTAGTTCGTGGCCGCTGCCGGATATATCCACTAGTATAGCCTATAACTTGGCACACTAATGCTGATGTGTAATTGTCTGTCCCATACACCTACTAATAGTCTTTCCCTCCGATGTCTTGCTCAAATCACAACCGTGACTCGGGCAATCTACATCTTTATACAAGTCACTAACTAGACTCAATTTAATCAATATATGGACCGACACACGAACCGCTCGCACCGGTAGCTAGCCGAATGCGTAAGCTCGTGCCAACATAATTTAATATCACTTATAGTACCGTTCATAAAATGTGTTAGTCATAGATGTTATAGAAATAACTTCATTGCTAATGGAAGAGTCTTTTAACGTCTACGTCACAAACAAACTATCATATCGATGACACCATTATTTCTATGCGCAACAACAATCCAAGTATTTTAACGTATAAGAAGTAGCAAGGTATCTTGCCTGGAATATCGGCAAAAGTATAGAATATCGGTCCGGCTCCACCCTCCGCTGTCAAATGCTCACGAACTCCTAAAATTAAAAAATAAACCAAATAAATATCACCTCAAGACATACTATAGTTATACCTGCCTTATATAGAGCGAAACTAGTCATGAAATTGTCCACTAGTATATACTAGTAATACCACTATATATACTAGTAATACCACTATGTATAGCAACAACTTATAATAGTAAAATAATATTTATATACCATAAATATGTACTTTAAATTCTGTAAAATATGGTTATTAAATTCTGAATATATTTTATATACATATATTTTAGGAAAAACAAGTTCAAAACAATATATTACATCCATCAACACAATCATGCCATAGGGGTTCCAATTGGAAAGCGCACAAAAATATAGAAAACATATATTCTAGAAATAATCAGCATATTTCAGAGATAATATAATTTTTCACCTAATTAAATCATGTTTATATCATATTAAACTCCTACAAATATTTGGAATTAAATAGGTAGGTTACGGTGGTGTTTTGATGTCCGAAAAACTTGTAGGATGAGAACGATGCCATAAACGCATGAAATACTTGCAAATATGATCAAGGAATATTACTTGATGATTAAGAGTGATGTTACAGACATTACCAAGGATTTTTTGGAGATTAAACGGGTTCGAAAGTCGTCAGAAAGGTCCTCAAACCGAAATAGGTCAAATCTGAACCAACTTTAGTGTAACGGACGCCACGATCAAACCGAACGGAACGGTGTGAGTTAGCAATCAGACATAAAAGTAGACACATAGGGCTATTTACTAGTTTTGGCTTCAAGCAAAATAGATGAGAAAAAGTATTTCAAACCTATTTTAGAAGTCACCAACTTGCTGTTGAATTCAGACCGAACACAATAGGTTTTCGGCACTTTTGATGGGTTGTACACCTCTCTGAACTCCTCAAGTTTATCCTTAGAGTTGTTAGGATGGAATATGAATTTGAGGGAGTCACGGGAGTGGTGGTGGAGTTCTCAAAAATCGAGGAGAAGGGGGTCGGCCATACTTTTGTAGCCGTCGGCCAAAAAGCAAGGGGGTCTGTTTTTGATGATTTTGGAAATAGGGTGGGCAGCCATGGGGGATTTTTTGTATAATGTTTGCTTCTCCTAGGTGTTAGGGTTTGTATGGAGGAGGTTTGAATTAGTTTGGTGGAGATTTGGTCAACTAATCAACTAATATGGCAAGGTGAGTTAGTGGGTTTTCATAATAGTGGGCCTTGAATTAGTATTCAATGAATCTGTAAATACATGGATGCTATTTAATTGGTAAAAATCTATCAAATACATGTATAAATGGTTTTGGAAACCTAGGGTAGGCCCTACTAAGTGGTTTGAGATAGGATTGAGTCTAAACAATTATTCAAATTGAATTGAACACCGAAATGACTATAAATGGGTCCATGTGCCTTAAAAATAAGCAGCATATGGAAACTCAATTGAGTGGGACACCATGGCATGTGTGTAGTTGGCTCAAAATAGGTAAAAGTTATATATTGGGTCGTTTAGGTTGGATCGATGCTGAGTCCCAAAATTAAGTTGGAAAGTACGACAAGTTTTTACAGTAGATAACAAATTGGCCTAAGTTGACCCAAAAGTTGTGCGACAAAAATAGAATACAAGAAACATGTTTGAGTGGGATATGATTTATCAAATTGAAGATAAACCCGTCTAGATTAAAACCCATGAAGGAAGTTTCTAGATATTGGCATTTCTTGTGCTCCAAAAATCAAAGTTACGAAAAAGTATATATTATGATCATAAATAATAGTGGAAAATATATAATAACCAATTTATAAGTTAAAATATAACTTAAAAATATATACAGTTCTGAGGGCTTACAGTCAAGAAGGATATATGTTCCTTTTCTCAAGAAGAGGCCTCGTTCTTGGGACATTGGATCGGGCATGGCAAGATATGGATGGACGAGGCAAAGCTCTAGGCCATACGGGAGCGAAAAACTCCCACCAGACTACGGAACTGAGATCATTTCTAGGACTGGTGAACTACTATCAACGATTCATCCGAGGATACTATTCCATAGCAGCACTACTTATCGATATATTATGGAAGGATTAGACATGGAGTTGGCGTCCAAGTGCGATGAGGTATTTGACACACTCAAAAGTGCTGTAAGGGAGGAACCGATCTTATCATTGTCGGGTTACTCCAAGGCACTCGAGGTGCATACTGACGTATCTGACTTCAGTATCAATAGGGTATTGGTGTAAGAGGGGCACCCTATTGCGTTCGAGAGACGCAAGTTGAACGACAAAGAGCAGAGGTATGCGGTTCAAGCAAAGAAGATAACAACAGTGGTGCATTGTTTGCAGACATGGTGCCACTATCTCCTTGGCACCAAGTTTATGGTCATGACGGACAATGTTGGCACGAGCTACTTTCTGACTCAGAAGAAGCTGTTGCCCAAACAAGCAAGATGGTAAGACTTCTTGGCTGAGTTCGATATGGAGCTGCGATATAAGTCGGGCAAGGAGAATCATGTGGACGATGCACTCAGCAGGAAGGCGGAGCTCATAGCAGTATGTTTGCTCAAGGAAGTTATTTTTCATCGTGTCAAGGTGGGTGTGGCCGAGGACCCATTGACACATGCTTTGGTGAAGCTCACTCGAGAAGGCAAAATACGAAGGTTATGGCTGTGATGGAACTAAGGATCCCCAGAACTGCAAATTGGTGTGCATATCGATCGATAAAATATGAACATGTTTAAACGTAATCTAACCCTTTAATGACGAAAACTTGGGTTTATAAATTATACTTGAAGTGACAAGAACTAGATGACAATTTCCATTAACCTCAATAAGTCAACAATTTCAACATTTTATGCCATATTCCTTCCTCAAGTTGGACATCGTATGGGCGACAATCTTCCAATTTTTTCTTCTTCTTGGCTGACCTATCTTTCTATCCTTACTTAAAGAATGAATTTAGAGAAAGCTACTCTTTTCTGATGGACATAACAGCCAGAGAATATAGGATATATAGGCTACAACAGGACCATGAGAAGAAATTAGGGTTAGGTCTCCTAATGGATCTAGGTATCTCGTGTTTAGCCTGAACACACAACCCATGCCCGTTAACAATAGCTTGATCCACTAAAGAGCTATTATTGCACTATTGTTCTGATACAAAAAGTCTGTAAGGACTGAATTTTTTGTATTAAAGAAGAAATAGTACAACTGGGATCCTTAATAGTAATTTCGAGTATAAAAGAATCTGGGATTGGGACAATAAAGTTAAGTCCGCGGTCGACTTTTTATCCTGTTGACAATCCGACGTGAACATTGTTGAAGCTTGCTAATTTTGGCTCACTAGCAGATCCAGACAGCAAAGGGGCTCTATCACTGAAAGCTCTCTCTGGAGATTTTTAGCAAATGCAGCATACATAGCCTATGTAGCATGTCTATACGAGGAAGACAATGTCTCTATTTATAGTTTTTCTTTACTAGAACAGCTATGCGTGCGTAGGCAAAAACATACAGTCTTTCATCTCTGAGGTGCATTGAGATGAGTAGGCGCATAGGCACTTAAGACGTACTGCACGAAATACTATCATGTCAGCACACGATCACTTCATAGGAATGACTATGCGTCTAGTGGGGGGTGAACGTAGCACAAAATACTAAAATTTGACGCATAGCATCTTCTATTGCATACTGTAAACTAGAAGCCGTATAAAACTTAGCTGCATCAGAACTTTCTTGTACAGCTGTAAAGTAAAATGATTACGATGATGTAATCACTGACATCTCTTCATAATTCGTCCTATGCACACTATCCAAGAATGAAATTTATGTAAGACAATATTGCTATGCGCCCTTAATGTAATGCGCCTTTAGTGCTATGCGTTTTTTACTTAGAAGTTCACCGCTTTGAGATACAGCTTCTTAGGCTATATGTTGATCGAATCATGAATTCTGGCACCTAGGCACAGAAGACAGACTATGCGCCTATTTGAGTATTCACCTTTTTTAAGCTTCTACAAGTTCCCCTTCAAAGGTTTTAAAACTTGAACAAGTTTTAAAATACTTTAAAAGAAGTATGATGGAGAGGAATTTGTCTCATAAGAATTTTGATGCATTGGATCATTTCTATGCTGTCATTGCTTTGACTTTCTCTCTCAGAATCTGAACCACCTTCAAAATTCGTGTAGGCCATTCCTTCTCAACACTTGGATCGAGGCTCAGTCAACTGTCAAACGATATTTAGGAATAGAAAATCATACAACAGTTAATACTGATCTGACTTCTTCAACATAAATCATATTATCGCATAACGCTTGGCCGTATACTGCAATATTATGCACCTTTGTGATCCTCCATCACTATGAACATGGGGGTATTTGGCAGAGATTTTTTTATCATATTTCATCACCATGTTCTAGCAATTTAGAGCTTCAATCGGCCTAAGCAAACTTGTGGGAAAGTTGAGCATAACTTTACCAAGGCTATTGTTCTTCGGATACGTTAGGAGCCAAGAAAAACTTCGATTCTCAAAAGGTAAAAGTTTGTGGAGTATCTTTCATCTTTATCTTCTTGAATCGACTAAGTTACTTCTTTGCACAAAGTGTATGGATGAAAATTGTCATTTTGGTCATGCTTGAACACAACATATCATTATAGTGCATAGTTGGGGTTGCAGATCTTCAACAAAAAATGCACTACTAGTAGGAACTTCCATTGCACATATAGATGGAGTTGTCACTGAACATCATCAGAAGACGTTTTTTCTAGAATATATCATTGTAATGAAGCGCCTTTGCACATAAAGCTTGACATAATTGTCTATACATCTTGTTGTCTATGCGATAAACAATCCAGGCTGTATTGATTTTTAGTAGAACAACATGTAATATGGACATAACTCCTTGAACTTGTCACATTTTGTAGGATACTCATTGGATGACTGGAGCTCAGATAGAGCTTGGAGGGACATCATAACATGTCTTGTTCGACATAATCAAACACATTACGTGGAGTACCTCGACAGTCCTCAGACCAGCTTGCTGTCTGCACCTATTAGACAGGGTTCGATACTGGTTGGTATCATCGCCATGACGCTCGTGACGAGATTGGGTTTGAATCCCAAACAAAACATTATCGGTAACAAATAGTGTTGGCAGGTGCTGGGAATATTGGATTGCTTGTCGACCCAAGTTTTGTATTCTCCCGCTAGAGTGTACTACCAAAGGCTGAAGGGAGGAGCCCATGCTTGTAGATGCACAACATGTGGTTCGGGTTCAGCACCTCCTGCGAGAATGCAAGGTTCAGAGTACCTAATCCGTAGGAGCGCGACCCTCTTAATATTATCCTTCGATATAATATTTTCTATATATTGTGGTTTATGTTGGCCCATTACAATGGTCACACCCGATTTTGATAAATCAACAAATGACTTAAGTCAATACACAAAATATACAAACTACTGCTAACATTTCAAGTCAAGTAAATTCAATATCAGATAGTGTACTACAACATCAACAAGCATGAAAATCATCATACCGAAGTACTTATGCACTGGAATCAGTCTGAGTCATTTTACAGTTTATTATGTATTTTATCCTTTATTGAGTCTAGGATACAAATTGTAAAATCGACTGAGTATTACTGGCTTAGGTTATTCACAGTCCACTCGTCTATAAAGCCTACCCATTCATTCAAAGTCCACTTACCAAAAGTTTATTTATCCTATGCAACATATTTTGACAAAACATTACTAGATGAACTTAGACAGAACTCAAGCCGAGTTCAGTCCGAGTTTAGTCATTTCAAATTCAAATGTTTGTTACCTCCAAATCTGCATTTAACGTTCATTTGCAAAATCTTTGCATCCGAACTCTGCCCGAGTTCGGTTCTCAAAAACACCTATAAATAGAAGAGAAAGTTTCCTTTTCAAATCACTAATCATTTTTCTCTTTATCTATTCCTAAAGTGTTTTTCAGTGTTCTAAAAGCTTTCATACTCCACCTATACATCTCTTAGTCAAAGCCAGTAATATCGATTCGATTTAGAGTTCTTTGGTTCTCAGAGTTGTAAACAGGTCGTTCAAGTTCAGAAATCATCTCTGTTTTAGGAGCCGGTCGTGCGCTCGTCACCAAGCACGGTGTTGTGAAGTTGGTCATACACTTGTCACCAAGCACGGTGTTGTAAAAAGACTGCAAGCTCTCAATTAGCTTGTGAATAGTGGATTAACAGTAGGCAAGAGTACCTGCGACTGGATTAGTACTCCAAGAGAGAAACCAGTATATATTGTGGTGTTCACTGAGTTTAATTTTCTGATCTCTTGCTACATTTATTTATTGTCTCTTTATTCACTGCCATAGTTATCTGTCTTTAATTTTTAAGTGGTGATTTATTCCGCTGCACTCGCACTCACTCTATCCACCCCCTAGAGGTGCTCAACGGTCCTACAATTGGTATCAGAGCAGGTTATATTCTAATATAACAACCTCAGAGAGTATATATGGTAGCCGTGAAATCAATATTCAACGGTGAAGGGCAATCCACAAATAGACCCCCACTATTTGATGGAACAAACTATAGATACTGGAAAACACGTATGATATTCTTCTTGAAGCATCTTGACTTTGATCTTTGGTCTATAGTTATTGATGGTTATAAGAAACTGACACCTACAGTGGTTGATGCGTACTTACGGACAAGCCTCATGATAAATATACAGAGGCAGAAAAAGCAAAGACTAGTATAGATGCACGTGCCATCAACGCACTGTTCTGTACAATTGATAAGACGGAGTTCAATCGAGTTTCAATATGTAAGACGTCTCATGAGATTTGGAAACTTCTTGGGGTTACTCATGAAGGTACTTCCCAAGTGAAGGAATCCAAAATTAGCAGACTAACACAGGAATATGAATCTTTCAAAATGAAACCCGGCGAGTCAATTACACAGATGTTCACTCGTTTCCTTAATATTACTAATCCTTTGAAATCTCTTGGTAAGGATTACAGTAATCACGAGAAGATCAGAAAAGTGCTACGGGCTCTAACCAAGAACTGGAATCCAAAGGCAACGGCAATCGTTGAAGGAAACGATCTCACCACCATGACTCTGAAAACACTTATGGGCAAGCTGATGACCCATGAGCTGGACCTACAAGAGTTTGAAGAAGCAATCCCAAAAGAAAAATCTATCGCCTTCAAAGCTCAAGCTAGAAGGTCAACATGCAAAGATTCTGATGAAGAATCATCCAGTATTGATGAACAAGCCCTGCTAGTGAAGAATTTCAAAAAATTCTTAAAGTATGAGAAATCAAACAGAAGGAAGAAAGATGTCCATGAAAGCAATGAAGAAGAAACAATCTGCTTTGGATGCAAGAAGTCAGGGCATATGAAGAAGGACTGTCTAACTCCAAAGAAAAGCAGTCCATATGATAGATCAAGATCAAGCCGAAGAACAACAACTGGTCGAAAGTATGCAATTACAAGTATCTGGCACGAACGTGATGCTAGTGAATCAGAGAAAGAAGATAGACCATCCAGCACTGCAAATGTCTGTCTTATGGCTTTCGATAAGGTATTCTCAAATCCTCTATATAATGACTTTACTTTCGATGAGCTAGAAAATGCCTTCAGCAAATTACTTGAAGAACACAGAAATATGCTTGACAAGTATAAGCAATCTCGAAAAGAGGTCAAGGCATGCACAATCGAAGTAGATAGATTGTCAAATCTCGTTGAAAATATTAGAGAAACATCTACTACCGGTAACACGGATGAGATAGCCAAGCTTAAAGTAGACTATCATGAGGCTATCCTCAAAATTGAAAAGAAAGAAAGAGACTATGTCAAGATACAAGAGTTATATGACATATTGAAGAAGAGGCACTTAGTCACAGAGCAAGGACTCATTGATATGACTGCTAAATATGAAGAGTCTTATGCGGTTTCTAAAAAGTTAGAAATCAAGTTAGGCAAACAGGCTATACCTGTGACACAGCCTAAAGTTAGTCCTAATGCTAAACATACACCTAAGAGGACTAAACCACAGAAAGCACGTAAGAAACACGAATATCACCATGCTTTCACATATAGGTTTTCAAAAAAACCACATATGCATGTCAACACAAATTCAACTAACACGTTTACAAAACTTACTTGCACGTACTGTGGTACTCATGGGCACATATCACAGTATTGTCTAGCAAGAAAGCTTGTTGACAATCACATACTGATTTAGAGACCTAAGACTAATCAACATGGACCCTTCAACAAATAGGTACCAAAGGATTCATTTACTTGTTTTGTAGGTGGACCCTCAGCCCTCTCATGCTAAAAGCAAGTGGATCCTTGATAGCGGATGTTCGCGGCACATGACTGGTGATGCATCTTTGTTCGCTACGTTATCGATGAAGAAAAAAGGATACGTCTCCTTCGAAAACAACCCGAGAGGTGATGTCATTGGAAATGGCATTGTTGGTATATCTCTTCATCCTGTAATAAAAGATGTTTGTCTAGTCGAATTAAAACAAAACCTACTGAGCATAAGTCACTTGGAAGATAATGGTTATGGCATCAATTTTGTAAAAGATAAATGTACAATATATGATATGTCATCTGGTTATCCCGTATATGAAGGGATTAGAGAAGATAATATTTATGTTTTCTTTCTAGAGAGTACTAATAATACAGGAAGATGCCTAGTAGCAAACGTAGATGAAGGCTGGCTATGGCATATGAGGCTAGGACATGCTAATATGGACACTATCTCACGGCTAAGCACTAAAAAATTGGTAAAAGGACTCCCTGAAAGATCATTCAAGAGAGATATGGTATGTGCAGACTATGAAAAAACAAAGCACATAGGTCTACATTTAAATCCATCAACGCTGTAAGTACTTCTAGACCTCTACAGTTGATACATATGGATTTATTTGGTCCTAGTAGAGTCGCTAGTCTTGGCGGTAAGCTCTATGCCTTTGTTATTGTTGATGATTTCTTTATTTTACTTGGGTTTACTTTTTATCAAACAAAAGTGATGCAATTTTTTATTTCAGATATTCTGTAAAAGGGTACAAAATGAAAAAGGCTTCATGATTACTTGTATCCGAAGTGATCATGGTGGCGAATTCGAAAATACTGATTTCAAAAAGTTTTATGATGATAGTGGATATTACTACGAGTTTTCTTGTCCTAGAACTCCTCAAAAGAATGGTGTTGTGGAGCGGAAGAACCGTACTCTAAGCGAGATGGCTAGAGTCATGCTGAATCAGCATAATCTTCCTAAATATTTTTGGCAGAAGTTGTTAGTACAGCCTGTCATGTTTTAAATAGGGTGTTAATTCGACCTATCTCAAAGAAAATACCTTATAAACTTTGGTTTGGAAGAATTCCAAATATTTTATATTTTAAAGTTTTTGGATGTCGCTGTTTTATCCTGAACACCAAGGACAACTTAGGAAAGTTTGACTCTAAAGCAGATGAAGGGATATTTTTTGGATATGCTGTTATGAGTAAGGGATATAGAATTTTCAATAAAAGATCTATGATTATTGAAGAATCCATTAACATTACATTTGATGAGCTCAATAGTCATAGATCCAGCGACAGTGATGATGAAGATGCACAAGCCAGAACCGATAAAAGCCCGATGAAAGATCTGACTCATAGATTCGAGTCATTGAAGTTCTTGCCAGATCATCCAGAGATGCTCATTATAGGTGATATATCAAAAGGTGTAAGTACACGCTCTTCATATAGAGATATTGAAATAGCAGCTAATGTAGCCTTTATTTCACAAGTAGAACCTAAGAATGTAGCAGATACTTTTAATGATGAATTTTGGATTGATGCCATGCAAGAGGAACTTAATTAATTTGAAAGAAACCAAGTTTGGGAACTCGTTCCTAAACCTATTGGTCAATCGATAATTGGTACTAAATAGGTGTTCCGAAATAAATTAAGTGAAGATGGACAAGTTCTATGCAACAAAGCACGTCTAGTGGCACAAGGTTATAATCAAGAAGAAGGTATTGATTATGACGAGACATATGCTCCTATTGCTAGACTAGAAGCTATCCGCATGTTTTGTGCATTTGCATGTTTTAATGATTTCAAATTATTTCAAATGGACGTGAAAAGTGCATTTTTAAACGGATTTTTGAAAAAAGGTTTTGTTAAACAACCCCCTGGTTTTGAAAATTTTCAAAAACCTGATCACGTCTTCAACTTAAGAAAGCACTCTATGGACTCAAACAGGCACCTCGTGCTTGGTATGAACGCCTAAGTGCCTTCTTACTTGAAAATAGTTTTTCAAAAGGAAGAGTTTATACTACTTTATTTATCAAGTCTTTAGATGATAAAATTCTTCTTGTGCAAATATATGTTGATGACATCATATTCGGAATCTACTAATAAAAAACTTTGTCAATATTTTGTTAAGTGTATACAGAGTGAATTTGAGATGAGTATGATAGGAGAGCTGAACTTCTTCCTAGGACTCCAGATCAAAAAACACTCAAAAGGAACATTCATCAATCAAGCTAAATATACAAAGGACATACAGAAAAAGTACGACTTCGACAATGTAAATCCAATAGGAACTCCAATGGCTACATCAACAAAGCTTGACACTGATAAAAGTGGCAAACCTGTCGACCAGCATAAGTATCGAGGTATGATTGGTAGTTTATTGTATTTAACTGCAAGTCGTCCTGATATTATGTTTAGTGTCTGCATTTGTGCACGATATGAGGCAAATCCTAAGGCCTCACACTTATGTGCCGTTAAGCGTATCTTCTGATACCTTAAGGGAACTTCAATAGTCGGCTTATGGTATCCTAAAACTAAATCTTTTAACCTGATAGGTTACTCAGATGCAGATTTTGTAGGATGCAAAGTAGACCGTAAAAGTACCAGCAGTACGTGTCATTTTCTAGGAAAAGCCTTAGTCTCATGGTTTAGCAAGAAACAAAATTCTGTAGCACTATCAACTACTGAGGCTGAGTATATCGCCGCATGATGATGTTGTGCTCAAATGTTGTGGATTAAGCAAACCTTAGAAGACTACAATCTGCACTATACTAAGATTCCTATTTATTGTGACAACACTAGCACTATTAACCTGACTAAGAACCCTGTATGTCACTCACGCACAAATCACATAGAGATTCGTCATCACTTTTTACGTGATCACCAACAACACGAGGATATTTGCTTAGAATTTGTTGACACAGATCATCAACTAGCAGACATTTTTACAAAACCATTGGCTGAAGACCGCTTTAACAATCTGCGTTGAGAGCTCGGCATACTTGAATTTTCATATTCATAATGTAGTATGATTAGTAAATCAATTTATCACTCAAAATTTTGAACTTTATTAATGGAAGTTATTTTTGGTAAAAGCCGAAAGGGTCCTTCTGTCATATAGGCGTAAATAACCTGAAGCGACACGGTGTACTAGTCTTCGGACTACCGCTAGCTGGGATCCGGTCCCTACAGCTAACCCAAAGTAATAAAAATTATTAAATGAAGAAGTGTGCAAGTTATATATTGAATTTATCAATTATACTGCATTAATGACATTGGAAATACAAGAAGCCGAACTCGGGCAGAACTCGGACCGAGTTTGGGCCGAGTTCGGATGGTAACTGTACGGATTTCCAGAACAGAATAACCGGCCCTAGCCTTTATATTCCCTTCTTTTACCACTTTTATTCTCATCATCCCACCGAGAATTCTTCCCTAAACCCTAAGTGAACGTTCTCCTCTTCCTCCTCTTCAAGTTTTGTGGAGCTTTAAAGTGATCTCCTTCATCTTCTTCTTCTTCCAAAGGTAATCATCTATCTTCTCTCTTTTATTTCTATGGCACCCAAAGCCCAAAAGAGAAAGATTGATGCCTCCCAAGCAGGATCATCTTTATCTGACTATGTCCCAACAAATATTTTCAGTCCAGCTCGTCCCTATATGACGACTTTTATAGCCCAAATAAAGAGGAAAAAGCTTAGAAGTGTGGTAAAGAGGGGAAAGCTTAGAAGTGTGTCCCAACTGTGGTAAATAGGGGAAAGCTTAGAAGTGTACGGCTATTTATAGCCCAAATAAAGAAACAGATTACGCAACTTGCGCTCGAAAAAAGTAGAGTCGGGTGAAACAAGCGCAACTTATGACAGAATATGCATAATTCAAAGTATTTCAATTTTTTGAAGTACTTCAAATTTTGAAAACTTTGAAGGGGGTCTTGTAGAGGCTAAAAATCAAGTTATACCACTCAAATGGAAGTCAGAACATCAAGTTGTGCCACATTATCAAGTTATGCCACTATCAGGTTGCGCGAGTGCCACGTGGTAGTCCCTTGAGATGGCCATCATCATTACGTGGCAGCTAACAGCACGAAAATCGAAGGAAATTCGTTCGAATCTCGTGCAATACGGTGCTCGAGAAGATCTTGTCAGTCATTTATTGATGATAGCTAGCAGCTTGCATAGTGTATCAAGGTGCGCGATGGTTATTAATAAAATATAAAGAATAATCAGAATGCAGTACAAGTTGCTGACTTGTGCCCATGCACAACCTGATCAAACTGATATCCGAAAGCAGGAAGACGTGGCACGCATGTTACTAATCTCGTAGAATGTGTCTACTATACTGCCCACGACCACGCACATCTCATTCAAACGATGTCATATGTCTTTTGCAGTTGGTATAACCGCTCGTGCAAGTGAACAGAGGCACGCAACCTGAGGCGCATACAACCCAGAATAACTGCTAAACAGTTATTTCAAGAAATCTATCAATAGAGTTTCAAATCAGTTCTAAAGCATCACGAATGATCATGATCTACTGACAAAGTGCTATTGCACATTCCAGAGGCTCGTGTCTTCACATCGTCCAAGGGATAAAGCGAACGTCTTCTGATTAGATTTCTATAGTTGTACTTCCCCAGAAATCAATTGTACTATTGTACTCTTTTCTTAGTTTGTAATCAAACTTTTGTTTTTGCAAACAGTAGTCTATAATCATTAATAAAATCTAATATATGATTTTATTAAAAACTGAATAAAATTTAATAATCAAAGGAAAATCAAGTCACTATTACAAGATTTAGAAAAATCAAACGACAGTCACAAGATAGAATTTGCATGAAGGGAATAACTTTGTCTCATTGATACTTCATGCGGTACCAACCTTCTAGACTAGCTGACTAGCTAAAACTCCCAGCACTAAAGAAACCCACAGAGAACCAAGACAACTATCTCAATCAATATAACTAATCCTACCCTGAACTAAAATAAATCTAACAAAAATCGACTAAACTAACTACAAATCCTTAAAATTTCTATTGAATCAATCTATGATTTTGGTATTCCAAATCTAAAACCAACTACTCAAATGTAAGTCCTTAACATTTGTCAGTTCCAACCAAATTTCAAAACTTCAACTACTCTATCCATTCCCCAGCTAACATGTCTAGTATTTCGAAGTTGCCTACCAATGCTCCATTCTTCACCAATCTTACTTATGGCTATTGTTGGCCCATTGGTCATGGTCAAACCTGATTTTAATAATTGATCAAACTCTGTCTCGATATACGAATCAATTCAGATGTTTACTTACGACGTTTTGGACACTGATCAAAGATTGGATATCTACTCAGTTCAAGACCGAAGCTGTTTGCCACTCAAGATTGTATTTCCTTAAAGCAATGTAATTTTCATTTTTATTGAGTCTAGGAATACATTGTACACCAAGTCATACTGGCAAATAGGTTATTCGAAATCGTTTTTCAAAACTGACCTATCTTTCTAAAATGACCTATATTTTTAAAAAACATCTATTTTACAAAAAGCTTTTGAAGGATTTTCAAAAAGCCAAAAATTATTTTTTACAAAATCAACTGACCAAACCCTAACAGAACTCGGCCAGAGTTCAGCCAAGTTGAACTTTATGTGAACGTTTGATTTTGAACTTGGTCTCCCTTCAGTTGCGGTTGGTTACAAAGAGTTCTGTCCGAATTCTGCCCGAATTCTGTCAGAGTTCTGCCTTTGGAAAAACTATAAATAGAGAAGGACTTCGATCATTTCAAAACACCAATTCACTTTCATCTCTTCTCTTCTAAAGCTTACATTTTCTTCCATAGAGTTCAGAAAGCTTTCATTTTCAAATCCCAAGCCAGTTACAATCCTCTAGTCGATTTGCCAGTGCGGTACGGTCTAGAAGTTTCAGAGCGATTGTAATCAGAGGCTTGATTGAAGATACACTCTTCACAATTGAAGTTGGTCGAGTTCTTCGTATCAAAGCTCGCATCTGTAGAAGTTGCAAGGACTTCATATGAAAACTTGCAAGATTTTCTAATAGTGGATTCAACGGAAAGCTAGAGTTCTTCAGACTGGACTATTTGCCATTGATTATAAAAGAACAAAACAGTTTTATGGAAGGACTGGACTTTTACTTCACAACACAAACTCGCTCGTACAAAGAAAGCCTAGGGACGAAAATCTAGGTACAATAATCTAAGTACAATTGTTTATTTTTTTCTGGGGGGTGACGGTAGAGGCTCGGGAAAGCGACGGCAGCTCTGCCTTACTCCTTGGACGATCGGACGCAGCTTCGGCTCCGGGGAAGAAATGCTCTTGCTCAAATGCAGATCGCTCTGTGTCTGGCTCTGTGTGTCTATCTCTGTGCTCTCCTCTCTTCTGCCTTCTCTGTCTGCCTCTTTACAAGGGAATGGCACCTTGCTATTTATAGACATCATGGGTGGAGGTATATATCTACGTGGCGGATTCTGAGCCCCAGACCATTATGTTGATTGCCATAAATCTGGTTTGTTACTATTATAATATATCTGGGCATTTATGTTGATTGCCATAAATCCAGATTGTAATGATTGCATTAAATCTGGATGATTATGATGATTGCAATAAATCTGGTTTGTTTGAGATTTGACCAAATCTGGACGGTTATGTTGATTGCAGCAAATCTGAGTTATTGAGATTTGATCGACTCCTGCCACGTGTCCCTCATTGACTGCAATAAATATGAATCATTGAGACTCAATCAGTTCCCGCCACGTGTCCCAACTATTGTGAGCCGTATGGACGACTGTCATAATTGGACCGCATGAATGTGGCCTCGTGTCAAAACCGCATAAGGGTGGCCTTATCTGAACCGTATGTCAATCCTTTAGTCTGAGCCGCATGAGGGTGGCCTTATCTGAACCGCATGGAAATCCCTTAGTCTGAGCTGCATGAGGGTAGCCCCATGATCCGAGCCGCATAGGAGTAGCAGCCGCATGGGGGTGGCCCTATGATCCGAGCCGTATGGTAGTAGCAGCTGCATGGGGGTGGCCCTATGATCCGAGCCGCATAGGAGTAGTAGCCGTATGGGGGTGGCGGCTGCATGAGAGTGGCAGCCGCATAAGGAATGGTAGCTGCATAGGGAGCATTTTGGGGTTCGTGGACTGTGCCAGCTGTGAAGATTTTCTTGTCTTCCCTAGGAGCCTGCCACTATGTCAGGGTCATTATTTTACTTTTATGTCACGGCTGTCAAACCTTCGTGTCAGAGCCGTCGCTTTGCATTTAATTGAGCCAGCTGCATAAATTAATTACGGCCAGTTTATGAAGGACTTTTTGAACCGCATAAGGCCACGTGGCTTCTGAACCGCATGAAACTGTAATAAACTTTTGAGCCGCATGAAACTCTCCCGAACTTTTGAGCCGCATGAAACTCTCCTAGTCTTGAGCCGCATAGGATTTCCTGTTCATTTCCATGCTTCAACAAGACCCCCTTCAAAGTTTTCAATTTGAAAAATTGAAATACTTTGAATGAGAATCATGGCTATGTCCACATAAGCTCTCCTGGCCGTGTAAGATTTTCTGGCCGCATGGACTTCCTAGCCGCATGGCCTTCCTGGCCGTATGGACTGCCTGGCCGCATGGACTGCCTGGCCGCATGGACCGCTCTGGCCGCATGGATCACTCTGGCCGCATACTGTCCTTTCTGCCACGTAGGCGTCATTAATTGCTCTTGATTCGTTTTGATTTGGAGGCATCTTTTGGGGTAGGATCCCAAGGGTCAGATTTACCTCGATGACCGAAGCGTCGATTTCGCTCTTTAGACGGCACACGATTCGAAGCATCCCTCGGTTTATGAGCCCCTGTCTGCCTATAAATAAGAGTAACTTTTTAAAGAAACTCTTTACTTTCTTCTTTTATTCGAACCTCTCTTGCCCTAGGCTGCCGTCTTCTTCTTCTTCTTCGATCAACGATAGCCCCCAAGACTTCCAAGGCTGCGGTGAAGGGTAAGGGAGTGGCTTCTACGTCGACTGCGGTGCCTGAAGTTCATCCCGACGTTCACCCCGCCATTGCTGGTAAAGGGTTTTGGGAGAAATTGCATGAACTCAGAACCTAATCTTCATGGCTATGCCGCATATTTTATGCGCGGGCCTTCTTCGTCTTCATTGTCACGCCCCGCTCCCGAATAATCGGATACGAGTCGGACACGCCCAGCCTTCGTCGTTGGACACGACGAAGTAAGCTGTACAATACTAAGAAAAACTCAAAGTCACAATGTAATGTAAACCAAAACACAGCTTTTTATAACGTTCCCAGAAATCACCAATATCCATCAAGTATTTTAAATACAAACTCAGCCGGAGACAAATCCGGTCAAATGAAATAATATACAATAATGAATCTCTAAGATACAAACTCCAAAAAAATAAACTGAAATAAAAACTGCAATATCCAAGCAATCACCAGCTCCATGTAATCTCCCACTCACCTGCAACGATCCTATCAGGGAAAGAGCAAAGTACAACCCTGACTAGACAATATACAATGTAGTCTGTGATCCAGAGTACAAGGTGAAACAGGAATACCAGAAAACTAGAACATGAAATGAAACTGAAACTGCGGTACCAGAAATGAAATATAAAACTGCAGGCAATGGATGACAATCAAGATGCTAGACAATGAACACGGCTATCAATGTACAAGGTAATCAATCAATCAATCAATCAATATGCAATTGTGACAATTTTGAAATATTAAAACTAATGTGTGACCGGCTTAGGAGCAATCAATCAATCAATGATGCAATGAGTCAATGAGTCAATTCTACAAGGTCCGGCTTCATCGTACGTGACGTGTACGATTAGGCTATCTTCAATACCTATGTTGGGTGTGGTCACACAAAAGCTAATATTTCCCCCAATCCCGCAATGAATAATGACGCACAAGCAATGAACAAGAGTACAAGACAATCGTGTGTAATTCGTGTCCGATATGAGAACATGGCACATGAAGGTAAGACAGAAAACAAGGTACAAGTCAAGTCAGTGTACTTGCCTCGGTTTGGTTGCACGAGAGTAGTACTGCATGGTTGCAATGATTCACCTGTTATATTTGTACAAGTTATTTAGTGTTTTGAATAATGACATTAGCTAGATATTGTTAACAAGTTGACAAAGCTACTAACCATATACCAGCTATACATTTAACTAGATTGATCAAAATAAGATTTCTAGGAAAATACTTTTAACTATCTTTAGTAAGAAATCTTTTGTGTTTAGAAAAATAAATATATTACAGCTTGATAATTATTTATTAGAAAAATACTTTGAACTATATAAACAAAATTCTCTTTTCAGAAAATACCTGCTAACTAATTTACAAAATATATGATTTCTAATATTTGTAAATAATTCTTTGTAGCAAAATATGTTGTTAACTAACTATAAGCTTAGCAAGTAATATGTATACTAAAATAAAATATAAACATTATATTATAGCAAAACCTATACTTAGTAAGAACATTTAAATATCTAATGACAAAATTGATAATGAAGAAATTTTATTAATGATATTAATAATACTATTATTCTAAATATTGTTAAGGTCAATAAAATTATCATTAACTTAATATACAATAGAATGGTTTATCAAAATTCTAAAGTCAAACCTATGTCAGCATCTAACATTCTAACTTCAATGGTTCAAAAGTCATGAATAATAATGAACTTTAATGAGCATCCAACTTAATGCTCCCCAAACTCACTCTATAATAAGTATACGAATTTCTCTTCTCCTCCTATTATTAATGGTCAGCCAACTCTTTGAATCCCATTCCCTCCTTCTTCACATCACAGCCACATATTTAATCCCACACATCCCGAGAACCTACAGAGCATTTAATACAAACAAGTAAGGGAGAGAAACTTCTCTCATAATTAATTCCCACTCCTCCATTAAATGCTTACTTCAGCCAAGCAATATTTCCACTTCTACTCCTATGCACAAACCGCCCAATGCTTCATTCTTCTCCAGTTCTCAGCCCACTTCTCCTTATTTGTCACTTTAACCCACGCCATTTATTCACATAATTAATTTCTACTCAGCCTACAGCAACTCATGGGTGAGACTAAAGGACAAGGAATTGAAACTAAAGGACAAGGAATTAAATAATGGGTGAGACTCTATACAATTTCCTAAAATCTATTCTCACTCTCATAATTAATTCCAGCCGACTACCCATATTTATTGCATTCTAAAAGACACGCCATCCCTCAATCTCAAACGGTCACATGGGTGACCGTCCGAATTCCGAGGAGTCATGGCTGACTCGGTTTTCAAAGAGGCAAGTTGTCTCCTCAAAATATAAAGAGCAGCCGGCCTATTCTAACTTTCTCATTTATTCCCACAACAGAACCCACACTCTCTCTCTATCAATATTTCTTCACACAACTCTACAGCACCTAAGTCCCATCCCAAGCTGCTTCTTCTTCATCATCATCTCTCCATCACATTAATACTACTCTTCTTCATCTTCTATAGTTAGAAAAACTCACTCCATTCACCCATTAATAAGAAGAGCAACCGACGCTCTTCTTCTCCCCACACCTTATGTACGAACAGAACCCATCCTCCCCATGGCCGTAGCCCAACTCTCCACACAGCCCCAAACCCTTAGAAGCAAGCAAGAAGAAAGGGTTCGAGGAAGATCGATGAGAAGGCTTACCAGCCCGGCGGAGACGTCGATCCACGACGACGAGGCGCTGCGGTGGCTACGTCCTCTCCGGCAAAGCTCTCCTCGACTCGTTCCACGGAAGGCGGTGCAGATCCGGTGGCTTGGTGGAGCAGGCTTCGGTCGGCACAGGCTACAGAGCAACGGCCGGATCTGGCTACCGACAACCTCGATCGGTGGCTCCTTGGCTCGGAGGCGACTGATCGGTGGAGATCTACTCTTCGGCGAGTAGATCGGCTGATCGGCGAGTTCTCGGCTACGCCCCCGACTCGGTGGCGGCGACGGCGTGCTTAACGAGGCGTCGGTCCCTTGGCGGTGGCTCAGAAATCGAAGGGGCACACGACTTCCAAGACGGTGCAGTCTTCATGGAGGCGCGGCAGTCGAGGTGGTGCTGCCTTCGAGATGGCGGCGGAGATCTGAACTCCGGCGACAGTGGCGGTGCTCGGCCGAGGATTGCCACGGAATAGCCGCGCTCGGCGGTGCTCGGCCTCTTCCAGAGAGGAGAGAGAGAAGAGAGAGAGAAATGAGAGAGGTGAGGTGACGTGGCTGAGAGTGTACTGTGGTGTGTCAGTATATTGGGAAACGTGTAAATTTATAGTAAAATAATGTGTGGCATAGCTGTAATTAGGAGTAGATATAGGGCTATTGTATAATGGCAGTGTAGGTAAATACAAATAGATCTGAGGGCATTTAGAGTAGGATAGTAACAGAACAACAAATAACAGGATTTCAAATTTAAATTAATTTCAAAACAGTTTTCCAAACCAATTGTTCCCTCCAACAATTTCAACATTTTCAAAAGATTCAAAAATAATAAAGCAATTGATTTGCTAACAGAATTAGTTATACTACCAGCTATATTTAATAACTAATTACATAATTTTAACTAACAATTTCAGAAATTACTTAACTACCAGCTAATTTAATTAGTACTCAATAAATTCTTCTCATTAGAAAATAATCTGAAACCCATACTCACTGGCAGGAATTTCAACAGGATTTGTAGCCTAAACTTAAGTTAATCATGAGCATTCACTAGCCAATTACTATAAACATTTGAAATCATAACCACAATAAACATTAATACTAAAATAACTAGGTTGATAGTTACCATTCTCTCCAATAAAACAGATTTCCGAATTTCAAAAATCCTTCCAACAGATTTAATAGTTCAAAATGCTTTTCCAAACTAAAACAGATTAGCTAATAATAACTAATTAATAATTAGGAATAAAATCAACAGTAATCCTAAATCAATAACCGTTAATAACTAAAAACAAATTAATCCACTAAACTTCATTTGCTAAAATAATAACAAAATGCTTAATCTTGTTTAAGGGAATAATTTTATTTTGAGAAACAATCTGCTTTATAATAAAAATTCTTTTTAATAAAGAAACATGTTTTCTATAAAAATAATATTTTAGAAAATTTTTAAAACATCACCAAATATGATTTAGGGAGTTACAAATCTACCCCCCTTACAAAAATTTCGTCCTCGAAATTTCAAGGATTTTGCAATATACAAAAATTCAATCAAATTTTATTAAAGGCAACCAGAGAACTAAATGATTTATTTATGAAGCAAAAATAATGAGGACTAACAAGTAGTCACTAGACAATAGGAAAGACTGTAGATGCAAGAAAACTCAAGACAAGCCTAAAAATAGGCAATACAAAGAAATACAGCTACTATAAGCAAGTAAGAAAAATAATGGTCCACTCGACTACGCTCCTGCAGCTACTACTGATCCTCATAAACTGGATCCTCCTCCTGCTGCTCTGGTGCTGGCCCCTGACGAGTGAAAGCCGCAGGACAATTCCTCACTTGATGAGTGGCAGATCCACAAATCAAGCATTGTCCTAACTTCTGGCGGCATTACTTGACATGGTGTCCCGGTCGCTTACAGTATGCACAAGAAAAGGACACCGGGGTCTGGGTCTGCCTCGGCGATGTCGGTGCTCGAACATGGTGCTGATGCTGAAGTGGCCTCTGCTGAGTGTCGGCCCGCTTCGGTGGACCCTGGGAACAGCTGGCACCAATGTCCCGGTCCCGCTTGAGCTTCGGATCCATTTCCTTCTCCACTCCCTGAACAACTTTAAGAATGCTCGCATATGTAGTAGCCTGACTAATAGCTACTGCATGACGTAGCTCCCTGGTGAGACCCTTCTTGAACATCCAAGCCTTGTCCTTCGGCGAGCTGACTAGGTTCTCTGCGAACCTGCTGAGTCGGGTGAACTCGGATGTATACTGGGCCACTGACATATTCCCTTGCTTCAATGCTTCAAATTGCATCCTAAGCTCGTCCCGCTCCACATCCGGGAAGAACTTTTCCTGGAATAGCAGCTTGAAGTCCTTCCAGGAAACTCCGGGCTCTGCTAACTGGGGCTCCTCCCGGTACCAAGCCCTAGCGATGTCGAATAGTCGCATGCTCGCAACTTCGACCTTCAAATCTTCTGGGATCCTCGCCATCTTCAATGACCGTTCAGCATTCTCCAGCCATTCGTCTGCGTAGACTATCCCCTCATCACCCCAAAAATCCATCGGGCTGAGGAACTGATATTCCTTGGCAGTTCCTGGCTTCGGCGCTGCTGGTGCCGGCGGTGCTGGTGGAGCTGGCTCTCTGGTCCTGAGTGCTTCGACGACGGTCTCTCTGAACTGTGCAGCCTGCTGACTCTGAGTCTCTCTGAACTGTGCAGCTTGTTGATTCTGGGCCTCCATGAATTACTGGAACATGGCCATCACTTGCGTGCCATCGAACATCATCGTCGGTGGAATCGGCTGAGGCGGAGGCGGTGGAAGCTGCTCTTGTGCACTGGGTGCAGGCTACTCACTGGTCCCAGCGTTCGTCGTGGCGACCGTCCTGTAAAAGAAATAAACTGTTGATTGCTATATCCTATAAAAATTACAACTATCCTAAAAATTATAAGTAAATCAAATTTTTAAAAATTTTTAAACATCAATAACCATAAACCATAAACTATTAATCATAAACCATTTTCATAAACAGTAAACCATTTTCATAAACCATTTTTCATAAATCAAAAACCATAAACCATTTTCCCGCGGTTCCTATGCTGTGATGAGTTTTCCTTAGCTTTCGCTGGTCCCCCAATAACACTTATTTACCTAAGTGTCATTAGGATAGAGACCTGCATGGGCTACCACTAAAAACATGTCACGCCCCGCTCCCGAATAATCGGATACGAGTCGGACACGCCCAGCCTTCGTCGTTGGACACGACGAAGTAAGCTGTACAATACAAAGGAAAACTCAAAGTCACAATGTAATGTAAACCAAAACACAGCTTTTTATAACGTTCCCAGAAATCACCAATATCCATCAAGTATTTTAAATACAAACTCAGCCGGAGACAAATCCGGTCAAATGAAATAATATACAATAATGAATCTCTAAGATACAAACTCCAGAAAAATAAACTGAAATAAAAACTGCAATATCCAAGCAATCACCAGCTCCATGTAATCTCCCACTCACCTGCAACGATCCTATCAGGAAAAGAGCAAAGTACAACCCTGACAAGATAATATACAATGTAGTCTGTGATCCAGAGTACAAGGTGAAACAGGAATACCAGAAAACTAGAACATAAAATAAAACTGAAACTGCGGTACCAGAAATGAAATGTAAAACTGCAGGCAATGGATGACAATCAAGATGCTAGACAATGAACACGGCTATCAATGTACAAGGCAATCAATCAATCAATCAATCAATATGCAATTGTGACAATTTTGAAATATTAAAACTAATGTGTGACCGGCTTAGGAGCAATCAATCAATCAATGATGCAATGAGTCAATGAGTCAATTCTACAAGGTCCGGCTTCATCGTACGTGACGTGTACGATTAGGCTATCTTCAATACCTATGTTGGGTGTGGTCACACAAAAGCTAATATTTCCTCCAATCCCGCAATGAACAATGACGCACAAGCAATGAACAAGAGTACAAGACAATCGTGTGTAATTCGTGTCCGATATGAGAACATGGCACATGAAGGTAAGACAGAAAACAAGGTACAAGTCAAGTCAGTGTACTTGCCTCGGTTTGGTTGCACGAGAGTAGTACTGCATGGTTGCAATGATTCACCTGTTATATTTGTACAAGTTATTTAGTGTTTTGAATAATGACATTAGCTAGATATTGTTAACAAGTTGACAAAGCTACTAACCATATACCAGCTATACATTTAACTAGATTGATCAAAATAAGATTTCTAGGAAAATACTTTTAACTATCTTTAGTAAGAAATCTTTTGTGTTTAGAAAAATAAATATATTACAGCTTGATAATTATTTATTAGAAAAATACTTTGAACTATATAAACAAAATTCTCTTTTCAGAAAATACCTGCTAACTAATTTACAAAATATATGATTTCTAATATTTGTAAATAATTCTTTGTAGCAAAATATGTTGTTAACTAACTATAAGCTTAGCAAGTAATATGTATACTAAAATAAAATATAAACATTATATTATAGCAAAACCTATACTTAATAAGAACATTTAAATATCTAATGACAAAATTGATAATGAAGAAATTTTATTAATGATATTAATAATACTATTATTCTAAATATTGTTAAGGTCAATAAAATTATCATTAACTTAATATACAATAGAATGGTTTATCAAAATTCTAAAGTCAAACCTATGTCAGCATCTAACATTCTAACTTCAATGGTTCAAAAGTCATGAATAATAATGAACTTTAATGAGCATCCAACTTAATGCTCCCCAAACTCACTCTATAATAAGTATACAAATTTCTCTTCTCCTCCTATTATTAATGGTCAGCCAACTCTTTGAATCCCATTCCCTCCTTCTTCACATCACAGCCACATATTTAATCCCACACATCCCGAGAACCTACAGAGCATTTAATACAAACAAGTAAGGGAGAGAAACTTCTCTCATAATTAATTCCCACTCCTCCATTAAATGCTTACTTCAGCCAAGCAATATTTCCACTTCTACTCCTATGCACAAACCGCCCAATGCTTCATTCTTCTCCAGTTCTCAGCCCACTTCTCCTTATTTGCCACTTTAACCCACGCCATTTATTCACATAATTAATTTCCACTCAGCCTACAGCAACTCATGGGTGAGACTAAAGGACAAGGAATTGAAACTAAAGGACAAGGAATTAAATAATGGGTGAGACTCTATACAATTTCCTAAAATCTATTCTCACTCTCATAATTAATTCCAGCCGACTACCCATATTTATTGCATTCTAAAAGACACGCCATCCCTCAATCTCAAACGGTCACATGGGTGACCGTCCGAATTCCGAGGAGTCATGGCTGACTCGGTTTTCAAAGAGGCAAGTTGTCTCCTCAAAATATAAAGAGCAGCCGGCCTATTCTAACTTTCTCATTTATTCCCACAACAGAACCCACACTCTCTCTCTATCAATATTTCTTCACACAACTCTACAGCACCTAAGTCCCATCCCAAGCTGCTTCTTCTTCATCATCATCTCTCCATCACATTAATACTACTCTTCTTCATCTTCTATAGTTAGAAAAACTCACTCCATTCACCCATTAATAAGAAGAGCAACCGACGCTCTTCTTCTCCCCACACCTTATGTACGAACAGAACCCATCCTCCCCATGGCCGCAGCCCAACTCTCCACACAGCCCCAAACCCTTAGAAGCAAGCAAGAAGAAAGGGTTCGAGGAAGATCGATGAGAAGGCTTACCAGCCCGGCGGAGACGTCGATCCACGACGACGAGGCGCTGCGGTGGCTACGTCCTCTCCGGCAAAGCTCTTCTCGACTCGTTCCACGGAAGGCGGTACAGATCCGGTGGCTTGGCGGAGCAGGCTTCGGTCGGCACAGGCTACAGAGCAACGGCCGGATCTGGCTACCGACAACCTCGATCGGTGGCTCCTTGGCTCGGAGGCGACTGATCGGTGGAGATCTACTCTTCGGCGAGTAGATCGTCTGATCGGCGAGTTCTCGGCTACGCTCCCGACTCGGTGGCGGCGATGGCGTGCTTAACGAGGCGTCGGTCCTTTGGCGGTGGCTCAAAAATTGAAGGGGCGCACGACTTCCAAGACGGTGCAGTCTTCATGGAGGTGCGGCAGTCGAGGTGGTGCTGCCTTCGAGATGGCGACGGAGATCTGAACTCCGGCGACAGTGGCGGTGCTCGGCCGAGGATTGCCACGGAATAGCCGCGCTCGGCGGTGCTCGGCCTCTTCCAGAGAGGAGAGAGAGAAGAGAGAGAGAAATGAGAGAGGTGAGGTGACGTGGCTGAGAGTGTACTGTGGTGTGTCAGTGTATTAGAAAACGTGTAAATTTATAGTAAAATAATGTGTGGCATAGCTGTAATTAGGAGTAGATCTAGGGCTATTGTATAATGGCAGTGTAGGTAAATACAAATAGATCTGAGGGCATTTAGAGTAGGATAGTAACAGAACAACAAATAACAGGATTTCAAATTTAAATTAATTTCAAAACAGTTTTCCAAACCAATTGTTCCCTCCAACAATTTCAACATTTTCAAAAGATTCAAAAATAATAAAGCAATTGATTTGCTAACAGAATTAGTTATACTACCAGCTATATTTAATAACTAATTACATAATTTTAACTAACAATTTCAGAAATTACTTAACTACCAGCTAATTTAATTAGTACTCAATAAATTCTTCTCATTAGAAAATAATCTGAAACCCATACTCACTGGCAGGAATTTCAACAGGATTTGTAGCCTAAACTTAAGTTAATCATGAGCATTCACTAGCCAATTACTATAAACATTTGAAATCATAACCACAATAAACATTAATACTAAAATAACTAGGTTGATAGTTACCATTCTCTCCAATAAAACAGATTTCCGAATTTCAAAAATCCCTCCAACAGATTTAATAGTTCAAAATGCTTTTCCAAACTAAAACAGATTAGCTAATAATAACTAATTAATAATTAGGAATAAAATCAACAGTAATCCTAAATCAATAACCGTTAATAACTAAAAACAAATTAATCCACTAAACTTCATTTGCTAAAATAATAACAAAATGCTTAATCTTGTTTAAGGGAATAATTTTATTTTGAGAAACAATCTGCTTTATAATAAAAATTCTTTTTATTAAAGAAAAATGTTTTCTATAAAAATAATATTTTAGAAAATTTTTAAAACATCACCAAATATGATTTACGGAGTTACAAATCTACCCCCCTTACAAAAATTTCGTCCTCGAAATTTCAAGGATTTTGCAATATACAAAAATTCAATCAAATTTTATTAAAGGCAACCAGAGAACTAAATGATTTATTTATGAAGCAAAAATAATAAGGACTAACAAGTAGTCACTAGACAATAGGAAAGACTGTAGATGCAAGAAAACTCAAGACAAGCCTAAAAATAGGCAATACAAAGAAATACAGCTACTATAAGCAAGTAAGAAAAATAATGGTCCACTGGACTGCGCTCCTGCAGCTACTACTGATCCTCATAAACTGGATCCTCCTGCTGCTGCTCTGGTGCTGGCCCCTGACGAGTGAAAGCCGCAGGACAATTCCTCACTTGATGAGTGGCAGATCCACAAATCAAGCATTGTCCTAACTTCTGGCGGCATTCCTTGACATGGTGTCCCGGTCGCTTGCAGTATGCACAAGAAAAGGACACCGGGGTCTGGGTCTGCCTCTGCTGCCTCGGCGATGTCGGTGCTCGAACATGGTGCTGATGCTGAAGTGGCCTCTGCTGAGTGTCGGCCCGCTTCGGTGGACCCTGGGAACTGCTGGCGCCAATGTCCCGGTCCCGCTTGAGCTTCGGATCCATTTCCTTCTCCACTCCCTGAACAACTTTAAGAATGCTTGCATATGTAGTGGCCTGACTAATAGCTACTGCATGACGTAGCTCCCTGGTGAGACCCTTCTTGAACATCCAAGCCTTGTCCTTCGGCGAGCTGACTAGGTTCTCTGCGAACCTGCTGAGTCGGGTGAACTCGGATGTATACTGGGCCACTGACATATTCCCTTGCTTCAATGCTTCAAATTGCATCCTAAGCTCGTCCCGCTCCACATCCGGGAAGAACTTTTCCTGGAATAGCAGCTTGAAGTCCTTCCAGGAAACTCCGGGCTCTGCTAACTGGGGCTCCTCCCGGTACCAAGCCCTAGCGATGTCGAATAGTCGCATGCTCGCAACTTCGACCTTCAAATCTTCTGGATCCTCGCCATCTTCAATGACCGTTCAGCATTCTCCAGCCATTCGTCTGCGTAGACTATCCCCTCATCGCCCCAAAAATCCATCGGACTGAGGAACTGATATTCCTTGGCAGTTCCTGGCTTCGGCGCTGCTGGTGCCGGCGGTGCTGGTGGAGCTAGCTCTCTGGTCCTGAGTGCTTCGACGACGGTCTCTCTGAACTGTGCAGCCTGCTGACTCTGAGTCTCTCTGAACTGCGCAGCTTGTTGATTCTGGGCCTCCATGAATTACTGGAACATGGCCATCACTTGCGTGCCATCGAACATCATCGTCGGTGGAATCGGCTGAGGCAGAGGCGGTGGAAGCTGCTCCTGTGCACTGGGTGCAGGCTGCTCACTGGTCCCAGCGTTCGTCGTGGCAACCGTCCTGCAAAAGAAATAAACTGTTGATTGCTATATCCTATAAAAATTACAACTATCCTAAAAATTATAAGTAAATCAAATTTTTAAAAATTTTTAAACATCAATAACCATAAACCATAAACTATTAATCATAAACCATTTTCATAAACAGTAAACCATTTTCATAAACCATTTTTCATAAATCAAAAACCATAAACCATTTTTCCGCGGTTCCTATGTTGTGATGAGTTTTCCTTAGCTTTCGCTGGTCCCCCAATAACACTTATTTACCTAAGTGTCATTAGGATAGAGACCTGCATGGGCTACCACTAAAAACATGTCACGCCCCGCTCCCGAATAATCGGATACGAGTCGGACACGCCCAGCCTTCTTCGTTGGACACGACGAAGTAAGCTGTACAATACTAAGGAAAACTCAAAGTCACAATGTAATGTAAACCAAAACACAGCTTTTTATAACATTCCCAGAAATCACCAATATCCATCAAGTATTTTAAATACAAACTCAGCCGGAGACAAATCCGGTCAAATAAAATAATATACAATAATGAATCTCTAAGATACAAACTCCAGAAAAATAAACTGAAATAAAAACTGCAATATCCAAGCAATCACCAGCTCCATGTAATCTTCCACTCACCTGCAACGATCCTATCAGGAAAAGAGCAATGTACAACCCTGACTAGACAATATACAATGTAGTCTGTGATCCAGAGTACAAGGTGAAACAGGAATACCAGAAAACTAGAACATGAAATGAAACTGAAACTGCGGTACCAGAAATGAAATGTAAAACTGCAGGCAATGGATGACAATCAAGATGCTAGACAATGAACACGGCTATCAATGTACAAAGCAATCAATCAATCAATCAATCAATATGCAATTGTGACAATTTTGAAATATTAAAACTAATGTGTGACCGGCTTAGGAGCAATCAATCAATCAATGATGCAATGAGTCAATGAGTCAATTCTACAAGGTCCGGCTTCATCGTACGTGACGTGTACGATTAGGCTATCTTCAATACCTATGTTGGGTGTGGTCACACAAAAGCTAATATTTCCCCCAATCCCGCAATGAACAATGACGCACAAGCAATGAACAAGAGTACAAGGCAATCGTATGTAATTCGTGTCCGATATGAGAACATGGCACATGAAGGTAAGACAGAAAACAAGGTACAAGCCAAGTCAGTGTACTTGCCTCGGTTTGGTTGCACGAGAGTAGTACTGCATGGTTGCAATGATTCACCTGTTATATTTGTACAAGTTATTTAGTGTTTTGAATAATGACATTAGCTAGATATTGTTAACAAGTTGACAAAGCTACTAACCATATACCAGCTATACATTTAACTAGATTGATCAAAATAAGATTTCTAGGAAAATACTTTTAACTATCTTTAGTAAGAAATCTTTTGTGTTTAGAAAAATAAATATATTACAGCTTGATAATTATTTATTAGAAAAATACTTTGAACTATATAAACAAAATTCTCTTTTCAGAAAATACCTGCTAACTAATTTACAAAATATATGATTTCTAATATTTGTAAATAATTCTTTGTAGCAAAATATGTTGTTAACTAACTATAAGCTTAGCAAGTAATATGTATACTAAAATAAAATATAAACATTATATTATAGCAAAACCTATACTTAATAAGAACATTTAAATATCTAATGACAAAATTGATAATGAAGAAATTTTATTAATGATATTAATAATACTATTATTCTAAATATTGTTAAGGTCAATAAAATTATCATTAACTTAATATACAATAGAATGGTTTATCAAAATTCTAAAGTCAAACCTATGTCAGCATCTAACATTCTAACTTCAATGGTTCAAAAGTCATGAATAATAATGAACTTTAATGAGCATCCAACTTAATGCTCCCCAAACTCACTCTATAATAAGTATACGAATTTCTCTTCTCCTCCTATTATTAATGGTCAGCCAACTCTTTGAATCCCATTCCCTCCTTCTTCACATCACAGCCACATATTTAATCCCACACATCCCGAGAACCTACAGAGCATTTAATACAAACAAGTAAGGGAGAGAAACTTCTCTCATAATTAATTCCCACTCCTCCATTAAATGCTTACTTCAGCCAAGCAATATTTCCACTTCTACTCCTATACACAAACCGCCCAATGCTTCATTCTTCTCCAGTTCTCAGCCCACTTCTCCTTATTTGTCACTTTAACCCACGCCATTTATTCACATAATTAATTTCCACTCAGCCTACAGCAACTCATGGGTGAGACTAAAGGACAAGGAATTGAAACTAAAGGACAAGGAATTAAATAATGGGTGAGACTCTATACAATTTCCTAAAATCTATTCTCACTCTCATAATTAATTCCAGCCGACTACCCATATTTATTGCATTCTAAAAGACACGCCATCCCTCAATCTCAAACGGTCACATGGGTGACCGTCCGAATTCCGAGGAGTCATGGCTGACTCGGTTTTCAAAGAGGCAAGTTGTCTCCTCAAAATACAAAGAGCAGCCGGCCTATTCTAACTTTCTCATTTATTCCCACAACAGAACCCACACTCTCTCTCTATCAATATTTCTTCACACAACTCTACCGCACCTAAGTCCCATCCCAAGCTGCTTCTTCTTCATCATCATCTCTCCATCATATTAATACTACTCTTCTTCATCTTCTATAGTTAGAAAAACTCACTCCATTCACCCATTAATAAGAAGAGCAACCGACGCTCTTCTTCTCCCCATACCTTATGTATGAACAAAACCCATCCTCCCCATGGCCGCAGCCCAACTCTCCACACAGCCCCAAACCCTTAGAAGCAAGCAAGAAGAAAGGGTTCGAGGAAGATCGATGAGAAGGCTTACCAGCCCGGCGGAGACGTCGATCCACGACGACGAGGGGCTGCGGTGGCTACGTCCTCTCCGGCAAAGCTCTCCTCGACTCGTTCCACGGAAGGCGGTGCAGATCCGGTGGCTTGGCGGAGCAGGCTTCGGTCGGCACAGGCTACAGAGCAACGGCCGGATCTGGCTATCGACAACCTCGATCGGTGGCTCCTTGGCTCGAAGGCGACTGATCGGTGGAGATCTACTCTTCGGCGAGTAGATCGGCTGATCGGCGAGTTCTCGGCTACGCTCTCGACTCGGTGGCGGCGACGGCGTGCTTAACGAGGCATCGGTCCCTTGGCGGTGGCTCAGAAATCGAAGGGGGGCACGACTTCCAAGACGGTGCAGTCTTCATGGAGGCACGGCAGTCGAGGTGGTGTTGCCTTCGAGATGGCGGCGGAGATCTGAACTCCGGCGACAGTGGCGGTGCTCGGTCGAGGATTGCCACGGAATAGCCGCGCTCGGCGGTGCTCGGCCTCTTCCAGAGAGGAAAGAGAGAAGAGAGAGAAATGAGAGAGGTGAGGTGACGTGGCTGAGAGTGTACTGTGGTGTGTCAGTGTATTAGGAAACGTGTAAATTTATAGTAAAATAATGTGTGGCATAGCTGTAATTAGGAGTAGATCTAGGGCTATTGTATAATGGCAGTGTAGGTAAATACAAATAGATCTGAGGGCATTTAGAGTAGGATAGTAACAGAACAACAAATAACAGGATTTCAAATTTAAATTAATTTCAAAACAGTTTTCCAAACCAATTGTTCCCTCCAACAATTTCAACATTTTCAAAAGATTCAAAAATAATAAAGCAATTGATTTGCTAACAGAATTAGTTATACTACCAGCTATATTTAATAACTAATTACATAATTTTAACTAACAATTTCAGAAATTACTTAACTACCAGCTAATTTAATTAGTACTCAATAAATTCTTCTCATTAGAAAATAATCTGAAACCCATACTCACTGGCAGGAATTTCAACAGGATTTGTAGCCTAAACTTAAGTTAATCATGAGCATTCACTAGCCAATTACTACAAACATTTGAAATCATAACCACAATAAACATTAATACTAAAATAACTAGGTTGATAGTTACCATTCTCTCCAATAAAACAGATTTCCGAATTTCAAATATCCCTCCAACAGATTTAATAGTTCAAAATGCTTTTCCAAACTAAAACAGATTAGCTAATAATAACTAATTAATAATTAGGAATAAAATCAACAGTAATCCTAAATCAATAACCGTTAATAACTAAAAACAAATTAATCCACTAAACTTCATTTGCTAAAATAATAACAAAATGCTTAATCTTGTTTAAGGGAATAATTTTATTTTGAGAAACAATCTGCTTTATAATAAAAATTCTTTTTATTAAAGAAACATGTTTTCTATAAAAATAATATTTTAGAAAATTTTTAAAACATCACCAAATATGATTTAGGGAGTTACAAATCTACCCCCCTTACAAAAATTTCGTCCTCGAAATTTCAAGGATTTTGCAATATACAAAAATTCAATCAAATTTTATTAAAGGCAACCAGAGAACTAAATGATTTATTTATGAAGCAAAAATAATAAGGACTAACAAGTAGTCACTAGACAATAGGAAAGACTGTAGATGCAAGAAAACTCAAGACAAGCCTAAAAATAGGCAATACAAAGAAATACAGCTACTATAAGCAAGTAAGAAAAATAATGGTCCACTCGACTGCGCTCCTGCAGCTACTACTGATCCTCATAAACTGGATCCTCCTGCTGCTGCTCTGGTGCTGGCCCCTGACGAGTGAAAGCCGCAGGACAATTCCTCACTTGATGAGTGGCAGATCCACAAATCAAGCATTGTCCTAACTTCTGGCGGCATTCCTTGACATGGTGTCCCGGTCGCTTGCAGTATGCACAAAAAAAAGGACACCGGGGTCTGGGTCTGCCTCTGCTGCCTCGGCGATGTCGGTGCTCGAACATGGTGCTGATGCTGAAGTGGCCTCTGCTGAGTGTCGGCCCGCTTCGGTGGACCCTGGGAACTGCTGGCGCCAATGTCCCGGTCCCGCTTGAGCTTCGGATCCATTTCCTTCTCCACTCCCTGAACAACTTTAAGAATGCTCGCATATGTAGTGGCCTGACTAATAGCTACTGCATAACGTAGCTCCCTGGTGAGACCCTTCTTGAACATCCAAGCCTTGTCCTTCGGCGAGCTGACTAGGTTCTCTGTGAACCTGCTGAGTCGGGTGAACTCGGATGTATACTGGGCCACTGACATATTCCCTTGCTTCAATACTTCAAATTGCATCCTAAGCTCATCCCACTCCACATCCGGGAAGAACTTTTCCTGGAATAGCAGCTTGAAGTCCTTCCAGGAAACTCCGGGCTCTGCTAACTGGGGCTCCTCCCGGTACCAAGCCCTAGCGATGTCGAATAGTCGCATGCTCGCAACTTCGACCTTCAAATCTTCTGGGATCCTCGCCATCTTCAATGACCGTTCAGCATTCTCCAGCCATTCGTCTGCGTAGACTATCCCCTCATCGCCCCAAAAATCCATCGGGCTGAGGAACTGATATTCCTTGGCAGTTCCTGGCTTCGGCGCTGCTGGTGCCGGCGGTGCTGGTGGAGCTGGCTCTCTGGTCCTGAGTGCTTCGACGACGGTCTCTCTGAACTGTGCAGCCTGCTGACTCTGAGTCTCTCTGAACTGCGCAGCTTGTTGATTCTGGGCCTCCATGAATTGCTGGAACATGGCCATCACTTGCGTGCCATCGAACATCATCGTCGGTGGAATCGGCTGAGGCGGAGGCGGTGGAAGCTGCTCCTGTGCACTGGGTGCAGGCTGCTCACTGGTCCCAGCGTTCGTCGTGGCGACCGTCCTGCAAAAGAAATAAACTGTTGATTGCTATATCCTATAAAAATTACAACTATCCTAAAAATTATAAGTAAATCAAATTTTTAAAAAATTTTAAACATCAATAACCATAAACCATAAACTATTAATCATAAACCATTTTCATAAACAGTAAACCATTTTCATAAACCATTTTTCATAAATCAAAAACCATAAACCATTTTCCCGCGGTTCCTATGCTGTGATGAGTTTTCCTTAGCTTTCGCTGGTCCCCCAATAACACTTATTTACCTAAGTGTCATTAGGATAGAGACCTGCATGGGCTACCACTAAAAACATGTCATGCCCCGCTCCCGAATAATCGGATACGAGTCGGACACGCCCAGCCTTCGTCGTTGGACACGACGAAGTAAGCTGTACAATACTAAGGAAAACTCAAAGTCACAATGTAATGTAAACCAAAACACAGCTTTTTATAACGTTCCCAGAAATCACCAATATCCATCAAGTATTTTAAATACAAACTCAGCCGGAGACAAATCCGGTCAAATGAAATAATATACAATAATGAATCTCTAAGATACAAACTCCAGAAAAATAAACTGAAATAAAAACTGCAATATCCAAGCAATCACCAGCTCCATGTAATCTCCCACTCACCTGCAATGATCCTATCAGGAAAAGAGCAAAGTACAACCCTGACTAGACAATATACAATGTAGTCTGTGATCCAGAGTACAAGGTGAAACAGGAATACCAGAAAACTAGAACATAAAATGAAACTGAAACTGCGGTACCAGAAATGAAATGTAAAACTGCAGGCAATGGATGACAATCAAGATGCTAGACAATGAACACGGCTATCAATGTACAAGGCAATCAATCAATCAATCAATATGCAATTGTGACAATTTTAAAATATTAAAACTAATGTGTGACCGGCTTAGGAGCAATCAATCAATCAATGATGCAATGAGTCAATGAGTCAATTCTACAAGATCCGGCTTCATCGTACGTGACGTGTACGATTAGGCTATCTTCAATACCTATGTTGGGTGTGGTCACACAAAAGCTAATATTTCCCCCAATCCCGCAATGAACAATGACGCACAAGCAATGAACAAGAGTACAAGACAATCGTGTGTAATTCGTGTCCGATATAAGAACATGGCACATGAAGGTAAGACAGAAAACAAGGTACAAGTCAAGTCAGTGTACTTGCCTCGGTTTGGTTGCACGAGAGTAGTACTGCATGGTTGCAATGATTCACCTGTTATATTTGTACAAGTTATTTAGTGTTTTGAATAATGACATTAGCTAGATATTGTTAACAAGTTGACAAAGCTACTAACCATATACCAGCTATACATTTAACTAGATTGATCAAAATAAGATTTCTAGGAAAATACTTTTAACTATCTTTAGTAAGAAATCTTTTGTGTTTAGAAAAATAAATATATTACAGCTTGATACTTATTTATTAGAAAAATACTTTGAACTATATAAACAAAATTCTCTTTTCAGAAAATACCTGCTAACTAATTTACAAAATATATGATTTCTAATATTTGTAAATAATTCTTTGTAGCAAAATATGTTGTTAACTAACTATAAGCTTAGCAAGTAATATGTATACTAAAATAAAATATAAACATTATATTATAGCAAAACCTATACTTAATAAGAACATTTAAATATCTAATGACAAAATTGATAATGAAGAAATTTTATTAATGATATTAATAATACTATTATTCTAAATATTGTTAAGGTCAATAAAATTATCATTAACTTAATATACAATAGAATGGTTTATCAAAATTCTAAAGTCAAACCTATGTCAGCATCTAACATTCTAACTTCAATGGTTCAAAAGTCATGAATAATAATGAACTTTAATGAGCATCCAACTTAATGCTCCCCAAACTCACTCTATAATAAGTATACGAATTTCTCTTCTCCTCCTATTATTAATGGTCAGCCAACTCTTTGAATCCCATTCCCTCCTTCTTCACATCACAGCCACATATTTAATCCCACACATCCCGAGAACCTACAGAGCATTTAATACAAACAAGTAAGGGAGAGAAACTTCTCTCATAATTAATTCCCACTCCTCCATTAAATGCTTACTTCAGCCAAGCAATATTTCCACTTCTACTCCTATGCACAAACCGCCCAATGCTTCATTCTTCTCCAGTTCTCAGCCCACTTCTCCTTATTTGTCACTTTAACCCACGCCATTTATTCACATAATTAATTTCCACTCAGCCTACAGCAACTCATGGGTGAGACTAAAGGACAAGGAATTGAAACTAAAGGACAAGGAATTAAATAATGGGTGAGACTCTATACAATTTCCTAAAATCTATTCTCACTCTCATAATTAATTCCAGCCGACTACCCATATTTATTGTATTCTAAAAGACACGCCATCCCTCAATCTCAAACGGTCACATGGGTGACCGTCCGAATTCCGAGGAGTCATGGCTGACTCGGTTTTCAAAGAGGCAAGTTGTCTCCTCAAAATACAAAGAGCAGCCGGCCTATTCTAACTTTCTCATTTATTCCCACAACAGAACCCACACTCTCTCTCTATCAATATTTCTTCACACAACTCTACAACACCTAAGTCCCATCCCAAGCTGCTTCTTCTTCATCATCATCTCTCCATCACATTAATACTACTCTTCTTCATCTTCTATAGTTAGAAAAACTCACTCCATTCACCCATTAATAAGAAGAGCAACCGACGTTCTTCTTCTCCCCATACCTTATGTAAGAACAGAACCCATCCTCCCCATGGCCGCAGCCCAACTCTCCACACAGCCCCAAACCCTTAGAAGCAAGCAAGAAGAAAGGGTTCGAGGAAGATCGATGAGAAGGCTTACCAGCCCGGCGGAGACGTCGATCCACGACGACGAGGCGCTGCGGTGGCTACGTGTCACGACCCGCTACCCAAATTGTTGGGCCAGGCCGAGGCATGCCCAGCCTACGCTGAGATAAAACGTAGTAAGCTGTTCTAAAGACAACAGGATAAGACTAAATGTGCTAACAGTTCTATAAGTGAAGAAGAATCATAAATGCTCCAAACACAAAAGTCGTCGTATATAATAAGATGTCCAAGTACAAGTAAACTGAAATATAAAACTGGATACATGTCCAGTTACAAAATGATATAGCCTAATACATGTCTACTCTCAAGTCTAAGTAAACAAAAGACAGCTAGGCAAGGTTCCCCGCAGGAACATCCTCATAAAGCAGAGCCGGGTCCTCGGCAGTAACACCATAGTAAGAGTCGCAGAGTAACTCCTCCTCAGTAAGGACACCTACAACGTTATCCTGTCAGGACGGAAGCAAGTACTAAATCTAGCAAACTAGCATATGAAACATGGAAATGAACATGAGAGGAATAACTGGAAAGCATGGCATCACTCAATCTATCATGGCAAGGACACATATGTCATAGAGACAGATGTATATGTAATGTTTAAAACTGTAGTAGGTACGTGATCGGTCAATAGATGTACAATGTGCTGGGGCACATAATAAAATGTACATACGTACAAGTGTAAAGGCGGTAGATGTACATACGCACAAATACAGCTTTGAGATAAAGGCCTACGGCGTAGTAACATATAAAATGAAACTTTGCTCGGTACTGTAAAGGGGGATATGATCACGTACACTACTATCAGTTTCCCCATAACCCATATTCTAATCATGTGAGAGATACATCAAGACTGTTCTAAGCATGGTAGTAACTGAAAGTATATCATGTAGAGATTCTAACTTGCTACCCCAAGGATCAGCATTTAACATGGTGGGGTTTTGCAGTTCATTTATGTGACAATATGTAAAGTTCGTAGAAAGTACTTGCCTCTAGCAAAGCAAAACAAAACAAGCTGCGATAACAATGCTATGGATGTCCAGTAACTCGTCACTGTAGAAAAAATGCAATAGCTTAGCTTTTACACTAAGCTAAAACTACTAGAACACTAAACTGGTGTGACACGACTTGTGACTGGGCACCTAGCCAAAATAATGACTTGGACTAGGAGACCAATGTGGGGGTGACACACTATGTTAACTAACATTCCGGGGTCTTTACACTAGTGAGGGATGGGGTTCAACACGACTAAAACTGCAAATAACTTAAAAAGCTACAAGTCGTAATTAATCAATAAATAAATCAAAAGACTATTGTGTTCTAACAATTTTAGAGATAGGCAAAAAGCCTGGTTTTTCTTAAAGTAAAGTGTCAAAGTGATCCTTGTTAATCATAGAAATTTATTATAATTTTTCTGGAATTTATTCACCAGTACAAATATTTTATAAAAATCAGTTTTCTTAAGTATACAGAAAATGAGTTTTGGTTTCATATGCCAAACTAGTGGCAAAATAGTAATTTAAATACTACAAAAATTATACTAAATTAGCCAACTTAACAAAGTATCTAAAAACTATTTTTCCACAATTTTAGCAATACTCTAAGTATTTTTTAGAAAATCATAAGACAGCCATGCACAATAATAATTAATTATCTGCGTATTTTGTCCATGTATATACTTTGAACCAAAGTTCAAATACAGGACCCAAGGCCATGAATCAAGTCCAATATGACTTGTACAGGTCTTGAATGTGTGAAAACACATTTGAGCCCAAATACCCATGCTAGGCTTGGACATCAAATGGTTGCAGTAATTTAAATACAATAAAAATACAAGTTGGTAATAGTGCAAAATAAATATTATTATTTTAATAAGGTAATGTTTTACATAGTGAAAAATCTAAATACATGTGCTAAAAGTATATATATATATTTGTAAAGAAAAATACTTAATTTATAAAGTATATATATATATAATAATATATATACATATACAAGAAAATATATATACATATACATATGTGTACATATATATATATATATATATATAAATACTAACATATATACATATAATTTACTAACCATAAAATATATATATATATACATACATACTGTTAAAACAGTATATATATACATATATACTAATATACATATATATATATATATATAAACATATATATATATATATATATATATAAACAGTAAAAGAAAAAGAAAAGAAAAAGAAAAAAGAAAAAGAAAAAGGAAATGAAACAGGGGGCTCGAACTCAGCCCAGCGCGGGGGGGGGGGGGGGGGGGGTTTAAATTGTTCGGGCTGGCCAGTGGGTCAGCCCGCTAAGTATGTTAGGGTTAGGTCTTAGTTAACATTTATTTAGGTTAGGATTTAAATGGGTTTTTACCCGTTAATCAAAGCCCAACCCGTTATTCTATTTCGCAGTTTGTCTCGTGTCCATACAGTCCAGGACACGAGAAGTCGAATCTGACACAGAGTCGACGTGTCCGTGCCCAGCACGACACGTACGACTCGGCTAACACGTGTCCAGCACCACAGTTGAGTCCCCCGTGTCTAGGCGAGTCTCGTGTCTCAGTTTGAGACACGTACGACACAGAGGGAAGAGAGTTACCCACGTGTCCGGCGGAGAAGAAGGGTTTCGAGAGGGCGAACGGGCGGAGGAGACGTCGGCGTCGTGGCGCTTGGGCGGCGCTGGACGCGGCTCGACGAGGCGGTCCTGATGGTGGTGGTTGGGGACGACGACGTCGAGCGGTGGTGGTTGAATGGGGGTCGCCGGAGTTAGGGTTAGGGTTAGGTTTTAGGTCGGAGAACGGGGCGGAGCTGGGGCTGTGGAGGGTCGTGGCGGTGGTAGTCGAGAAGAGGGAGGTTTGGGGGTTATTTATAGGCTGGTTAGGTCGGTCGGGGGCTGTCGCGCTGGCCGGAAATGGCGGGGGCAGCCCGGTCGGCGGTCGTCGGTCGTCGGGCAGGGAGTGGGTAGGAGTTTTGCAGGAAACCCCCTAGAAACAATAGGAATTACCCATAAGTCCCTGTCCAATAGTTTGTGCAAAATCGAATTTGCAAAACGAGGCCCGCAGTTTAAGTTTGCAAATAAAATTTGCAAACTGAGTTTGGGAAATTACAAAAAGGGTTTAAACAATTCAAAAAATTACAAAACATGATTAAAATAATTTTAAATATTATAAACCTAATTTAAAACAATTTCTAAAATTGCAAAATGGTATTTTTAGGTATTTAAAACCATTTTAAAATTATTTAAAAATTCAGGAAAAATTCCTAATAATTATAATTAATCATTTTAATGTCAAAATAATCATTAATGGCCAATTAGCACTAATTAACAAAAATTTGAAAAACAGGGGCTGACAAGTCTTCCCTCCTTGAAAAATTTCGTCCTCGAAATTCACAAGGATTGAAGACCCGACAATATTCTAACATAGCAAGCAATGCAACAAAAGACTAAGGCTGCGGTCGAAACTAACCTCTAAGGTATCAAGCGGGAACGGGTGGTTCCCCCGCAGCGGTTGGATCGAACAAGTAAGGGAATCTCTCCCTCATGTCCGACTCCCTCTCCCAAGTAGATTCACCTGGAGAGTGACGGCTCCAAGCTACTCGTACTAGGGGTATAACCTTGTTCCTCAGCCTCTTCTCTCTCCGGTCTAATATCTCCACTGGCTGCTCAGAAACTGTAAGGCTCGGTCCGACCTCCAACTCTGAATGATCTAGCACATGACTGGGGTCTGGAACATATCTCCTCAGCTGAGATACGTGAAAGACGTCGTAAACTCCTGCTAGGTTGGGTGGAAGTGCAACCCTGTAAGCTACCTCTCCGATCCTGCCAAGTATCTCGAACGGCCCGATGTATCTGGGGCTCAGCTTCCCTCCTCGTCCGAACCGGATCGTCCCTCGAGTAGGTGATATCTTCACAAGCACCATATCACCGTCTGCGAACTCCATCGGCCTGCGACTAGCATCAGCCCAGTGTTTCTGCCTGTCCTGGGCTACTCTGAGCCTGTCTCTGATCATCCCGACTTTCTCTGCTGCATCCGTGATCATCTCTGGCCCAAGCATAACTCTGTCTCCGACATCATCCCAAAAGAGCGGTGTCCGGCATCGTCGTCCATATAGCGCCTCGAAAGGAGACATACCAATACTGGCCTGGTAGCTGTTGTTGTATGAAAACTCTACCAAGTGCAGATGGCTCTCCCATGATCCTCCGAAGTCCAGCACGCAAGTCCTCAGCATATCCTCCAGCGTCTGTATCGTCCTCTCGGACTGCCCATCTGTCTGCGGGTGGTACACCGTACTGAATTTGAGCCTACTGCCCAACTCCTCCTGTAAGCTCCTCCAGTAGTGGGATGTGAATCTACTGTCTCTGTCTGACACGATGCTCACCGGTACTCCGTGTAGGCGAACTATCTGCTGCATGTATAACTCCGCCAACTTCTCGGTGGAAAGCCCCACCTTGAAGGGTATGAAGTGCGCACACTTCGTCAGCCTGTCTACGATGACCCAGATGGCATCCTTCCCTCCTTGGGAACGAGGAAGCCCTGAAACGAAGTCCATTGTAATATGTTCCCACTTCCACTCGGGAATGGGTAATGGCTGTAACAAACCAGCTGGCCTCTGGCGCTCCGCCTTGACCTGCTGGCAAACTAGACATCTCGAAATGAAGCGTGATACATCCCTCTTCATCCCGTGCCACCAAAGATGTTCCCGCAAGTCACGGTACATCTTGTTAGCACCAGGGTGAATAGAATATCTCGATCGGTGCGCCTCCTGCAAAACTGCCTCTACTAGCTCTCCTCTCGGTACGCACAATCGGCTGCCACGTCTCAAGGATCCATCCTCCGCGATAGTGAAGTCATCGAGCAATCCAGCTAATGCCTGGGGTCGAAGTCTGCGAAGGCTCTCATCTGTAGACTGTGCCTCCCGGATCTGCTCCATCAAACCTGACTGAATGTCAAGCGCCATTATCTGCATCACTGATCCTGGCCGAACTAGCTCGATACCGAGCTTCTCCAGATCCTCCCGCAAATGTCGATCAATCATCAGATACCATGCCATCGGATGCCTGCTCAGCGCATCCGCCACTACATTTGCCTTCCCAGGATGATACTGTAAATCGATGTCGAAGTCCTTCATCAACTCCAACCATCGTCTTTGCCTCATGTTCAGCTCTTTCTGCGTGAACACATACTTCAAGCTTTTGTGGTCAGTAAAGATCTCCACACGCTCTCCGTATAAGTAATATTTCCATAACTTGAGTGCAAAGATCACCGCAGCTAACTCGAGGTCATGGGTAGGATAATTCCTCTCATGAGTCCGCAATTGCCTAGATGCATAAGCAATTACTTTCCCATGCTGCTGTAGAACACATCCTAGCCCCTTCCCAGAAGCATCACTGTATATGGTGAAACCTCCAGAACCTGAAGGTAAAGTCAGAACTGGAGCGGTTGTCAGCCTCCTCTTCAGCTCCTCAAATGCTGTCTGGCAGTCCTCAGACCAAATGTACTCTGCGTCCTTCCGCGTCAGCTTCGTCATGGGTTCAGCTATCCTAGCAAAGTCCTGGACGAACTTTCTATAATAGCCTGCTAAACCCAGAAAGCTCCTGATCTCTGAAACTGACGTCGGAGCCTTCCACGTCTCAACTGCAGCAATCTTCCTGGGATCCATCGAGATTCCATCTCCAGTGACTACATGGCCGAGAAAACTCCACTCGGTCTAAAAAGAACTCGCACTTCGGCAATTTGGCAAACAGTCTCTCCTGCCTCAGAATCCCCAAAACTATCCGCAAGTGCTCTGCATGCTCCTCTGGCGTCTTCGAGTATATCAGGATGTCGTCGATAAACACCACGACGAACTTATCCAGATACTGGTGAAATGTCTTATTCATCAAGTTCATAAAGACAGCTGGCGCATTTGTGAGACCAAATGGCATCACCAGAAACTCGTACTGCCCGTACTTCGTGTTGAACGCCGTCTTCTGGATGTCTGCTGGCCTAACCTTCACCTGGTGGTACCCGGATCTCAAATCTATCCTGGAAAACACCTTCGCCCCGCTCAACTGGTCGAACAAATCATCTATCCTGGGCAGAGGATATTTGTTCTTGATAGTGATGGCATTCAGGGCCCGGTAATCAATACACAACCGGACTGTACCATCCTTCTTAGGCACAAAGAGCACTGGTGCTCCCCATGGAGAAGCACTGGATCGAATGAAACCCTTTTTTAACAGGTCATCAATCTGCTCTTTCATCTCTATGGCCTCCTTGGGATTCACTCTATAGCAAGCCCGGGATACTGGTGATGAACCCGGCACTAAATCTATAGTGAACTCCACATCTCTGTCTGGCGGAAGTCCTGGAAGATCCTCTGGGAATACATCCATAAACTCCCTAATGATAGGATGTGGCGGTGCTGCGTCCCCGACTGTCGCACAACAGTTCGGCTCTAGGCTGATCTCCGGCCCTGTCCTACTGACTCTGAACGGTGCTGTGCCTGGGGGACTGAACAAAACACTACCCTCATGGCAATCTATAGATGCATGGGCATAGCTAAGCCAGTCCATCCCCAATATGATATCATAACCGGGGAGTGGCATCACAAAGAATCGCCCCTCAAACTCTCTCCCGGCTATCAGAATAGAGCATTTATAGCTAGCTCTAATAGGCACTGGTCCTCCTCCCGTCATTACTCTACTAATCTCCGTCGTAGGTGTAGATACTAAGTGATGTTCTTGCATAAACTCTAATGATAGGAAGCTATGAGATGCACCAGAATCAAACAAACATAGAGCTAGAAAAGTATGCAAATAAACATGACCTGTAATGACGTCAGCTAAGTAATCCGGCTCCGAAACCTGCTCCGGCTCCGGCTCAATGGCTAGACTATAAACCTTTCCCTGAGGTCCCTTCTGCTGCTGCAGATGCTGTCCAAACCTCTGCTGCTGGGTCTGGAGTGGTCCTCTAGGCTTCGCCGCTGGGCAGTTCCGAAGCTGATGGGTGGCAGACCCACAAGCTAAACACTGACCCAACCTCTTCCTGCAGACTGCGAAGTCATGACCTGGTCTTCCGCAGTAAGAACATATAGCTCCTTTCTGCTGCTGCTGCCGGGGTCCCGGGGCTCGAACTGGCGGGGTCTGATGATGTGGTGTGGAGGGACGGTAAGTCTGCTGGGGTGGCGTCGGCGCTTTCTGCTGGAAAGCCTGACGCTTGGACGGTCCCTCATGATGTACAGGAGCCGGCCTCTTGCTAGACAGAAGACGCTCCTCAATGCTCCGGGCTAACTCTAGGCTCTGGTAGTAGTCAGTCGTACCGTTTGCCACTATAAGAATGCCAATGTCTGGAACTAGACCATGGCAAAACCTACGGGTCATCTCCTCTGGATCGGTAACCAGACTAGGAGCAAAACGGCTCAAGCGACTGAACTCTCCCGCATAGTCATCAACAGAACGGTTCCCCTGCTGGACGTTCTGGAATCGTAGCCCCATGGCTACTCTAGCAGCGGTCGAGAAGAACTTCTTCTTGAACTGGGTCTTGAACTGGTCCCAGGTGGCTCTACCTCTCGTGAACAACGGCTCATTCCTGAACCAAACTCCGGCTAAGTCTATTAGCAGAAATCCTGCTGCCTCTACCTGAAGGTCATCCGGCATCCTAACTCCCAGAAGCTTCCTCTCTACAGAATCTAGCCAGTCATTAGCTACTACTATGCCCTCAGTCCCTGAGAACTCCTTGGGATTCAGACCCATGAAGTCCTTGACCGTCCCCCTCTCTGCCGTGGCTCTACATATGGTGGGGCCACGGGACGTCCCTCAGAACGCTCCATGCTCTGGCGGAGTAGGGTAGTCTGCTCCTGATGGGTTGTTAGGAACCCCTGTATCAGTGTGAGCAGCTGGTTCCCGTCGAGTGTGACGGAAGCCTGGGTGGGTATAGTAATAGGGGGTGGTGGAAGTATCGGGTCCTGCTGGGCCTGGGATGTGGAAGGTGGTATCTGGGTCTGTGGATCTGTGGAGTGGGGGAATGTGGTAGGTGGAGGTGCATCAGTCAACTGGTCGGCTGACTGGATACGGAGGGCCCCATTCTCGGGGGTAACATGCTGGGACGAACGAGTAAGCACCATCTAAATTACACATAAAAGACTTATAAGGACTTTATTTAAAGTAAGCAATCATATGCAAGAAAATCTAATTATAATAGCAAACATGTGACGTATTTCCTATGTTGCAATCCTAGCATTCCTCTAGGTGTACTAAGCGTCTTTCCTAATGTTGTCTAATTACCTTAAGTTCCTAATTGCAGGTATGCTTGGTACAATAAAGTAACCAAACAGTTTAGTCGGGACCTGCGTGGGCCACCACTAAAAACATGTCACGACCCGCTACCCAAATTGTTGGGCCAGGCCGAGGCATGCCCAGCCTACGCTGAGATAAAACGTAGTAAGCTGTTCTAAAGACAACAGGATAAGACTAAATGTGCTAACAGTTCTATAAGTGAAGAAGAATCATAAATGCTCCAAACACAAAAGTCGTCGTATATAATAAGATGTCCAAGTACAAGTAAACTGAAATGTAAAACTGGATACATGTCCAGTTACAAAATGATATAGCCTAATACATGTCTACTCTCAAGTCTAAGTAAACAAAAGACAGCTAGGCAAGGTTCCCCGCAGGAACATCCTCATAAAGCAGAGCCGGGTCCTCGGCAGTAACACCATAGTAAGAGTCGCAGAGTAACTCCTCCTCAGTAAGGACACCTACAACGTTATCCTGTCAGGACGGGAGCAAGTACTAAATCTAGCAAAGTAGCATATGAAACATGGAAATGAACATGAGTGGAATAACTGGAAAGCATGGCATCACTCAATCTATCATGGCAAGGACACATATGTCATAGAGACAGATGTATATGTAATATTTAAAACTGTAGTAGGTACGTGATCGGTCAATAGATGTACAATGTGCTGGGGCACATAATGAAATGTACATACGTACAAGTGTAAAGGCGGTAGATGTACATACGCACAAATACAGCTTTGAGATAAAGGCCTACGGCGTAGTAACATATAAATAAAACTTTGCTCGGTACTGTAAAGGGGGATATGATCACGTACACTACTATCAGTTTCCCCATAACCCATATTCTAATCATGTGAGAGATACATCAAGACTGTTCTAAGCATGGTAGTAACTGAAAGTATATCATGTAGAGATTCTAACTTGCTACCCCAAGGATCAGCATTTAACATGGTGGGGTTTTGCAGTTCATTTATGTGACAATATGTAAAGTTCGTAGAAAGTACTTGCCTCTAGCAAAGCAAAACAAAACAAGCTGCGATAACAATGCTATGGATGTCCAGTAACTCGTCACTGTAGAAAAAATGCAATAGCTTAGCTTTTACACTAAGCTAAAACTACTAGAACACTAAACTGGTGTGACACGACTTGTGACTGGGCACCTAGCCAAAATGATGACTTGGACTAGGAGACCAATGTGGGGGTGACACACTATGTTAACTAACATTCCGGGGTCTTTACACTAGTGAGGGATGGGGTTCAACACGACTAAAACTGCAAATAACTTAAAAAGCTACAAGTCGTAATTAATCAATAAATAAATCAAAAGACTATTGTGTTCTAACAATTTTAGAGATAGGCAAAAAGCCTGGTTTTTCTTAAAGTAAAGTATCAAAGTGATCCTTGTTAATCATAGAAATTTATTATAATTTTTCTGGAATTTATTCACCAGTACAAATATTTTATAAAAATCAGTTTTCTTAAGTATACAGAAAATGAGTTTTGGTTTCATATGCCAAACTAGTGGCAAAATAGTAATTTAAATACTACAAAAATTATACTAAATTAGCCAACTTAACAAAGTATCTAAAAACTATTTTTCCACAATTTTAGCAATACTCTAAGTATTTTTTAGAAAATCATAAGACAGCCATGCACAATAATAATTAATTATCTGCGTATTTTGTCCATGTATATACTTTGAACCAAAGTTCAAATACAGGACCCAAGGCCATGAATCAAGTCCAATATGACTTGTACAGGTCTTGAATGTGTGAAAACACATTTGAGCCCAAATACCCATGCTAGGCTTGGACATCAAATGGTTGCAGTAATTTAAATACAATAAAAATACAAGTTGGTAATAGTGCAAAATAAATATTATTATTTTAATAAGGTAATGTTTTACATAGTGAAAAATCTAAATACATGTGCTAAAAGTATATATATATATTGTAAAGAAAAATACTTAATTTATAAAGTATATATATATATATATATATATATAATAATATATATACATATACAAGAAAATATATATACATATACATATGTGTACATATATATATATATATATATAAATACTAACATATATACATATAATTTACTAACCATAAAATATATATATATATACATACATACTGTTAAAACAGTATATATATACATATATACTAATATACATATATATATATATATATATATAAACATATATATATATATATATATAAACAGTAAAAGAAAAAGAAAAGAAAAAGAAAAAAGAAAAAGAAAAAGGAAATGAAACAGGGGGCTCGAACTCAGCCCAGCGCGGGGGGGGGGGGTTTTAATTGTTCGGGCTGGCCAGTGGGTCAGCCCGCTAAGTCTGTTAGGGTTAGGTCTTAGTTAACATTTATTTAGGTTAGGATTTAAATGGGTTTTTACCCGTTAATCAAAGCCCAACCCGTTATTCTATTTCACAGTTTGTCTCGTGTCCATACAGTCCAGGACACGAGAAGTCGAATCTGACACAGAGTCGACGTGTCCGTGCCCAGTACGACACGTACGACTCGGCTAACACGTGTCCAGCACTACAGTTGAGTCCCCCGTGTCTAGGCGAGTCTCGTGTCTCAGTTTGAGACACGTACGACACAGAGGGAAGAGAGTTACCCACGTGTCCGGCGGAGAAGAAGGGTTTCGAGAGGGCGAAACGGGCGGAGGAGACGTCGGCGTCGTGGCGCTTGGGCGGCGCTGGACGCGGCTCGACGAGGCGGTCCTGATGGTGGTGGTTGGGGACGACGACGTCGAGCGGTGGTGGTTGAATGGGGGTCGCCGGAGTTAGGGTTAGGGTTAGGTTTTAGGTCGGAGAACGGGGCGGAGCTGGGGCTGTGGAGGGTCGTGGCGGTGGTAGTCGAGAAGAGGGAGGTTTGGGGGTTATTTATAGGCTGGTTAGGTCGGTCGGGGGCTGTCGCGCTGGCCGGAAATGGCGGGGGCAGCCCGTCGGCGGTCGTCGGTCGTCGGGCAGGGAGTGGGTAGGAGTTTTGCAGGAAACCCCCTAGAAACAATAGGAATTACCCATAAGTCCCTGTCCAATAGTTTGTGCAAAATCGAATTTGCAAAACGAGGCCCGCAGTTTAAGTTTGCAAATAAAATTTGCAAACTGAGTTTGGGAAATTACAAAAAGGGTTTAAACAATTCAAAAATTACAAAACGATTAAAACATTTTAAATATTACAAACCTAATTTAAAACAATTTCTAAAATTGCAAAATGGTATTTTTAGGTATTTAAAACCATTTTAAAATTATTTAAAATTCAGGAAAAATTCCTAATATTATTTAATCATTTTAATGCCAAAATAATCATTAATGGCCAATTAGCACTAATTAACAAAAATTTGAAAAACAGGGGCTGACAATGTCTAAGGCGGAACGCCTTACTATTTTCCATACATATCGGACAAGACATGTTGCCGTGCGTACTCCATCCCGACAGCATACCGTATGCTGGAAAATCATTGATTGTCCACATGAGTGAAGCTCTCATCTGAAAGTTTTGTTTTCTGGAAATATCATAGGTCGTGACGCCGATCTCCCACAACTGTTTCAGCTCATCCACCCGGCTGTAAATATATATCGATGTTCTTTGTCGGATTTTTGGGACCGGGTATGATAGCTGTCAAGAACATATAAGGAGTCTTCATACACATCCATGGTGGCAGATTGTAAGGGGTAAGAATGACCGGCCAGCATGAGTATTGAGATCCCGACTGTCCGAAAGGGGCGAAGCCATCAGAACATAGCGCCAGGCGTACATTTCTAGGCTCTGCAGCAAAATCTGGATGACACAAATCAAAATATTTCTACGCCTCCCCATCCGAAGGATGTGACAATTCTCCTTCGTCCTTTATGCGATCTTCACTGTGCCACGGCATGTGTTCTGCTGTATTCAGAGACATATACATCCTCTGTAAGCGCTTCGTGATCGACAAGTAATGCATATACTTGTAAGGACGTCGTTTTCTAGTTGACTTTCCTTTTCCCTGTACTGTCTTGTAACGATCCGCATTACAGAACCAACAACTTTCTAATACGCAATTCTCTTTGTAATACAACATGCATCCGTTGCGACAGCAATCTATCTTCTCGTACCCCAGTCCCAGTTGTCGGACCATCATCTTTGACTTGTAGAAGTTTCTTGGGAGCTCTTTTGATTCCTTCGGTAACACCTCATTAGTTAATTGTGTGATCCGATCATAGCAAGCTTGTGGCAAGTTAAAATCAGACTTTATGTTCAACAACCGCATCGTCACTGACAGTGCGGAATGAGTCTCACAACCAGGATATAGAGGAGTATCTGCGTCCTTAAACATATCATAGAACTCCTTTGCCTCGGGATTAGGATCCTCCGGATCAAAATTAGGCCCTGCCGCAGCATACACCATATCTCGTGCAAGGTTCTGCATGTCTCCATAATCCACAGAGCATCCGTCGTCTTCGAGGACATCCGTTGCAGCATTATCATCAAAAGCATAAGTACCAGCTTCTGCAGCCTGTCTTTCTGAATATAATTCACCTTGCGATGACCACAGGCCGTAATCACGTACGAAACCCTTACGGGTCAATGACTCTCACAGTCATCACTTCTTCGAAACGTCTATTATGACAATTAACACATGGACACTTGATTTTGTTATCGTCCATGTACTGAGTTTTGCTCATGGCATACTTAAGAAATACTTCCACACCTGCCTGAAAATCGTCACTCACACCAATTCTGCTCTCGTGTTGTCGTTTGTACATCCATGTACGATCAACAAAGTAACGATTCATGCTCGATTTGATGTGAATCTGTATCGTAAGACAAACTAAACATAAGAATTAATAGCCCGATACCGATACTCATATCGTAAGAAAACTAAACTTGTGGATAACACGCTAGGCCTACGACGAGGCTACTTAGTATCACAATCTAACATAATTAGTATATAATCATGTAACTGGTGGATCCGCTAGCTAGTAAGCCGGATGTACTTAATATCAGAGTATCAGATTAGTATCAGTATATAGGTTAGGTAGACCGTATCAAACGCATATCGGAATAGTAGGCCGAATAGGAGGCCGAGATAGTCGAATGAGAAGAAGGGAAGAAAGGAGGAGCAGATGGGTCCAGAGCCATGGTGGAGGAGGAGAAGCAACATGAGAGCAGTTTCCGCCGTAACATCTCCTGGCTCTGCTGGCAACTGAAGTCCAGATGCTACAAAGGACGATCCTTCGCTGAAATCGACTACAACACCCATCAGTTCAAGTTCATTCCTATATGAGTATATTCCAATGCCATAGAGGAAGGTCAACAAACTGATGGCTTCTATGGCATTGGAATCTACTCATATAGGAATGAACTTGAACTGATGGGTGTTGTAGTCGATTTCAGCGAAGGATCGTCCTTTGTAGCATCTGGACTTCAGTTGCCAGCAGAGCCAGGAGATGTTACGGCGGAAACTGCTCTCATGTTACTTCTCCTCCTCCACCATGGCTCTGGACCCATCTGCTCCTCCCTTCTTCCCTTCTTCTCATTCGACTATCTCGGCCTCCTATTCGGCCTACTATTCCGATACTGATACTTTGAACCTTGATCTTAACCCAAACCTATACTGATCGATACTAATCCGCTACGCCCGATACTAAGTATATACGGTCGATACTGATAGCGATAGTCCGATACCGATAGCGATAGTCCGATACCGATAGTTCGATCGATACCGATAGTTCGATACCGATAGCGATAGTCCGATACCGATAGCGATAGTTCGATACCGATAGCGATAGTCCGATACAGATACACATGGACCTACATATCTATATATCACTAGTAGCCATACTCCTCTACATACTACTCTATACTAGGATCTAGTAACCATATACTACTCTACACACTAGCTACGTAGTCATACTCTAAAATAAGGTAAACTAATTTACCCACACATTAAAACCAACCCAATCAAATCTTAGGCAAACTATTCATATGATATCAATCGAAATACAAATAGGTCAACTAGGCCAGTTCTAGGTCAAATTAGGAGTCCAAGTCAACTCTGTCAAAACTAACCTTAATTAGGCTAAACTTCTACCTTAGCTAATCAAATATATATACTAGACTTCACGACGTGTGTCTGTGTATATATATATATATATATATATATATAATATATATATATATATAATATATATATATATATATATTATTAATAAATTACTTAAAATTATGCCTATATATATATATATATATATATATATATATATATATATATGTTTGTGTGTGTGTGTGTATCCGTGTGTCTGTGTCCGTGTGTGTCCGTGTGTGTGTGTGTGTCTGTATGTGTGTGTGTGTCTGTGTCCGTGTGTCCGTGTGTGTGTGTGTCTGTTGTGTGGTCCGTGTGTGTGTGTGTCCGTGTGTGTGTGTGTATGTCCGTGTGTGTGTGTGTCTGTGGGAGAGGAGGAGGCAGCTGCCCGCCCCCTCCCACCGCCCCCTCCACACCCTCTGCCCCCTCCCACCGCCGCCCCTCCACACCCTCCGCCCCCCGCGGCCAGCCCCCCTCACACATACCCCCCCCCGTACCCCCGGCCAGCCCCCGCCCCCATCGTCCTCCCCCCAACGCTGCCCGCCCCCTCGATCCCACCGCCCCCTCCACACCCCCCGCCCCCCGCGCACGGCCACCCCCCTCCGCAACCCCCGCACCCCGCGGCCAGCCCCCGCCGCCCCCATCCCTCCAACGCTTCCCCCCCCTCCCACCGCCCCCTCCACACCCCCCGCCACCGCCGCCACCGCCGCCCCCCGCAGTCGACGCCGCCCCCGCAGCCCCCGACGCCCCCGGCCCGCTGCACCCACGACCACCGCGCGCTCGGCGCGAGAGAGAGAGAAGAGAGAGAGAGAGAGAGAGAGAGAGAGAGAGGAGAGGGAGAGGGGATTACCTTTGGGAGAGAGAGGAGAGGGGGTCGCCGATCACCGCCGCGGGAGAGAGAGGAGAGGGGGTCGCCGATCGATCACCGCGGGAGAGAGAGAGAGAGCGAGGATAGAGAGTGAAATTTGGGGGGAATGAAAAAGTTCCTCCCGTCGTTTCAATTTAAGTCTGGAACGTAAATTTAGCGACGGAGTAGCGACGGAATATTCCGTCGCTAAGTCGTCAGTAAATCTCGCGCGAGTAGCGACGGATTATTCGTCGCTAAGTCGTCAGTAAATCGCGCCAATATTTTAGGCTTTTGCCGCCAAAATATGCGACGTTCTAGCGACGGATATAAACCGTCGCTACTTGGCCGACGACCTATCGACGGCGTAGCGACGGATATGGACATAAAAAAATAAAAAAAATTGTCCACTGCTTTCCGTCGGTATTCCGTCACAAATCCGTCGGTGATCCGACGATAAGCGACGGAAAATTTCCGTCGCTAAATGGCCGTCGCTAAAGTACTGTAATTTGGTAGTGGAAGAAGTTATGGATTGAAGAAGAAAGGCCAATACCTCTTTCTTGCCAAAAGTTGATGTGATGTAAAAAGAGGCAAGAACTATGAAGAGACATTAAATAGGGGATTCCCTAGGGGCCGACCATGTATGGAAAGAGTTAGGGTTAGGGTTGTGGCTAATGGGCTTTGGGCTAAGTTTCAAGGCTAATGAATCAATCCATAAGTCAAAAAATCCATGCACCTAAATCACTTAATCTCTCTATGAAACTTGATTCAAAATAAGTCAACTTGGGTCGACTTAAGTTAGACTAGGGTCTCACGATGCTAACCAAGTCACCATAGCTAAAGTCAACATCTAGGTTAGTCTCCATAGTCTCAACTAGCAAAGGTCAAAAATAACAACCATCACTCAAACAATTTATAATTGATTCCAAGAAATCAAAATGACCAAAATACCCCTAGGCCAAAAATAATAAATAAAACATCCTAATCACATGGTTAGGCTCTAGGTCAAGTAGTCTATAGGGTTTCACTGGCAACTCCAAAATCACAAATTACCAATAAAATAGTTTTAAAATAATTAAAAATTACCAAAAAAATTATATCATGATTTAAATAACATTATTAAAAGATTAAAATTACAAAATTTCAAAATTATTCTCATTAGAAAACTGGGTGTTACAAGTCTACCCTCCTTAGAGAAATTTTGTTCTCGAAATTAAGAAGGTCTTAATCCTTTAGGTCAACCCCCAACAATCAAGGTCAAAGCTTCTACCTGGCAGCATCCTGGTTCAGCAAGTCTAATATAGGCAGTTAGCTTAGAATAGGTCATAACCAGAATTTGGTAGGCAGGTTGGGTCAAAAAGGTGTTCCTAATTCGAGTCGGAATGACTCCATGGGGTGAATCAAGATAGGATCTTTTGTCGGAAAAGTCGTATGAAGCAAACGGAGCACAAGATGTTGTGTCTGAGTGGAACACGAAGGTCATGAGTGTAGGGGGTCATGTATAGGTCATACAGGAGAAGTTGGTTTGGAGAAAATAACTAGTCTTATGCTCCTAAACTAAAAGTCACGGTAATGTATATGAAATAATCATAATTAAAGTGGAAATGGTCAAATGGCCTAAATTGGACCGAAAGTTGTGTTGCCAAAACAGTACAAAAGACAAGGTAAGTGGGATAGTCTAGGTCATGGGTGTCGGGTTGGAAAGATAAGGAAAATAATGATTCAACAGGGCTGTAAGGGTTACCATTCTAGGGTCAGAGCTACACTATCACTTCTAAGTCAAAAGGCCTATCACAATCATTATTTCATTAAGAGGAATTCATAACAAAGAAGTTATACAAGGATTATACTAACAGTTAGAGCTACTCCTACTCCTAAGTTAAATGATGAAAAAGCAAAACCAAACAAACAACACAAAAAAAAAAAATTGGAAAGACTGAAACGAAAGTGGAGACGATATGTTTCAAAAACTTTTAAGATGAAATCTGATAATCATATGCGTCCACCAAAACATGGTACTCTGAATCCTCGTCATACTAGTAAGCAGGGTTGTGATAACCATAGAGTCCCAACAAATGTACACACTTCTAGAATAATGGTATTTAAAATTTTTGCTCTGCCGCTAGCTTGGCTGCGAAACCTTAAATTTCCACACCCGAGAAATATATTCAAAATCAGACTGTAGGTCCTTGCCATGCTGGCTAATGTGACTGTAGAAGACTAGATTCCATAACTGAGACAACCTAGCCCATATAATTTCTCTTGGCAGAAAATTAAATCAACAATGAATACCAAGAATCAGATTCATCTACGAACAAGAACGATAAGCAAGATCTGTTGGAACTAAATTTCGAGATGGTTAAAATATGGCAAGGGAGGAACGAAATTGAGATGAACAGAACCTGCTATAAGCTCTCCTACTGCCTGTGCACCCTCAGCTGCCATAGCGTAAGCTCGCCCCTGCTGGCCTCCTCCAGCCTGATGCTGTGCGAATCTCTGCTGCTGAGTTCGTAAGGGTAGTCCCTTCTGCTGGCGCACCGGAGCCCTCGCTCCTGCTTCCTGAGTTGTCCGTCCAAAAAACTTGGGATACTCTCTTAACTGGTGATATGATGCTCCGCAAAGTAGGTACTTGTCTAACCTCATCCGGCATTTACTCCAAGCGTGCCTTGGTTTCTTACAGAAAGGGCAACTGATAACATGCTACTGTCTGGGGATCCACTGCATCTGTAACGGTGGTCCCTTCGGCTGCTCTGTCCGAGCCCTAGCTGTTGCTGCTGCCTGAGTCAATGGTGTCTGGCTCTTGGGACACTCCCTACACTGATGCTCCGCTGAACCACAAAGTAAACACCTACCAAGCCTCATCCTGCAGTCGTTCCACCCATGGCCTGCCTTCTTGCAGAAATTGCACCTAGCATCCTGTTGCTGCCTGGATGCCTGGTGGAAATATGTACGTCCCTGACCCTGAAGGTGCTGCTGAACAGGCCTTTGCTGATACTGATACTGAATCTGTACGTGAGGCCTCTTGGCCTGACCTCCACTGCTGCTGGCTCCATGAATGTCATGTCCCCTCTTGAGCAGCTGTTGCCACTGAGTTTCCACTATCTGCTGAAGAAGAAGAACAACTGTGCCACATCCTCTGATCCTGATGGCGGCTGCTGCTGAAGAACGTTCGGGATGACTGGGAAAAGTCTCAGAGTAGGAAGAGGTGCACACCCAAGGGCTGCAGATATTCCAGCCTGAGCTGGCATAACAAGAGCTGCAGTCTTAGGGTCCTGCTGATCAGGATGAGAAGTGGTAGACCCCTCAGTGGTGTCTTCCCGATCGAGACGATGAGATCGTGTCTCCATAACCATCCTGAAAATGATCAAACTAGAGGGCAATCCCTGAGAATGAAGCGATAACATCAAGGGAGGACGGTTCATTTTCAAGGAAAGACAATAATGCAGCAGTTTTAGGTAACATGAATCTGATTAAGAGTTTTTCCTAATGTGATTGAGTACCGTCAAAAATATATCCTAATCCTACTGCAGGTTGTAGTGATACTCTAATTCGAATACCACCACATAAACTCGGCCTGCATGGGCCACCACTAAAAATGTGTCACGACCCGCACCCAGTATAGAGACACGAGAAGTGGGTACGTCCAGCCTACGCCGCAGTCTCGGCGGTAGAACCCTGTCCTAGGTCACATACATCTAACAATTATAAGGTACATTGCACAATTATACTTTTTGAATGGAGGAATAATATAAAGTACAAATCTCAATCACAGCTAAGGAAGATGTACAATAAGATAGATAAGAATCAACAGAATCTATAGATGAAATATGATAAAAAGAGAATCCAAAGTGTCTAAGATAACATCTAACAAGCTCCACAAATCCACATCATCACAATCTCTAATACAAACATCCAGATGAGATACAACTGAAATAAGATAACTAAACTATGGGAGTGTCGTCAGCAGGTAATGGATCCTGCTGGAAATCCAAGTCACAGGTGTCCTCTAATGCTGCCCCGTAGTAGGTGGTGCAACACGCCTCATCCTCGTCCTCTGTAATATTTTCAACAGGTCCAGTCAGGATAAGAGCGAGCACAGTACATCTCACGCAGTTCATAATATGACAGGATATGTAAATATGCTATAGAGTAAGATACATGAAACGCTGAGAAATATATAAAATAAAGGATGACTGTAAAGAAATATCTACTATAAGTAAAGAACTAACAGTTGCTAGTGATGTAGAGTACAAGATAGACATGTGAACGGCTTGAATTTGCACATAAGTAATCTAAGAGTTTGCACATGAGTATACTACTTTGGAATTATTCACATGACCATTTATACTCCCCCTACCCCAATCAATACACAAGGATCCAGACAGGTTATGTTATTGCACATGATATCACATGAAGGCCCATAAATGGGTGCACATGAATGTATACATGGGGGCTCTGTGAACATGAGAGTACATGAATCACAAGAGTGCACATGAATGAGGAAAGCACCGGAGTACATGATAAATTGAAACGCACATGACATACTGTAACCCGATGCTTCCGAGGGGGATAACATCTCATGAAGGGATCCATATAGTACCAATCCGTGTTAACAACGTGACAGCATCAAGTAAAGTAATCTAAAGCATAAATAAATCTTATCAAGTATGAAACGGTCAGAGAATGTACTCGCCTGATATCCTGAGTATCAGAAGTGAATACTGTCTGAGGAGAGGTGTCTGACTCCTATTTAGAACAGTACAAGTCATAATATGTCCAGAATGGTAAAATAGAACTTTATAATGCATTCTACATTATGTTTGGGTCAATCTGGGCTAAAGTCAACCTTTGGTCAACTCTAGTCAACTACACTAGTTAAACTAGGTCAACTAGGTCAAGTCCTAACCCAGACAAGTCTCGCTAAGCCTAACCATGTCTATCCTAGCATTCACACAAGTCACAAGTCTACACAAGCTATCAAACACACAATTTCATGTATATACCCATATACACATAATGTATATAAGGCATACATATAGGAAAATCATATAGGGCTATACGCCTATATACATATCTACATTGGCATACACATGTATATATTTACCACATTTTACATACAACTATATATAGGCAATCATACATATATATACATATTATCAAGCATGAATATAGATATTTATATTATATATATATATAGAGAGAGAGAGAGAGAGATAGAGTGGCAGTATATACATAATAGGTGGTAGTGTATATAGTGTAGATAGGATATGTGGCATAGTGTTCAGTGTACAGGCAATGTGTATAGGTTAAGGGTTAAGTGACAGAAATTTAACAAAGGGGTTAGTGAGTGTACAAGTGGAGACTGTGTATAGGTATTTAGAGGGGTTCATATAAAGAAAAGCTCATGTGTTCAGTTTATAGGGTTTGCTTCTCAGGTTCCAGGTTGCAGCATATAGGGGTTAAGCCATTAAATCTCAGTTTTTCATGAATGTAGGTAATGAATTAAACTCAGGTTCATTGAAATATGAAAGCAACCTAAATCTCAGTTAATAGGAAATGGAAACCCATATTCGGTTTACAGTAAGCATGTATGTATAAATTAACAAGCTAATCTCAGATTAACTGAGACACATCTATATAACATGTAAACCTACAGATTAGTTAACATGTGAAGATCAACACAGTATACAAAATATGAAATTTCTCCTTAACCTCAGTTTAGAACCAAAGTATCAGAAACAGTGTATCAGCCTTCGAAAACCCAAACACAACCCAATATCACAACATTAACCCCAGATATGCCCACACAAATCTTAGACATGAATATATATTCCATAACATCTAATTAGCATTTTAGTTTCCATTTAAAACTCAAAAATTACACGAAGAACAGTAGGTATGAGTAAAACACGAGGAAACCCAATTTGAAATCGAAATGCATAAAACATCAATTTGAATGTTGCAATAGTGTCGTGTACATGTAGGCATGCTTCACAGTGAGTGTTGTGTCCATAAAGTGGGACATGACGTGACCAAACTCAAAGTACACGAAACAAATGCACACACAGTGACCGCGTCGTGCTGCGAGGCCCAGGGTTCGTGAACACGACATACGACACCAATGACCTCGTGCTCATGTCAGAGGGTAGAGGGGGTTAGTGCTACATGTCCAGTAGCCTGACACAAGTCCACGACGTGTCCTGTGCGACACGAGATCCGTATCAGAAGTGAGTTTTTGCGTGTGTGTTCAGTGTAAATTTGATGTAATGGCTAGAACGTGTCCGACACGACACGATGTGACCTGGCACTTGGGGGATGCTGTGTCAGTCACGTGTCCTAGCCACACCCAATTATCGTGTCCCCAAGTGACACAGACACTTCACACTGCCTCACGAGTAGCAGGGCACTGGCCGAACCCTCATACGATGTGTCTGCTGCTCGTGGACAACACAGACACGAAAACACTCTCAGTCTGACACAAAATTAAAGTACACATATAGGTCTACAAATTGTTCAAATA
>JANAVB010037770.1:0-40464 GCA_029216955.1 Iris pallida
CGAGTATATTCTCTAATCGTTTCATACATGCTAGGACTTATATTCTTGCTCTAGACTACTTTACTTGATGTTGTCACGTTGTTATCACAGATTGGTACTATATGGATCTTTTCATGAGATATTATCCCTCGCGGGTGCATCGGGTACTTCATGTCATGTGCTTTTTACGAACATCATGTACTAGTTATGCTCTCATTATTCGTGTACACTCATGTGCTCTCACGTACTCTCATGTTCACATGTGCTTCATGTTATAAAAATATCATATGCATTAACGTAACTTGAATGGATCCTTGCGTGTTGGTTGGGGATGGGGGAGTAGAAGGGGTTATGTGGTTAATTCCAAGTAGTGTAATCATGTGCATGTCTGTTATACCCTCACGTATAATGGAGTTACCTTAGAATATTCATGTGCAAACCTATCCCGATTACATAACCATCTTGTGCTCTAAATCACTTATATATTTATTTACAGTCTTACTTTCCATATACCTATCTCCTGTTTTCATATATCTCTCTTACTTTTCATGTACTTTTCATACAATGTTTCATGTATCTTATTCTATTGCTTGTTTTACAATTCCTGCCATGACATGAACTGCGTGAGAGTTATGTATTAGCTCATGTTCTGACTGGGCTTGTTGAAAATATTATAGAGGATGAGGAGGAGTTCTGCCCTACTTATTACGGAGCCGGCTTAGATGACACTTGCGACCTGGACCCTCAGCAAGATCCAGCAGTAGCTAAGGATAATACACTTTTGCCTAGGCTAGACTACTAGGCTACTTATCTTATTTCATTATGTTATTTGTGTTTGACTTCTGAGTTGTGTTATTTTGGATGTTGAGATGTTGGTGTTGTTTAGACACTTGGACTTATTTCCTTGTGTTTGTATTTCTTTTTTGAGATTTCATATCTATCTTATCGTGTTATTTTCATCTTAGAATTGTGAATGAGTTATACCTTCTTATTATCTTACTATTGGAGAGTATATCTTGTACAGGTATATTTATACTGTGTTAGATTTATGTGACCTAGGACAGCGTTCTACCGCCGATACTGCGGCATTGGCTGGATGTACCTACTTCTCGTGCCCCTATACTGGGTGCAGGTCATGACACATTTTTAGTGGTGGCCCATGCAGGTTTAGAGTTCTGAGTTATATCTCAGTTTGTAGTGGTACTCGAACTAGAGTATCACTACAACCTACAATAGGATATAGGATATAAGTTTTGAGGTACTCAATCACATTTTAGAAAAACTCTTATCTAATTCCTGCCATCTAAATTCTTGCTGCTAATTGCTTTCCATTGAAATAAACTGTCCTCCTTTGATTACATAGCTTCTTACTCAGTATTGAATTTCTTGTTTGATCTGTCTCCAGGATGGTGCATACACGATCTCATCGTTCCGGCCCAGGAGATACCACCGAGAGGTCCGCCACTTCTCACCCGAAGTAGGGCCCTGGGACAGCAACTCCCCTTATTCCTTCCCATGTTGGAGCATCTGCAACGTTTAGGGGTGCACCTCCACCTGTCCGGAGGCCTACCCCAGTCATTCCAGACATACTTCAGTAGCAGCCACCTCCGGGATCAGTAGACGCAGCACAACTTTTTGCCTTCTTCCAGCAGATGATGGAGGCTTAGTAGCGCCAGTCTGCTGATATGAGGCAGGGCATAGACAATGCCCACCAGCTTGCTATGCCTGCAGTAGAGAGAGTGACTTCCCCACGGTAGGGAGGCCATGGAGGCCAGATGTAGCAGTATCAACCGAGGACCGCGAACATTCTAGACTTCTAGAAGATGCGGCCAAGAGACTTTCGAGGTACAGTGGGTATCCTATATGCCGACGACTGGATCGAGCATATAGAGGAGATCTTTCGCCGTACATTGATACCAGCGGGGTTACAAATAGAGGCGGCGGACATAAAGATGCAGGACCTTGCTCGCACATGGTACCACACTGACCCTAGAGTGGGTACAGAGGGACAAACTTAGGAAGCTTCCAAGAAGCTTTTCAAGGAGAAGTTTTTCTCCGACAGAGCACTCGGCGCCTTGGAGACGCAGTTTGAGAGTCTGATTCCGGGGAACTAGACAGTAGAGGAGTACGCCAGTGAGTTCTGTCGCCTCGACATGTTTGTGGAGGGCCTTAGCGAGTCAGAGAAGGCTAGAAGGTTCCGAAAGGGTTTGGTCAAGGATGTCAAGTCCTTGACCAAGAGCGACAGAGATGCCACCTTTGAGGAGATTTTGTCAGGAGCTATGACAGCGGAGGACGACCTTGAGCTAAAGTTGAAAAGAGGTCGTGATATACATGGAGCATGTAGCAGTGCAGGCCCGGCCAAGAGGACCCATTTTCAGCAGCAGTAGAGGCCTTTACAGCAGCAGTTTAAGGGTCAGGGTCGTGCACCTTTTCAGAAGACGCAGCAGCAGCAGGCACCTAGACATCAGTAGGCCACCAGTTGCACCTTCTGCAAGAAGCCAGGTACGGGTGGAACGACTACAGGAAGAGGCTAGGCAAGTGCCTGCTTTGTGGTTCAACGGAGCATCAGCTGAGGGACTGTCCCATGTCTTCGGGACGTATAGTTCAGGGAGTAAGAGCTAGGGCTCCGGTAGGGCAGCAGAAGGGACCGTTACAGACTCAGAAATAGAGGTTCATCCAACACCAGCAGCAGGCCAAGGGAGGCCAGCATGGGCGAGCATTCACCATGGCAGCTAAGGATGCAGAGGCAGTGGAAGATCTGATCGCAGGTTATGTTCTTCTCGACTCCATTTTTGCATTTGTATTGTTTGATTTGGGTGCTTCCCATAACTTTGTGTCTGTATCTTTTGCTAGTAGACACCATCTTATTTCTGAATCGTTGCCTAGGACTTGCAAGATCACGATTGTAGGTGGCATCATCCTCGTTAGTGATATTTGTAAGGATAGGAGAGTTATTTTGGGAGGCCGAGAACTAGATGTGAGTCTGCTTGCAATGCCATTACCAAACTACGATACTGTAATCGGGATGGATTGGTTGAGCAGACATCATGCCAGCATAGATTGTCGTAGAGGCAGAGTTCTTTTTCGTTCGCTAGGAGAGCCAGAGTTCGAGTTCGCTAGACGAGAGGCGGAGCAGGGCAGCATAATTTTCTGCGGAGCTCTAGTGGAGGAGCAGAGCCTGCCACAACCATTGATAGCAGAGTTCATGGATTTCTTTCCAGAGGAGTTGCCAGGACTACCACCGGACAGAGACGTTGAGTTCTCTATAGACTTGGTGCCTGGCGCAGAGCCGATATCTCTGCACGTCTATAGGGTGAACAACAGCGAGTTGCTGGACTTGAAGAAGCGGGTGGATGAGTTATAGGACAAGGGATTCATCTGATCGAGTTCTTCACCATGGGGTGCACTGGTGCTTTTTATGCTGAAGAAGGATGGGTCGGTACGGATGCGTATCCACTACAGGGCTCTCAACAACCTCACGATCAAGAACAAGTACCTGTTGTCGAGGATCGATGATTTGTTCGATCAGTTGAGCGGAGCGAGGGTATTTTCTAAAATTGATCTGAGGTTCGGTTATCATTAGGTGAAGGTGAAGAGGGAGGATATCCCGAAGACAGCATTCAGGACGCGGTATGGCCAGTTTGAGTTTATGGTGATGCTGTTTGTGTTAACTTTCGCCCCGGCGGTGTTCATAAACCTGATGAACAAGGTGTTCCACCAGTACTTGGACAAGTTCGTGGTGGTCTTCATCGATGACATCTTGGTGTACTCGAAGACCCCAGAGGAGCATGAGGAGCATTTGAGAGTGGTTCTGGAGGCTCTCAGAAAGGAGGAGCTTTATGGCAAGCTCTCGAAGTGGTTCTTCATGGATCAAGTTGAGTTCCTAGGTCATGTTGTGACCGGGGTTGGGATCTCAGTTGACCCAAGGAAAATTGCGGCAGTTGAGGCGTGGATAGTCTCAAGTTCAGTTGCGGAGATCATAAGCTTCCTGGGATTGGCAGGCTACTACAGGAGGTTCGTTCAGGATTTCTTCCGGGTTGCATAGCCGTTGACTAGGCTGACCCGGAAGAACGTAGAGTTTATCTGGTCAGAGGAGTGTCAAACTCTTTCGATGAGTTGAAAAAGCGGTTGACGACAGCTCTGATTCTCACATTGCCATCAGGATCAGGCGGGATCACTATCTATAGTGACACCTCAGGGAAGTTTGGGTTGTGTCTTGCAGAAGCATTGGAAGGTAATTGCCTATGCTTTCAGGCAGTTATATACAAATGAGAAGAACTATCCTACCCACGACTTGGAGTTAGCAGCAGTTATCTTTGCTCTGAAGTTATAGAAACACTATCTATACGGAGTGCGAGTGGAGATCTTCATAGACCACAAAAGCTTGAAGTATGTGTTTACCCAGAAAGAGCTGAACATGAGGCAGAAGAGATAGTTGGAGTTGATTAAGGACTTCCATATTTCATTATAGTATCATCCAGGGAAGGCCAACGTGGTTGTCGATGCTTTTAGCAGATATCCGGTAGCCATGTGTTTGACGACAGATCGTCACTTGTTAGCAGATCTGGAGAGCCTGTAGATCGAGGTGATAGTGTCAGGAGTTGAGATACAGATGTGGGGACAACAGATTCAGTCGAACTTGTTGGAGAGAATCAAGTCGACTCAGTTCGACGATGTAGCTCTACGGTGTATCCGAGAGTAGGTTCGAGTAGGATTGGCTGAGAAGTTCAATATTGCAGAGGATGGCACATTGAGGCACGGTTCCAGACTATGTGTGTCCAGTACAGACCTTCGAGACCAGGTTATGCAGGTGGCTCACCGTTCACTATATTCTATGCGTCCAGGTGCTAATAAGATGTATAGAGACCTGAAGGAGCATATCTGGTGGTATGGGATAAAGCATGAGGTAGCACACTTCGTAGCCAGATGTTTGGTCTGCCTGCAGGTAAAGGCAAAGAGGTAGAGGCCAGGAGGACTATTACAGCCATTGCCCATTCCCGAATGGAAGTGGGAGCATATCACGATGGACTTCGTTTCGGGATTGCCGCGTACACCATGAGGAAAATACACGATTTGGGTCATCGTAGAAAGGTTGACCAAATCAGCCCATTTTTTGCCATTCAAAGTGGGTTTGCCTACAGACAGGCTAGCAGACATGTACATGAGGCAGAATGTCAGACTGTATGGAGTTCCCGTGAAAATTATCTCGGATCGTGATAGTCGCTTTACTTTCCACTTCTGGCAGAGTCTGCATACTAGTTTGGGAACTCAGCTCAAGTTTTTTACTGCCTACCCCCCTCAGATAGACGGTCAGTCAGAGAGGACACTACGGCGTAGGCTGAATTATGATTGAGTTGAACCGTCTGTATTGTCCTCCGATTGGAGAGTATATCTGGTACAGGTACATTTATACTATATTAGATGTATGTGACCTATGACAACGTTCTACCGCTGACACTGTGGTGTAGGCTGGACGTACCCACTTCTCGTGCCCCTACACTGAGTGCGGGTCGTGACAGTTTTTATCACACTTTTTGTATACACATGATTCATCCTGACAATGATCAAATCTATAGGATTTTATCACCTGATCAAAACATATGTTCCAAGATCCGGAAGCTTGCATAAGTCCATAAATAGACTTCTTGAGCTTACTAACAAGATTCCCTTGGCCCTTTTCAATGAACCCGTCTGGTTGCTTCATATAGATGTCTTCCTTAAGACTTCCATTAACGAAAGCTATCTTGACATCCATTTGCCAAATCTCATGATCGAGATGAGATGCAATAGATAAAAGAATCCGGATAGACTTAAGCATGGCTACTAGCGAAAAGGTTTCCTCATAATCGATACCTTCTCTTTGGGTAAAACCTTTTGCAACATGCCGAGCTTTAAAGGTTTCAACCTTACCGTCTGATCCTATTTTTTTCTTATAGACCCACTTGCATCCAATGGCATTTACACCAATGGGTTCTACAAGGATTAGAATCCATATATTCTAATTCAGATATCATTACTTTTTGTCAAGACTCTGCATCTTTATCTTGGAGTGCTTCATTGTAGTACATGGATCATAATCTTGTTCCTCAGGGTTGAAGTTTGACGACTCACCCAAGAACACATATCTATCAGGTTGTATCACAACCCTCCCACTACGATGAGGCACTATCGGTTGTGGTGTAACATTTATGACACGTTATGCAGTTATTTGTGGTTTATCCTCTTGTACTGTTGGTACTGAAGTACTTGGGATCTCACCTCTCAGTTCCTCTAGAACAACTCTACTTGTGGGTTTATGGTTCATCACATAGTCTTCCTCTAAGAATCGGGCATTGGTGCTATCAATGACCTTTTGATCCTTAGGACTATAAAATAAACCTCCTTTCTTTCCTCTTAGATAGCCTACAAACAAGCGTACTTCTGTATGAGACTCCAACTTATCTGCTTTCCCATTCAGCACATGTGCTGGACTACCCCAAATGCGAACATGTTTCAGACTAGGCTTCCACCCAATCCACAGCTCTGTGGGAGTAAGAGGTACTGACTTAGAAGGAACTGTTTGCCATTAAATATTAAGCACAACAAAATTACAGATGAATTGAACTTGATTGCAAACTCGCTTGTACAAGAGAAAGCCTAGAAAGAAAGACTAGGAAACAATCTAAGTTCAATTGTTTAGTTATGATTCTGGGGGGGTGACAATAGAGGCTCGGGAAAGTGTAGCAACTCTGCCTTACTCCTTGGACTATCGGACGCGCTCCTTGCTCTTGAAGAAATTGCCCTTCGTGGGTTACTAGCCTTGGATTGACAACCTTTTGCCTGGGTGTGATACCCTGCTATTTATAGTATTTTCTGCAGCAGTAGATTTTTGGGCCGCATAAAGGGCTACGTGGCCATGTATCTCTCACTGCGCATAAAGACTCGATCTCGGGCCGCCAGCTGGTGGGGGTTGTTGAGATATTGTTGTAGCAAATTTGGGTGGTTGAGACTTGGTCAGCCTGTCACGTGCCTCATTGCAAGATAAGATCAGTCTGCTTGAGTCATTTTGAGCCGCATAGGACCTTCAGAGTTCGGCCATGCTGGGCCGCATAAGACTCATGCGGCAGTCTTCCTTAGTCCGCATGTAGCTTGGGGACTTTTGAGCCACATAGGTTCTTATATTCTGGGTCGTAAACTCATGCGACTCATATTGCAGTTACCCTTGGCCGTATGAAGTACATAGATTGAGCCGCATAAAGTTCATGTGGCTCGGGTCGCAGTCCTTTTGGCCGCATGGCCATGTCCAGTCGAATCATGTCTTATTTTCTTTTTGTCAAAGTGTCAGAGTTGTCAGAGCTGTCAGTCTAGCCAGAGTTTGTCAACTTTATTAGAAGGATTGATCAGCTTGGCCGCATAAGTAACTATTCAGTTCTGCGGCTTAAAAGTCAGCCTGGTGAAGATGGGCTGCAGAGGGCATGCTGAGTCTGTCATGCTGCTCTTCTTTATGCGGGTTAATCTGTTCTAGGGTATTCATGCGGTAGGTTGTGATCTACATGAATCCCATATTTTCCATGCTTCTACAAGCCCCCCTTCAAAGTTTTCAAATTACAAATTTGGAATACTTTGAATAAGAAGCATGGAACTATATCATGCCGCAGAAAAATCTTCGAGTCAGGAGAGACATCGTGCCGCAGGGACATTTTGGGCCGCAGGGGCATTTTTTGGGCCGCAGATAGATCTTGTGCCGCAGGGAGATCTTGTGCCGCAGGAAGATCTTGTCTGCCAGCTGTCACTGCTGCATTTAATGCCTTGGTTTGATTTTTGATTTGGGCTCTTTTTTCGAGATAAAGCTGACGGTTACTAAGGATAAAATCACAAACATCATCATTATCCTTAATGGATATGGGAATCGAAGCAGTGATGACGGTTATTAAGGATAAAAATCTCCAAACGTCATCATTATCTTTAATGGATACGAGAATCAAAGCGGCGTTCATCTGTTTCCACTTTGAGGAGCTATAAATATGGGCCATACGGAGAGTGTTTTTTTTTCCTTCAACTTTTTTCTCCTTCGTATTCATCATCTTCGTCATCTTTTCTGTCCCGGTTAGCCATGGCTCCGAAAGCTTCCAAGTCGAATGATGCTGCGGTAAAAGGGAAGGGGCTCGCCTCTTCGTCGAGTGCTGCGGACTCTCCTCCCGTTCATCCTGACGTGTAACCCTCTGTTAAGGGTAAGGACGGTGGAAAGTGATGACTTAAATTTAAACGGCCATATCGCATATTTTATGCACGGGCTTGTCATAAATTGCCTCTGCGCTTTGGGCATGATCGATATATCCCCCATCTCATGGGACTGCATGTGTTCTATATGATGGGGCCATATGGGTTGAGCCGCATAAGTGCCACTGACATTCATAGATGCCTCATACTTGAGCCGCAGAAGCGCTACAGGGCTGAGCCACATGGATGTCTCGTGACCAAACCGCATATACATCTCATTTCTGATCCGCATAAATGCTTCATGGCTTAGCCGCATGAACATTGCATAACAGAACCGCATAAGTGCTTTTTAAGACTAAGCCGCATGCGTCTTATGTTTTTTTATGCACATTCTTCATAACTGGGCCGCATAGGGTCTGTTTTGGCTGGGCCTCATGTGTTATTTACTTTGAGCGCATATGTTCCCTTCATAACTGAGCCGCATAGGCTCTGCCTGACTAGGCCGCATAACTGAAAAGAAGCCCATTCACTTTGTCTTTATATGACTATCTTCTTTCTTTGATTCTTGCAGCATCTATGCCGAAGGCTGAGACCGTTGTGAAGGAGGAGATGCTGTCTCCTTTCATTAAACAAGAGTCACCGTTTGTTAAGGAGGAGGTGATACCAAAAGTTGAGGTAAAAGAAGAGCTGGTGTCCATCAGGGAGGGAATTACTCCCAAGATTGAGACTGCTGTAAAGGAGGAGCCCAAGTCTGAGGGTAGTAGCACTGGGAGTTCTGACCCTCCTGCCCCCACCGAAGACTTTAATCAAATAGATCTTTCGTATGAGAAATAGCTGAGAGAATGGTATATGCCTTAACACAACTACGATCCTTGACTGTAGGGATCCATGAGTTTCCATGTAATTGCTGTTTCTGGGAATATGAAAAATAAACATTCGTATTTGTCTCGGTGTTTCTGTCTGTCTTTAGCTGTAGTTTGCATTTTGCTTCTTTTGGGCATCAGTGTAATCCTTTACTGGAGATGTATTCCTATGAATGTAGCTGATTTTGAATAAACAAAATACGTTCACACTATTTTTTATTTGTAATATCTGTGGTGCTTGTACTAGAGGGCCTAATATAGCATTTGATAAAGGACATCCCACTGGGGGACTTTTTGTGGACCTATTGCCCTTTTGTGCATCTGGAAATTCGAGCAAATTGATTTGAATGATATTTTGTGGATCTACTACTCTTTGGTACACTGATGGTGCGAGTAGTAGATTAGGATAACTTTTGTGGACCTATTACCCTTCTGCGCACTGGCGGTGCGGGTAATAGATTTGAAACAAAACCCAACAAAGGTAATATGGATGTGATAGGTTTTGTGGTCTTAACACCGTGTCTTTTATCCTGGGTTGGGTACAGGTGTTAAGTCGGATGATTATCGGGATCAGAGGTAATATGGATGTGACACACGATAATCAGACATCATCTTTGGTGAAATAAATTTTGAGACAAAACCTAACAGAGGTAATATGGACGTGATAGGTTTTATGGTCTTAACACCATGTCTTTTATCCCGGGTTGTGTACAGGTGTTAAGTCGGAAGATCATCGATACCAGAGGTAATATGGACGTGACACACGATAATCAGGACCATGAAGTTTGCTCAGAGATAATGATAAACTGGGTAGACTCCTGTGAGATAAAGCATTAGAGTAGGAGTTCAGAGGTATCATCGTACATGAATCGCCACTCAGGAAGATGCAATAGAGTGTGAGTTCAGCGGTACTTGGTGTACATAACTCGATAGTTTGGAAGATTTGATGGTTTTGAGGGAGTACTAGCATGTCCTTAAACATAGTATTTCTTTAGGAATTTGTCGTTTATGTGCATCATGAGTAAGTCCCCATTCTGTTTTACGAGCCGGTATGCCCCGTTGGAGAACACCGTCTCGATGATGTATGGACCCGCTGGGGCTGGAATTTGCCGACAGTTTTGTGAGTCATGACCATCGGTCTGCGAATGGCCAAGATGAGATCGCCTTCTTGGAATGTCCTCTGCTTGACTTTCTTATTGAAGGCTCGAGAGATGCGTGCTTGATAGAGCTCGATGTTTTGTTGAGCTTGCAAATGTTTCTCGTCTAACACTTCCAGTTCTTGTAGCCGTCGGCGGTAGTTATCATCCGACGTTAACCAGTGAGTAAGGGCCATACGAAGTGAGGGGATCTGAGTCTCCAATGGGAGAACTGCCTCGCTTCCCTACACCAGAGAGAATGGTGTATTTCCCGTAGCCGCCCGACTCGTAGTGCGGAACGCCCATAAGAATTTGCCCAGCTTTTCATTCCAGTCACGCTTGTTTGAAGACACAAACTTCTTAAGAAGCTTGATTATGGTCTTGTTAAAGGCTTCGGCCAGACCATTAGCTGATGGATTGTAGGCCATTGAAGCCACATTCTGAATCCGATTCTTGTCACGGAATCGATAGAACGCATGGCTCGCGAACTGTGGACCATTGTCATGAATGATCCTCCTTGGCAGTCCAAAACGGTAAATGACGTAATATTTTATGAAACCGATCACGTTTGACGTCTTTACCTCAGCCAACGGAACAACTTCCGCCCATTTGGAGAAGTAGTCGGTGATCACGAGAATAAATCGGTGCCCTTTGGACGACGGCGGGGTAATTGGGCCAACAATGTCTATTCCCCATGCTTCAAATGGCCAAGAGGCCACTGTTGGGTGTAAGAACTCGGATGGCAGATGTATGAAATCTGCATGGATCTGACAAGCCTTGCACTTCTTTGCATAATCAACTGCGGCTGCTACCATCGTAGGCCAGTAGTAACCCATCCGACGGAGACGGTCCTGCAACTTCGGGCCCGGTTGGTGAGCCCAGCAAATGCCATCGTGAGCCGGCTTCTTTGGCTTCTGCGTTTGACAGACATCTTAGCAGTAGTCCATCGTAAGATCGTCGATATAGCATTTTTGTTTCTGTGTCATAGAAGAATCTGAGAGAACGCCTTCTGATTGAAGTTACTTCTTTCACATTCTCAGGCAGAATTCTGTAGATTGTAAAATTGTTGAATAGGAATCTCCAGTCTTGCACATCATTGGTTATCTGGACGGAGTAACTCGTATCCAGTTGAACGTTGATTTTGGGACAGACCAGCTTATGGCCTATAACATCAACTGGATGATAATCATAATTTGGAACCGACAAAGAAGCGACGAGGCCTGCTAGGGCTTCGGCTTCAATATTGTGGAGCCTAGGAATATGTTCTATAAAGAACCCCTCCAAAGTTGCTATGATAGCAATTGCGGTCTGATGATAGGGGATCAGATCCGCGTTGCGAACTTCGTACAAGCCTCGAATTTGATTGACAACCAACTGCGAGTCGCCATATGCATCTAGGTATTCGATTCCCACTTCTTTTGCAAGTCGGAGCCCGATGACCAAAGCGTTATATTCGGCTACATTGTTTGAACAGGGTTCCATGAGAGGATATGCCCGGTTGACGGTCCAGAGGGAGAAATCAACACTATCCCGACTCCTGCGATGATATCACCTTGGGGCCCCATTCTTGAGGCACCGTCGAAGAACATTCGCCAAACGTCTTCATGTGAAGTCATGTTTGATTCAATGACTTCATCTGGGATTTCTTCATAGATTCTGGCTATTTCTGAGCCTGGATGGGCTGCCAGAAAGTTGGCCAAGGCTTGACCTTTGACATCCTTTTGCGGAACGAAGACCATGTCATAGGGGGATAACAGTATCGCCCACATGGCTAGACGAGAACTGAGTGCGCCTGGCTTGGTCATGAGAACCCTGAGGGGATTGACTCACGAGATAACATGGATGGTCTGCCCTGACACATAATGTCATGTTTTCTGAATGGCGAATACCAAGGCAAGGCATTCCTTCTCTACGGCGGTGTACCTATGCTTCGTCCCCACTATCATTCGACTGAGATGGCTTGTTCATGTCCCGCATCATTTTTTTTGCTATCAAGGCCCTAAGGGAGTGTTCTATTGCTCGTACATATAGCAGGAAAGGCTTTCCGGCGACCGGGGCTACAAGGACTGGCGGATTTGTCAGATATTCTTTAATGTCATCAAAGACGCATTGACATTTCTCGTTCCAAATGAAAGAGACGCCTTTCTTCATAAGTTGTGTGAAGGGTTGACATCGCCCTGAGAGGTTAGATATGAACCACCTGATGTAGGCTAGTCTTCCCTGAAGGCCACAGAGTTCACAGAGGTTCTTCGACGGACTCACCTCTAGGATTGCCTTTGTCTTATCGGGGCCTATGTGAATGCCCTGAGAAGTGATGACAAAGCCCAGGAACATCCCATTGGATACGACCAGGAAGGACTTGGTGGGATTCATCTTCAAATTGTGTGCTCACATAAGGTCGAACACTGTCCTCAAATCGTGTAGGTGGTCATCCTTGGAGCGGCTTTTGACGGCAATGTCATCAACGTATCACTCCACCGTCTTGCGCAAGTGATCCCTGAAAATGATGCTCATTGCTCGCTGATATGTAGCACCGGCGTTCTTCAGGCCTAAGGGCATGACTGTGTAGCAATACACGTCGATCGGTGTTCAGAAAGATGTATGCTTCTTATCGTTAGGAGACATTTTGATTTGATTGTATCCTGAAAAGCCATCTATAAAGGACATGCGCTCGAAGCCACACATATTATCGATTATTATGTCGATAATGGGAAGAGGGAATTCATCCTTAGGACATACCACATTCAAATTGTGAAAGTCGATGCAGATTCGGATCTTCCAGTTCTTCTTGACGACTGGTACTATATTAGCTATCCAGTCTAGGTGCTGCTCCTCGCGGATGAAACTGATAGCTTTGAGCTTGTTTACTACCGCTTCAATTGAGTTCATAATGTCTGGACGGAACCGCCGTTGCTGTTGCTTGACTGGTTTTGCGTCCGGATGAATATTGAGCTTATGAAGTGCGATCTGGGGGTTTAGCCCTGGCATGTCTTCATAGTTCCAGGCAAAGACGTCGATATACTCTCTAACGAGTTACAACAACGACTCCCGCTCGCCGTCTGTCAGGCTTTTACTGACGAAGATTGGCTTTGGAGAGGATTCATCACCGAGGTTAACTTGCATGACCTCATCTTCAATAGGAGGGTCACGTAGTTCAAAGCGCTTCTCCCATTGTGCATCCAATTGTTGGACCCATTGCTCTAATTCAAGAGGTTCGAGTAGATCCTCGTCTTCCTCTTCAATGTCAGCAGATGCCATGTTGACAGATAATGTTTGCCTGAACATATCTCCAATGCTGTCGTCAGAATCGTATGTAGGTGATTCGGATGAGTGAGAATGCCACTCGCATTCCTCATCGGAGCTCTCGGGCGTTGTTGCTGGTGTAACATAATCGAGGCCGCATTTGGACTTGCTGTAGTAATCCCGAGGTTACCCAGACGGATTTGACAGCTGCAGAGGCGATCGCCGACCGCTGCCGTAATTCAGACCTGGGGTAGCCTCCATGTCGTACCCCTGCTTTTGCATGAAGTACTTGGCCTGAGGACTATATAGGTAGAGCGGTAGTTTTCCAATATCGGGTTCGAGATCAAACTCTTGATGCATGAAGGGTTGAGGTCCTTCTTTTCGGCCAAAGATGATCGTGTGATCCCCTTCTCTTCTGCCTGGGACTATGAAGTAGGCGTCTCTAATGGGAGCAAGACGGTTCGTGGTATGGACGGTTATCACTTATGTGTGCATGTTAATGTCCCGACCGAGTCCCACAGTATACATCAGATTGAGTTTATTACACTCAGAATAGTTCAATGGTAGCCTCTTATTGATGAAATATGGAATTTTGTCCACAAGGAATACATCATCAGGAGAGGGACTATCCACCTTTGCCACAAGATACTTTGCGAGTTCTACATCCTCTTCAGCTACCCCCGCATGATCGGAGGTGAGGATGCTATCCTGGGCAACTTGACCAAGGGTTCAGCTTGTGGCATTAGCTTGCCTGAGGTTGTCGGATCGATACTTAGTTGTCGGCTCATCTTGGGAAGACGGATGACCATCGGCTCGGCAGGGGACTTTGTGTCTTCCAATTGCTATTGAGTGGATCTTGGCAATCGGATCACCATCGGCTCCCCAGAGGGCCTTTCGTCTTCCAGTCGCCTTTGATTAGATTTTGGCAATCAGATCACCATCGGCCCTATGACGGGTTCTTGGCTGGTCCTTGGGAGTCGGATGACCATCGGCTCCAACTATGCAGCTGGGGTGGGGAACCGGGTACCTCTTTATGCAAAGTTGCGACAAGGGGTGCGGCTTTGCCCGGTTTACAGGCCTGGAGATGAATTATCAAGGGTTCCGGTGGCCCTGTGATGGCCTATAGTTTGTCAGTTATGTGTTTCTTGGATTCGTCATATAGACACGTCTCCAAAGAGTAATAAGACTGAACCCTTTGAAGGGATCGATGTCGACGAATTCAGTCTTCACGAAGCCGTGCTTACTGACAAACTTGAAGCATTAGTGGAGGGTGGATGGCACGATCATATAGTCATGTAACCACGGACGCCACAAGAGGATGTTGTGGGACATGTCTATATCTATGACGTAGCAGGTAACATCTGTCCTCGGGTCGCCGATCTGACATTTCCATCGGATCTTTTCTAAGGGATAGCTCCTTCCTGAGTTGATACTGCTAATGGCGGTGTTGGTCGCTGCTAGCCGGTGCATAGGGATGCCGAGGACTTGAAGCAAGCTTTTCGGGATGATGCTTATCGACGAGCTAGGTTCTATGTGCATCCATCATCGACGAGCTAGGATCTATGTGCATCCGATCCACCTTGATGTCACCTATGTATCCAATGTTGTATAAGGGGCGATCATGCATATTGGTCTTGATCAGCATATCCTGTGGGGTGAATACGATGTTGAGCATCGTATCCACCCTGTTTCTGCCCTGGAGATCTGCCAACGAGCCTTCGCCTGTAGGTTTGACCTAGGCTAAGTAAGCGTCTGCGTTCTGGAGCACTTCACTCAATGCGACACGAAGATCCTTGGGGAGCCTTAGGAGCTCGTATAATGACAACTTTGCCGGTGTATTAGCCAATTGTGCTAATATGTCAAAGTTGTAAGGTCTCTTCAACCCTTGAGGTGCATCATTACGGAGCGGTCTATCGAAGCAGGTTTCCTTCGGCTTGGACCTATCTGCCGATGGGGGCTGAGATGGCCCCGGAACATCAATGGCGGGTAGCGTTGCCGGTTGAGGGTCTTCAACTGAACTACCCAGAGTGGACTGGACTTGTGCCCCAGACCGGGTAACAACAACCGCCGCCTCCTCAGCATTGGTTGAAATTGTGTGGCAGGATCTGGACTTCCTGCCCTTCTTTTTGTTGGCTGGAGATGACACCGCCTAGGTAACTTCAGGCACTAAGTCTGGGTGCACCCACATGATCTCTCCTTATGACGTGGTAAGAGGTACCAAGCCAGTCGTCTTATCCTGGACGGGGGGAAGATTAGTAACTTCCATCGTTGCTCGGGGGATAGGTATTACCCCGTCCTGAGTACTTGTTGGAGGGAAGTCACCAAACTGAATTGACACCATGTTCACCGCCATGGTAACCTCTTCAAAGTCTAGCGACAGAGCTTTGGAGTCGATAAGATTCTGGATGTACCGCTTTAATTGAAAGCAGTTTTGAGTGGCATGATGAACATAGCGGTAGAAATGACAGTATTTTGGGTCCTCCATCTCTGCCGCTCGGGGCTCCGCGCCTTGGTGGAGGGAGTTGGATCATGTCCCCTTGCAAGAGCATGTCAAAGATAGGCTTGACATGACTATCTTCGAATGAGTAATTGACCTGGGGCCACTAAGCTTATGCCTGCTTTTGTTCAGGCTTCTTGGTCGTACCGGCGACCAAGGCCTGTTTGCCTTATTGTCCCAGTTATTGGAGCTGCCGTCAGTATTGTTGTTATTGGAGGCGGTACCAGGACATTTGCTTTTGACCTCTCCGTCTGGGATGTGTAATCCCAGCTGGTGAGCCTTCTTTAACTTCGCCTCCGCAATAGTGGCGCTTATGATGAAGGTCGTCCAATCCCTGAACTGATCTTCATCCATCCAGAGGCTGATTGCGGGGAGCAACTTCTTCTGGCAGATTTCAATCAAGGATCTTTCGGGATTGCCTTGGGGCAATCTCATTGCAGTTTGGAGAAACCACTCGATATAGTTCCTTGTCAGCTCCCTCTCCCCTTAAACGACGTCCATGAGGGATGATATTGTCACATCATGTCCCACTTCGTTGCATCGTTCTAGGAACATGTGCTTGAAGCCGTCAAAAGAATGGATGCAGTTATCAGGAAGGTTGCGATACCAGTCGAACGCGATCCCCTCTAATGCTTCGATGAATAATCGTGTGAAGATGGCGTCACTATGCGACAAGTGGTCGATTGTGACCTCGAAATAAGTCATGTACCAACTAGCAGAGGTCTTCCCGTCATATGAATCGATATGAAACGGCTTGTACCATGGTGGAAAAGGCACATCTCTCCTTGCAACGGGATACGGCTGCCGTATTCTGAGGTCCCGGGAGGAATCTCGGGCATTGAACATTGCCCGAAGCTCCTCGACTTCCCTTCTTGCTTCCCTGGCTTCATCTGCAGCTGAAGGAGCGGAGGCTCCTAGAGGATTGTCATCCAAAGGAGGAGCGGTCGTGTTGGAGTCCGCGTTGAATGCGGGTCCCAAGCTTGTTTGTCCAGGCGTCCTTGCTGACTGAGTCGGCAAGGCAGTTTTGATTTCGTCTACTGACTTGACCAAGGACAAGAGCATGGCTTCAAGTACTTCTAGACGTTGTCGGTCAATAGGCACTTCATGATCCTCGTCGGCCATAAAGACTGTCCGCACGTGGGTAGAGGTGGAAGGAATCGTAGCAGAGGTGCTCTCTGTATCGTACCCCCGTACCGAGGAATTATCGTGGAATGTCGGAATGTATTCTCCTCGGACTCGGAAGGGGTGCTACCCCTTGTACAGAAAGCCACATCGTCTTGGCGAGGGCGGTCATTCTTAGGGACGTCCACATCGGTTGCGTAATTCAATTGGATCGCTACCCCCTGTGTATGCTGTTGGAACACCGGGTTATCGCATACTTTGAGGGGACTGCTACCGCCAGCCTCATCTACCCCCAGGGAGGTCAAGGATGCACCCCCAGGTGTTGGAAGCTTTTTTTTGGATCGGGTGCCTAGGTAGACACCGTTTGCCATTCAAATCTTTTTATTGCAATTTCAATTACAAACATAACAGTGTTACAATGTAGGACTTAGATGTAGTCCTAGGAGAACACTTTTGTTTATCTGGGTCCCTATGTCGATGGAGCGAGTGGTAATGCGTTGACTCCGTTGACGATCTGACGACGGTTCTCGGTTCTCTGAAGGTCTGAGTTGCTCTGGGTGCTGGAGCTTGCGGAGAGAAAGAAGACGTTGAGTGTCTGTATCTGCCTCTCTCACTGCGTATCCAAGTCTCTGTCTGTAGGGGTGTGTCTCTGTGTGTGTGGAAGAAGGAAATGATCCCTCTATTTATATCTTGAGCAATGCTACAATTACAACCAAACATTTACAACCTTCTTACAACCACTCACCTATTTTTTGACATGTGGGCCAGGTGGTGGCTTGGCCCACATGTCAGCAAATGGGTGTAAGTTGTAAGAAGGTTGTAAAAGTTTGGTTGTAAACCAAACATTTCCCTTATATCTTGCAGGCTGGCTACGTATGCGCGCATATGTAGGATGCGCCTGTACGTGGGGACGCCACGTGGTGATTGCTGATGGAGGCACATGGGCGATGCGCTCTGATTGAGGAGTTGAACCCTTCCTGTTGCATTTGTGGGCTGCGGTAGAGCTGACACGTAGCAATGGAGAGGATCTTTCAGTTGCTGAGATCTTGGGTGATTAGCACCCCTTCATCGGCTGAACTGAGTCAAAAGATACGTGGCGCGTATCCGTAGCTCAAAGATCTCGGATTTGGTGGAGAGTAATCTGACAGGATGCGCCTAGAAATTGGGCACATGAGTAGACCTTGGCTTGTAACCTTTAGGAGTCATGAACCAGTCTGGGTGCATGGCCTTTGAGGCGCATGTGGGGCTTCAGTAGTGACTTGACCTCTGTCTTTAGGGATCAGAAAAAAGTCTGAGGCGCATGGCTTTTGAGGCGCATGCAGAGATTTAGGGGCATGGTTGCGGAGGTGCATGCGAAATGGTTGGGCGGCCACGTGGCTTGTAACCGTCGGAGGAAAGTAATAATGATGCTGACGTCAGCGACGTTTCGTTTTCTAAAAAATATGTCCAGTCCTCGGGGACTGGATGCTGTCGTGTCAGACTTCAGCATTTAATGTTCTTTGACGGGTGATGGGCTATTGAGTGGGCACGTCGATCTGCGTTCCACTAGGCGTATGGGGGCACGTGGGGCGCATCCTTATGAGGCGCTTGGTGCTGATGGGCGCGTCTGCATGATGCGCGGCCTGACCGGCGCATCTGTTTGCATGACACGTCTTTATTGGTTCGACTGTTACGTTCTTCGAGTGCTTTAAATAGCCGTTTTTGACTTGGCCGAATTTGAAGCGTCAGGTTCATCACCATAAATGCAAATTCATTGCACGGGATTCGGAGAGCCTACTTGGCGCATGGGTTTGATTTGTCCGGCCTATAAATAGTGGCAAGGAGAGGGTTTGCTTCTCGTTCTCTCACGTCCTCCCGAAATGAACTTGTTTGCTCAAGCTCGTTCTGTTGACGAGATGCTCCCGAGGGTAAAGATGCGACGACTTGCCTTCGTTCATGCGCTTGAAGGTGACTGTTACATCCAAATGTCGGAGTCGAGGGCTTCTGAGGCAGGCGGAAGGTGCCTGTTGCATCCAAAGATCGGGATGCTCGAGCCTCGTCTCCGTTATGCTGGACGAGCCGCAGATCGGAATTGTGGTGCTCCTGGCTTTGGAGGCTCTTTCTTCTGTCAGAGTGGGTGTTGCCCATTCTGGTTGTGTTGAAAGCCTCCTTTTGCCGCAGATAGATTGTGGTGCTCTCCTCTTCCTTGGGCTTTGGAGAGCTCTTCCTCCCGCTAGGGTGGGGTTGATCGCCCACCCTTTTTCTACTCAATAAATGCTTCATTAGTCGAAGCATTTGATCGGGTCGAAGTAAAGCGCATATGCTGAGACTTCATGATGCACATAATTGAGACTCTGAGGAGATGCGCCTGACTGAGACGCTGAAGTGATGCGCCAAAATGAGACGCTGAAGAGATGCGCCTGACTGAGACGCTGAAGAGATGCGCCTGACTAAGAGCGCATGGCGGTTGCTGCACCTAGCTGTCGACTTAGGGTCTTTTCTTTGTAGAAATTCTTCTTTGTAAAGCCTTTTTTAGACATGTAATAGACTTTTATATGAAATAAAAATCTTCTTTTAATGTCTAGGCTTTTGCTGTTTGCTGTGCCAAGTACTTCATCCCTGGCGCATGTAATGTTAGGCGCATAGGTTTTCTGGTCCTGAAATTCCATGCTTCTACAAGACCCCCTTCAAAGTTTTCAAAACTTTTTTGTCAAGTTTTGGAATACTTTGAATAAGAAGCATGGTTGTGTCTTCAACGGGGCGCATGACTGTTCGGGCGCATGATTACTCCGCGTATCAGTGATGGGGCGCATGCTCCTCTCAGTTAATGCAAATGATAACGTTTCGAAGTAACCAAAAAGATTAATGATGATCTTTTTGGATCATTTGCAGTTATCACTTCACAGAACCCGAGGCGGTGGCTGATGTCACCCTTCATCGGTTCACGCGTGCAACCAAGCCTATAAATAGGCGTCTGATGGAGAGAGAGTTCCCCCCTTTGCTTTCTTCTTCTCTAGTGTTCTTCTTTCGAAAAACCCTAACTTCTTCTTTCACGAGATGGCCCCCAAAACTCCTCGTGGTGGTGCTGGCAAGGGGAAGGAGCCTACGGAGTTCGTCGAGGAGGACGCTCCTGTCACCATTGTGACTCCGGCCGACGTTCGGCATGCGGTGACGGGTGGGTGTGATCTCCCAACTTTTTAGACGAGTTTGGAGCACATGGATGAGTTGCATCATATTGTTCTGTCCTAACTCTTTGTCGCTGACACGCATGGACTTCTGTCCTGGTGATGTGTTGAGGCTATTCTGTCGACGCGCATGGGTTTAGGCCCTGATTATGCGCCAAGGTTTTACTGTTGACGCGCATGGGTTTAAACCCGGATGATGCGCCGAAGCTTCACTGCTGATGCACATGGGTTTAAACCCGGATGATGCGCCGAAGCTTCACTGCTGACGCGCATGGGTTTAGACCCTGATGATGCGCCAGGCTGCTTGACACACCCAATATTTTGTCTTCATATTGCCTGACTTTTGTCTTTGTCGTGTCAGTGTGGATGACTATCCCTTTGTTGAATGAAGTCCTTCTGGATGCTTCTCTTTGCCAAATGGGGGTTGATTTCGACGAGGAGGATATTAATCCTGCGAAGGCTGCTATCACTGAATCAACCTTCCGAGAGAATATTACAAATCCGAAATCAGTCGCCTGTTTTTCTCCAGAGTATGATGGAGAGCGGCAAACTGAAATCCGCTGAGTCCGAGGATGCGACTTTCTTGAAACCTGCCTTTCTGTTTGGTGACCGCTTGACCTCCACAGAGGCGAAGGTACTGAAGATCAAGGAAGACTGGTTCTTCTCTGCGAAGGGCATGGTTCTGTACATGCGCCAGCTTGAACGTCAATTGCCGCTGACAGCCTTCTACCGTTTGGCTTCCAAGAGAAGGATGCCATGGGAACTTACTCCTCCTCAAGGAGGGGCAATGGGGGTACCCATTCGATTAACATTACTTCGAATCAAAGGGATACCTTGGCCGCCTTGCGAGCCGGGACCTCGTTCAGTTGCCGGGCTTTGCGCCCTGGGAGCCTTTATAGTGATGTCCCTAATGACACCTTTGCCTTTGGTGCTTCGACCTTTGTAAATCGGTTGCTAACATCGAAGGCTATGTATCCGAAAGGTGGTTTTAGGGTTGAAGGTCGGTGTCACCACGTGCCAAAGTGGGACGAGCTGACCCTTTGGGTTTTGTCGAAGTTCAAGGCTGAGCTTAAAGAGATTGGGCTGACGGCCGCTATCCGTGCCACACAGGCTGGCATGGATCTCAGCAAGCATATGTTCCTTGCACTCTTCGAAATATTCAATACCCAGACTGGCACTTTCTTTACTCCAGTGGGGGAGTTGGGATTGGCTCTCCATGAGATGTACGAGGTGTCCTAGCTTCCCTAGGGCTCGAAATCCTACGAGGAATATTTTTCGACAAATGAAGAGATCCTTGTTCTGGAAAAGAAGGACCCGGAGATGATGGCTGTTTTCAAAGAGGTTGTAAGCCATCATTATCTGATGCTATGGAAGGACAAAGGCAAGACACGGCCTCATGTGACTGCTTGGAGGGATTACGTCTTCAAGCAAGACCTGGCGGACTCTTCGAAGGTTCGGTTTACGACTCCGTAGGGGCTGAACCCGCGGAAGTGACCTCCGAAATGAGCCGACAAGGCGAGAAGGCCCCCCCGTTCAAATGAGAGTGGCGAAGATGTATACAGTTGTTTCTGGCATTGCGTGCACCGGATGTCTTCCAAAGCAGTATTGACTGCGTACTTGATGATATGGCTCCGGAACTGTGTGTTCTCGGGCGGATCTGGCTCTGTGGAGAGGGTGACCCGGAACCTCATTTTACCAGTGGTAAAATTGGTTTTTGGTCGCCTTTTGGCTCTCCTCCCCGCGATGGTGTGTAACCTGCTGCGGGGTTTGAGGGATTTTACTGACGACGTGGTCCGTGAGAGGGGCAGGAAAGACAACTTTCCTCGAGCAGAGCTACCATACCATTATCTGATGGGATGGTTGATTCTGCATCACCCGAACATGATGAGTCTGGGTCCTGAAGACGATCACGTTGAAGGTGATGCCTTTATCCGCCGCTTCAACAAGAGGAAGTGGCTGTACACCGGTGTCCCCGTCTGTAGGAGAGTCTTGTCTTATCTTCAGGGGCGGAAGATCGTTAAGGTCAGTCCCATCTTCAAAGATTTTGAGGCTGACCAAGATTTGGAAGACTCTGGTGAGGATGCGATCACTCTGCCGAAATGGGGGTTTCGTTGGTTGCAGAGTATTCAGCCTTCCCACTTGGTCAACTGTAACCAGAATAAGTGTTATCTGGAGCCATATTTGCCGAGCCGATTTGCTTGCCAGTTTGGTTACACCCAGCTAATGTTACGGAACCCCAGTAACAGCCTGGGGTTTGCTGGAAGTTTACTGGATGGAGCCCGGGGTTGGCAATATTACAATGCTGGGTGCACTGGGGTTCGTTTTAATACACCAGTTCACAACCCTCGGCCACAGATCCTGTATTCAGCTGTTAAGCTGTATTGCGCCATGAATACTGTGCCTCCTGAATATGACAGGGAGACTAGTTTCATCGTTGGAACTCAGCTAGAGGCTACGAAGAACATGTTGGCGGCGGCCCGGTCATATCGTCCACCATAGTTGGCGGGGTATCGGGCTGCTGCTGCAGCGTCAACAGGAGGCACTCGAGAAGATCCTCCGGCTGGGAAGAGGCGGGCTGACGCAGAAGCCGGTTCGTCTGCACCAAAAAGGCCGAAAAAATGACGACTCCAAAGGCTACGGGAGTGCCGCCTGTAACGCCAATGGAATCAGTTCCTGCTGAGGTAAAGATGTCCCCCATAGTCTGGCTCATTATGTCATTTTTGTGGCATATGCTTTCTTTTTGTAGGAACCGTTGAAGAAGAAAACTCGGGTTTCAAAATCGGGCGTCAGTAAACCGAAGGAGGTGGCGAGCTCTTCTGACGAGCGCATTCCTCCGATTATAATGTCTCCCGTGGAGGAGAATCCTGACAATGTCGTTCCTGCGGAGATTTTAGTATCTCCAGATTATGCTGGAAGGGAAGTTGAGGATGCAGCAGTTCCCGGGAGGGTTCAAGCCGCCGTGGGGGCCTCTGACATTGAGGATCCAGCAGATACGGGGCTTCCGGATGAGGAAGTGGAGTGGAATTCGTCGTCTTCAGATGACGTTCCTCCGGAGATGAGTGAGCCTATTGCAGGAGCAACAGACATGGTTGAAACAGATGAGAGGGCTGATTCCCCTCCTTGTCATGATGAGGGGAGGTCGACTGCAGCGTTGCCGAGCCCTACCCCAGACTCAACAGCGGAGGCTGAGGTGGCTGCCGACCGGGAGGTAGCGACAAATTCTATCCCCGTATAGGGATTTGGTGAGGAAGATGAGACTCGTCCGCAGAGCTTGACTCCAGTGGAGCCGAGTCAGGACACGAGTGCTGATCTTACTGCTTTGCCAGAGGGGGAAGGTCTCGTGCGGCCTGCTGATAGTGTGTTGGATGCGGAGGAGATAGCTCCTGGCGTTGGTGCTCCCTCCGAGCTCGAGAAGGGTAAGGGTTTGCTGGAACCCCCTATTGCTCCTTCCACTTGGGGCACAATATCGACTCCCCCTTCGGCCCCTTCCTCTCTTCTGGCTCCTCAGGCTAGTAGCGAGGTTCAAGTTTCTGACGAGGGAGGGTCTGCGGAAGTTGAGGTTCCGGCCTCGCAGATTGAGGTCGGCGGGCCTTCATCAGGTCCGCCGTCCAGAGCAGCTCCTCCAACTCCGGCTATGACGCCGCAAGTGCTGGGGAATGCAGATGAGTACGTGAAGTTTATCATTGAGGCGGTGTACAAGATGCTGCAGAGGGGCGTATCGATAGTGATGAATGCCAATGGGAGTTTTGCGATGGCAAAAACCATGGCGCTCTCTCACATCGGTCTGATACTTTCCTACCAGGGCCATGATCATATGGCCGAGATTCTGGAGGCATCGGTGGCCGAGCTCGACCAGTTGCTTTCTGAGTTTCAGAGTATCCAGCAAAATGATCTCTCCGCTCTGATAGAGGCAGAAAAGGAGAAGGTGATCGCTGAAACTGAGTCATCTTATCAGGCCATCGTGGCTGTCTGGGAGTGCGAGGTGGCCGAAGCTGAGGCTGCGGTGGAGAGGCTATCTCAATCCGCGCAGGAGAAGGTGGAGTTGCGAGCTGCGTTGGACGCTAGTATAGCGGAGGTTAATGCCAAGATTCGCCTCCTTGAAGACCAGTGGGCCCAACTTTTGTTAGATGCTGAGCAAGTCCAGGCTGAACATGTAGCATCTAAGGAGGAGGAAGCAACTTTCACCCGCCATGCTCTTTCCCTGGCCCAACAGCGACAATAGCTGGACGAGAAGTATGAGGATGACACTTTCCCTGAGGCCATAGAAATGATGCGTCAAGAGGCCAAACGCCGAGTTCTAGCGACGGTAGAGACTCGGGCGGAAGACTTGAAGCGTCGGATTGAAGAACTTTCAGCCAATCCCGGTGATGCTTAAGGATTGTAGTCTCTCCTCTTTTTTTTTGTGTAATTTACAACTCCTGCTGGGGATGTAATCCTTTACTTTTAAATAAAGAATGAAGAGTTTTGTGGTGTGTTCTTTCTTGCTGTCATGAACTTGATGATTTGTGTGGACCTATTATCTTTTGCGCACCTTGGTTTTTAGGTACAGATAATAAGTTTGAGAGAACCAACATGTTTGCTCAGAGGTGATGTAGACGTGGAAAATATGGAGTTCAAATGATGGAATCTTCCTACTCAGAGGTGTTATGGACGTGGTAGGAATGACTCTGGGGAGATACGCGGAACTACTCAGAGGTAATGTGGACGTGGAAGTTCTGCGATCAATGTATGACAACACAGGAGTTGTCTGTACGGGATGTTTACTCAGAGGTAATGTGGACGTGGTAAACATGATGGGTAGCGTAGTCTTACGGAGCGTAAGATTCCGCTTTGTAGGGCGTAGAGGAGCAACTCAGAGGTAATGTGGACGTGGTTGTCCTTCTACTGGAGATAGGATGCAATGGAACAACTGGGTTCCGAAAGCATAGGATTTTTGTGAAAGGGAGGTGTATGTGAGCTCTGATGATCAGGTCCACCGACTCCCTTACTAGGTAGAGGTGGAAGTACATATCTGAAAGATGTCAAGAGTAGTACTTCTTTAGGAACTTGCCGTTGATGGGCATCATGAACAAGTCCCCGTTTGATCGAGCGAGGCGGTAAGCACCGTTTGAGTATACCGTCTCTATGATGAAAGGTCCCTCCCATTTGGGCTCGAACTTTCCTAGTGTTTTGTGAGTCAACACCATCGGCCTCCTGACTGCCAGAACCAGGTCACCTACTTGGAAAGTCCTCTGCTTGACCTTCTTGTTGAAAGCCTGTGACATACGGGCTTGATAGAGTTCGATGCGTTGTTGAGCTAGGAGACGTTTTTCGTCAAGTGCCTCCAATTCTCGCAGACGGCGACGTTGATTGTCTTCTTCTGTGAGTTGATTTGTGATTGCTACACGGAGTGAGGGTATCTGGATCTCAAGAGGCAGTACCGCTTCACTCCCGTAGACTAAGGAGAATGGTGTGTTGCCTGTCGGAGTCCGTACAGTTGTGCGGTAGGCCCAAAGGCATTCGTCGAGCTTTTCGTCCCAGTCGCGTTTGTTGGATGATACGACCTTTTTGAGTAGCCTGACGATAGTCTTGTTAAACGCTTCGGCCAACCCGTTTGCTGCCGGATTGTAGCCGGTTGATGCCACGTTCTGAATACTGTTCTTGTCACAGAATATGCTGAAAATATGGCTGATAAACTGAGGACCGTTATCGTGGATAATCCTCCGAGGTGCCCCGAAATGGTAGATAATATGATATTTGATGAAGCTAATCACCCTAGATCTCTTCACTTCCGTCAGCAGAACTGCTTCTGCCCATTTGGAGAAGTAGTCGGTTATGGCTAGGATGAAGCGGTGTCCTCTCGATGAAGGAGGGGTGATCGGTCCTACAATGTCCATGCCCCAAACTTCGAAGGGCCAAGAGGCGACCGTAGGATGTAGTAGTTCTGACGGTGTATGAATGAAGTCGGCATGAAGCTGGCAAGCATGGCACTTTTTGGCATAGTCGACAACGTCGGCTGCCATGGTTGGCCAGTAGTAACCCATGCGTCGCAGTCGATCCTGTAACTTAGGGCCAGGTTGATGAGCCCCGCAAGTCCCGTCATGAGCTTCCCGAAGAGCTTCGGCTGCTTCTTCATTGGATAAACATCGAAGGAGAACTCCATCGTAGGAGCATCGGTACAGCATTTTAGTAGCTGTATCGTAATAGAATCGAAGGGAACGCCTCCTGACTGAGACGGCTTCCTTCGAGTCTTCTGGGAGAATTCCGTAGACAGTGAAGTCGATGATCGGGAACCTCCAGTCTCGGTCATTAACACCAGCACTTGTTGACATGGCATGGGCCATTTGTGAGCATAGGTTATTTTTAGGACAGACCAAGTCTCGACCAACTACCGTGATATAGTGTTGAGTCCCAAAGGGTGCTGCCATTGAGGTGGCGAGGCCAGACAGAGGTTCAGCCTCCAGGTTTTGTAAACGAGGTACATGTTCTATGAAGAACTTGGTGAAGGTTGAAATAATGTTCAATGCAACTTCATGGTAAGGAACCAGATGATCATGGCGAACTTCGTATTGCCCTCTGATCTGGTTAATGACGAGTTTTGAGTCACCATAGGCTTCTAGATGATCCACCCCCAGTTGTTCCGCCAGCTGGAGTCCCATAATGAGAGCGTTGTACTCGACAACATTGTTGGAGCACTGCTTCGAAAGGGAGTAAGCACGCTGGATGACCAGCTGATCGGAGGAGACTAAGACTACCCCCACTCCGGCGATGATTTGGCCTTTGGGGCCTGTTCTTGAAGCGCCATCGAAAAACATCCGCCAGACGGAGCTTTCTTCGGTGACGTTTGGTTCTTGGACCTCATCCGGGATGTCTTCATAGAGTCTGGAGGAATCTGGGATGGGGTGCACGGCTAAAAAGTCGGCCAGAGCTTGACCCTTGATGGCTTTTTGTGGAACAAACACCATGTTGTACGGCGTCAACAGGATCTCCCATGTAGCTAGCCGGGAGTTCAATGCTCCTGGCTTCGTCATGATAACCCTGAGCGGATTGACTCGAGAGATGACATGAATTGTCTGGCCCGAGACATAATGGCGAGTCTTCTGGATGGCGAACACCAAAGCCAAACACTCCTTTTCAACGGGGTTGTACCGGTGTCTGGCCCCGATCAGTGTCCTGCTGAGGTAGTAGATAGCTTGCTCGTAGTCTGCATCGCTATTCTGAGCCAGCAAGGCGCCGAGGGAGTGATCCATGGCACGGACATAGAGGAGAAATGGTTTGCCTGCGACGGGTGCCACCAAGACTGGCGGGCTCATCAAGTAAGCCTTGATATCATCGAAAGCTTTCTGGCATTCTTCTGTCCAGACGTAAGAGACTCCCTTCTTTATGAGCTGGGTGAAGGGTTGACATTTTCCAGAAAGGTTTGCTATAAACCTTCGGATGTATGCAAGGCACCTTGCAGGCCTCGAAGTTCTCGGAGGTTCTTCGGAGGGTCCATGTCAAGGATGGCTTTGGTTTTCTCGGGATCGACATGAATGCCTAGTCCAAAAACTTTCCGCTAGAAACCCCGAGGAAGGATTTAGCGGGGTTCATCTTGAGTTGATGCGCTCACATGAGATCGAAGACTGTCTTTAGGTCTTGTAGGTGATCTCCTTTGTGACGGCTCTTGACTGCGATGTCATCAACATAGCATTCAACTGTCTTGCGAAGATGTTGACGGAAGATGGTACTCATAGCTCGTTGGTATGTCGTACCAGCGTTCTTCAAGCCGAAGGGCATCATTGTGTAGCAGAAAACCCCCTTCGAAGTCCTGAATGACGTATGTTTTGCGTCATCGGGGAACATCTTGATCTGGTTGTAGCCCGAATACCCGTCCATGAAAGACATGCGTTCGAAGCCACATGTATTATCGATCATCACATCAGTGATTGGAAGCGGGAATTAGTCCTTCGGGAAAGCAGCATTGAGATCTCTGAAGTTGATACAGACTTGCATCATCCCATTCTTCTTGGTGACAGGAACGACGTTGGCCACCCAATCCGGGTGTTGTTCTTCACGGATAAATCCCATTCCTCTTGATCAATAGCGTTCATGATGTTAGGACGAAAACGCCGCTGTTGTTGCTTTATAGGCTTGGCATCAGGTAAGATGTTAAGCCTATGCATCACGATCTGGGGATCAAGTCCCGGCATATCTTCGTAGCTCCAGGCGAAGACGTCGATATATTCTTTAGTCAGGTCCCTTTAGACTCTTGCTGATGAAGATGGGTTTGGAAGAAGATCCATCCCCAAGGTCGATCTGCTCGACTTCGTCTTCGGTAGGGGGTTCGCGTAATTCAAAACGAGACTCCCACTGTGCTCCTAGGCGTTGAGCCCAATGTTCTTCCTCGAAGAATTCTGGCGTTTGGTCTTCGCCTTCATCTTCTTGAGATTGTGCAGATGCCATGTTGACTGATAGCACCTCCTTGAAGACTGAGCCGATACTGGTATCGGAATCCCAAGTTGATGCTTCGGACGAATGAGAATGTTCTACTTCGTCTGCCTTCGAACTCTCTGGAGTTGCCGGCAACGTGACATAGCCTATCCCCCGTCGCGTTCGATGATAGTAGTCTTGCGGCTTTCCTTTAGGTGTTGGGAGCCGAAGAGGAAGACGTCGACCCTTGCCGTAGTTCAGGCCTTTGTTGCTTTTTAGATTGTAACCCATGTTTTGGATGAGGTACTTTGCCTTGTCTGTGTACCGATAGACTTGTATTCTGCCGGTATCTGGTTCATGCTCGAGTGGCGTGAGGTCTTTATGACGCTCGACTTTGCCGAAGACGATGGATTCTTTGTCTCGATTCTGTGGTGGGACTACGAAACAGACCCCTTGGGACGTGACTACTCGATTTACATGATTGACGGTCGTTATTGGTGTTTGTAACGACCGTAGAGCGTTATCTAATGTATACATGGCATTCCAATGTGGAAGACTAGAATAATTAAAAGACACTCTAATAATTAATGAAACACGAGATTTTGTCCCGCCGGATTACATTGTCCAGAGAGGGTGCATCTACATCAGCAGATATGTATTCCCCTAGCTCTTCATCTGTGAGTATTGGGGTTGATTCGGGAGAGTCTACCGCAGCTTTGACCTTGGGGTCTGAGAGGGCTATGTGGGCCTTCTCCGGCAGCTTGGATGAGACGGATGATTGCGGAGGCTTGCCTTTAAGATGCACCTTCAAAGGTGCCTCAACTGCGCCTTCAGTGATTGGTGCCTTCCCCTGTAGTTTTGCCACAAGGGGAGCCGATATTTGAGGCGGCTTTTCCTTGAGCCGTATCTTCAAGGGAGCTTCAGTAGGTGCTCTACCTAGAGCAGTGGGTGCTTTTCCAGGTAGCTTGATGGTCATGGGAGGCAGCATCTGAGGCGGTTTTCCTTTGAGTCGAATTTTCGAAGGAGCGTCGGGAATCATCTCTTGCTCCATGTCCGGCTCTGCTACCGTTTCTGCTTCAACGTCAACATCATTGGCTTCCCCTTCGTCGGGCGACTTGTACAGGGTAGAATCAGTGAAGTAGGCTTCAACCCCCTTGAAAGGGTCAATGTCCGCGAACTCTGTCCGGATGATGTCATTGGTGGACACGTACTTCATGCATTGGTGGAGTGTAGATGGCACCACCATGTACTCATGCAGCCACGGACGACCCACTAGGAGGTTATAGTTGACATCAGCGTCTACGACATAGCAAGTCACCTCGGTTTGGAGGTTACCGATATGACATTTCAGCCATATTTTACCTAGCGGTTCACTTTTGCTAGCATTAAAACCGCTGATTATGGTGTTGGAAGGCGCCAGACGGTACATTGGGATCCCCAGTGTTGAGAGCAGCGTCTTCGGGATGATGCTGAGGGAAGACCCTGGATCGATCTGAATCCGCTTCACCTTGACGGAACCGACATACCCCGTATAATATAGTGGCCTGTTGTGTCGGTTGTGCTTGAGCAGCATGTCTTGTTGGGTGAAGGTTATGTTGGGGATAACTTCATCCGCACAATAGTAGTGCGTACATGTGGTCGGGGTATCCTCAGGCTGCTTGACCTGACTGATGAAGGATTCAGCATCCTTCAGGGCTTTACCGAGAGCTTCGCGAGTGTCCTTAGAAAGACGAAGGAGCTCAAACAGGGATAGGCGGACAGGAGTACTGGCAAGTTGTGCCAGTATGTCGAAGTTGTGGGGCTTGGATAGCCCCGAAGCATTCTCCTTTCGCAAAGGCTTGTCAAAACGGGCCTCTACATGCCTCTGTTTATTAGCTGCTGGAGGCCTGGATGGCCCCTCTTCCTGGGCAGCAGGGACGGTGCAAGGAGGCACCACCTCGACGATAGCTTCGTCAGGTTGGACGTTCTGATGTGAACGCGTCTGTACAGGAAGTGCCTCTTCCGCAGCGGATGAGAACATGCGGCAAGACTTGATCTTCCTGCCCTTGGTTTTGGAGGCAGAGCGTACCTCCGGTTGAGTAACTTCGGAGACGAGGTCAGGGTGAACCGATAAGACCTCTCCCCGAGATGTGGTAAGTGGGATGAGTCCACTCGCGTTGTCACGAGTAGGTGGTTGGTTGACCACCTCCATTGTCGCCTTTCAGATGGGGATAACGCCATCTTGTGTTGTGGTTGGCGGCAAGGTGCCAATATTGGAGTGACACTAGGTTGGCCGAGACCGTTTTCTCCTCGTAGTCGACGAAGATGACATCCGCATTGATCATGCATTGGATGTAGTTCTTGAGGGCATAACAGTCCTTAGTTGGATGTCCGACAAACCGATGGTAGTGACAGTACCTCGGATTGTCCACTCTCCCAACCTTGTCAGGACGCTTCGGGTTCGGCAACTTGATCTTGTCCCCCTGCTTCAATATCTCGAAGAGTTGCAGGGTGTCTTCATCGTTGAAAGAATAAACCTCCTTTGGCCTTGGTGCCAGTGGAGGCTTCTGAGTAGGTGCTGATGCACCTTTGGAGGCATTGACAGTCAACGCATGCTTCCCCTTCGTCTCTCGTCCAGTGTTGTTGGCTGCAGGCTATTTTTCCTTGTCCTCAAAGGCAGGGAAACTGACTCCCAAAAGACGAGTATTGGACGCCTTCTTTTCAGCTGCTTCGGCCTCGATGATCAATGAACTCCAATCGGGGGGAGGAGTGGAGTTGTGCCAGAGCTTGATTGCAGACAGCATGTTCATGCTGCAGGAGGAGAGGATTGTATGTTCTAGCATGTCCGGAGGCAGTCTGAAGCAGGCTTGTCAGAACCGTTCGATGAATGCTCGAATTGTTTCCTTCTCCTTCTGACGTATCTCTATGAGGGACGCCATTGTCATGTCCTTCCCTCCGTCGTAGAAACGATCGAGGAAGAGACGCGTCAAGTCGTCGAAGGAAGATATGGAGTTGTCGGGGAGACTGCAGTACCAGTCGTAAGCCACTCCTTTCAACGCCCCGACAAATATGTTGGTGAGTAGCGCGTCTTCCTTCGGGAGATGTCCCGTTTGAGACTGGAAGTACATCAGATAGCGACGTGGAGAGTCCTTCCCGTCATATGGCGTCAATGTTTGTAGTTTATATTTGGGAGGATAAACCACTTTGTTCCATTCAAGGGGGTATGGTTGTGGGATCCCCATCTTCTGGCGCTCCTCTTATCTGTTCTTGGAGTCAAAGCGCTCGCGCAAGTCCCTGATCATCTCAACCACGTCTTCCGTGGAGCTGGGAATCGGGGAAGGTGGTACAGCCTCGAGTTGAGCATTTGATGGCTCCGATGTCCGAGGTGCTTCACGGTGATCTGTATCCAAGGATTCCCGTTGAAGGGGTACACTTGATTCTCCATTGGCCCCCGGGTCAGGACCGGTAGCGGTGCCCTGGCAAAAGCTGACCGTATCTCAAACACTGCTTGAGTCAGTGTTTGTATGGAGGCAGAGAGGGTTTTGAGTCCTCCTTCCAAGGTATCCATGTGCTGGACGAGATTTGCTGGCGGCGCATCAGACTCCGCATCCCCAGCTCCCGTCATGTACACCGTCATGACGCGACTGGAAGTGGATGGATCGGTTGAGGCTTCGCTTTCAGCCTCGCTCTCTTGTAGAAGAGGAACTTCTCCAGGAGCTTCGTCTTGGCTACCCCCAGCTATGTTCTGGAGGACACTTTCGTCTTCGGGAGAAGTATCAGCAAGGGCCTGACTATCCCCAGTTCTGTCTTAGAGGACTTCTTCATTTTCGAGATGCAGATCCACAGGGGCTTGACTACCTCCAGCCATGTCCGGGAGGCTGACTTCGTCTCCAGGATGCAGATCCACAGGGGCTTGACTACCCCCAACTATGTCCGGGAGGCTGACTTCGTCTCCAGGATGAAGATCTACAGGGGCTTGACTACCCCTAACTTCTTTCGAGATCTTCTTTCTCCCCCGAGTGCCCTCAAACACTCCTGAGGATGGGACAGTCATCTTGGTCTTCCTCGGCTGGCTCTTGGATGAGGACAAAGTCGAGGAGCTGCCACTCGCCTTCCGAATTGACGGAGTTGGAGACTACGTTGCAAGAAGCAACCTGTAGTTCTGGCTCCACTTCAATTAACACCTTCTTCCCGAGGCGACGTTGGAGGGGTGTTGATGATTGCAGCCGCTGGAACACCGACTGCCTTGATGGTGGGACGGTTGTTTTGCAACAACAGTTGATGGTGACTACAGCACAGGTGTGCCCTGTCAGGGGCGCATTGTGCTTGTCAGTCGACTCTCCTGATCGGCGCTTGTGACTGATCACATTACGCAAATCATTGGGGGAGAGTGCCACCCTCGCACCCCCATCAGGCGCATGGCAAGGCCAAGCGCCGGGGTGGTCAGGTGAATGCTGCGCCCCTTGAACCAACGCAGAAGATACGCTCAGATCAGTAGTGGGGGTACAACATTTACAGTGACTTAAACCAGCCACAGACGCACATCCTAACTAGGCGCTGGGGTTCAAGACCACAGAGTTTGCCTTGCTCGACTTGGTTGCAAACGCAACAATGCGCCCAAGTGAGGCAAGGACTTTGAAGGTCGGCTCGTTTCTGGTGCAGAAGGACCCGAGTCGACCTTATACAGCTTACCATCATCAACGTGCATGATTGTGAGCGCATGCTTCTGGTTTGCTGCCGGCATAGCACGTTTGAGGCGCATGGCCCGTGCCGCCTTGGACTTCTTCGTACCAGCCCGCTGGGGTGCATAGTACTCAGAGTCTAAATTCTCCTCGCCACGACAGCGAGTGAGTCTGTCAAAAACAAAAGCCTTCTGTGGCGCATCTGAGTTATTGTGCAGGGCGTTAGATGTGCCCCTGCTCCGTCGGCGCATCTTCCTTGTCTGAGAAGGAGATGGCTGGGGAATGTGGTCAGCACCACGCTTTCCCGAGAGATGCCGTGCACCGGTGGGCGCATCCTGGCCGCTGAGGATGTCAGCGAGAAGGGTGGACTGCGTTGGTGCATCCCCTTCAGTGGTGGTGCCAGGGGCCTCGACCTTGCGCTGCCTTTAGAGATGAACTCCTCATACGTCTGTGATTGAGGCGTACGACCAGCGTCTTGTGGGAGGAGCCCACCTTCACGTCGTCGGATTGCGACACAGCTTTCTCGGTGGAGGAGAAAGACTTTACCAGCAGAGTCGCCAGCTTGTTTGCCATTAAATCTTTTTATTGCAATTTCAATTACAAACAGAACAGTGTTACAATGTAGGACTTAGATGTAGTCCTAGGAGAACACTTTTGTTTATCTGGGTCCCTGTGTCGATAGAGCGAGTGGTAATACGTTGACTCCGTTGACGATCTGACGACAGTTCTCGGTTCTCTGAAGGTCTGAGTTGCTCTGGGTGCTGGAGCTTGCAGAGAGGAAGAAGACGTTGAGTGTCTGTATCTGCCTCTCTCACTGCGTATCTAAGTCTCTGTCTGTAGGGGTGTGTCTCTGTGTGTGTGGAAGAAGGAAATGATCCCTCTATTTATATCTTGCATGCTGGCTGCACATACGCGCATATGTAGGATGCGCCTGTACGTGGGGACGCCACGTGGTGATTGCTGATGGAGGCACATGGGCGATGCGCTCTGATTGAGGAGTTGAACCCTTCATGTTGCATTTGTGGGCTGCGGCAGAGCTGACACGTAGCAATGGAGAGGATCTTTCAGTTGCTGAGATCTTGGGTGATTAGCACCCCTTCATCGGCTGAACTGAGTCAAAGGACATGTGGCGCGTATCCGTAGATCAAAGATCTCAGATTTGGTGGAGAGTAATCTGACTGGATGCGCCTAGAATTGGGTGCATGAGTAGACCTTGGCTTGTTACCTTTAGGAGTCACGAACCAGTCTGGGAGCATGGCTTTTGAGGCGCATGCGGGGCTTCAGTAGTGACTTGACCTATGTCTTTAGGGATTAGAGAAAAGTCTGAGGCGCATGGCTTTTGAGGCGCATGTAGAGATTTGGGCGCATGGCTGCGGAGGCGCATGCGAAATGGTTGGGCGGCCACGTGGCTTGTAACCGCCGGAGAAAAGTAATGATGATGCTGACGTCAGCAACGTTTTGTTTTCTGAAAAAGCTGTCAACTGTTCAGTCCTCGGGGACTGGCTGCTGTCGTGTCAGACTTCAGCATTTAATGTTCTTTGACGGGTGATGGGCTATTGAGTGGGCGCGTCGATCTGCGTTCCACTAGGCGCATAGGGGCGCATGGGGCGCATCCTTATAAGGCGCTTGATGCTGATGGGCGCGTCTGCATGATGTGCGGCCTGACCGGCGCATCCGTTTGCATGACACGTCTTTATTGGTCCGACTGTTACGTTCTTCGAGTGCTTTAAATAGCCATTTTGACTTGGCCGAATTCGAAGCGTCAGGTTCATCACTATAAATGCAAATTCATTGCACGGGATTCGGAGAGCCAGCCACTTGGCGCATGGGTTGATTTGCCCGGCCTATAAATAGTGGCAAGAAGAGAGTTTGCTTCTCGTTCTCTCACGTCCTCCCGAAATAAACTTGTTTGCTCGAGCTCTTGCTGTTGACGAGATGCTCCCGAGGGTGAAGATGCCACGACTTGTCTTCGTTCATGCGCTTGAAGGTGACTGTTACATCCAAAAGTCGGAGTCGAGGGCTTCTGAGGCAGGCGGAAGGTGCCTGTTGCAACCAAAGATCGGGATGCTCGAGCGTCGTCTCCGTTATGCTGGAAGAGCCGCATATCAAATTGTGGTGCTCCCGGTCTTTCTTCTGTCAGAGTGGGTGTTGCCCATTCTAGTTGTGTTGAAAGCCTCCTTTTGTCGCGGATCGATTGTGGTGCTCTCCTCTTCCTTAGGCTTTGGAGAGCTCTTCCTCCCGCTAGGGTGGGGTTGATCGCCCACCCTTGTTCTGCTCAATAAATGCTTTATTAGTCGAAGCATTTGATCGGGTCGAAGTATGGCGCATATGCTGAGACTTCATGATGCACATAACTGAGACTCTGAGAAGATGCGCCTGACTGAGACACTGAAGTGAGGCGCCAAACTGAGACGCTGAAGAGATGCGCCTGACTGAGACGCTGAAGAGATGCGCCTGACTGAGAGCGCATGGCGGTTGCTGCGCCTAGCTGTAGACTTAGGGTCTTTTCTTTGTAGAAATTCTTCTTTGTAAAGCCTTTTTAGACATGTAATAGACTTTTATATAAAATAAAAATCTTTTTTTAATGTCTATGCTTTTACTGTTTGCTGTGCCAAGTACTTCATCCCTGGCGCATGTAATGTTAGGCACATAGGTTTTCTGGTCCTGAAATTCTATGCTTCTATAGACACCCCCTGTGTTTGTCGGTGGCAGTCCTCCAAACGAGGGTTTTCTTGCAATGCTGGCGAAGATTGCCGGGCTGGAAGAGCCTGTCTTCTTTCCTCTCTTGTCGGAAAGAACCTTCGAGGTTGAATTACAGGAGGTGACAGGAAATTCCTCATCTCCCGGAATTTGCACCTGTTTCTGAAGTTGTTGTTGGAAGGGTGCTGACAGCTGTAGTCGTTGGAAAATGGACTGCCGATCTTCAGGTGCTGCTGACTTGTCGTAGCAGTAGTTGATAATGACTTGGGTGCAACGACGTCCAGAGAGGGGTTCGTCGCATGCCAAGGTTGCTTCCTTCTCCCTCCGTTTGTGAGTAATCACCTCTCGCATGAGTCATCTGCCCATCTCTCTTATGCGGCCTCTTCCTTGTCCGCATGGATTTTCCTTGTGCCCCCAAAAACTCATCAACGTAGTGTTTTCCTTTGCTGGATTTGGGGACAATGGGGTTATCTGCGGTCGGAAGCAAGGCCGCAGGAGAGTCTTGGCCACCTTCGTGGGCCGCAAAAGTATCTTCTTCGAGAACCTGGTCGGGGGCAATAGTTTTACGCTTCGACATGTTGTGGACTCTCTTTGGGTTAGCTCGCTTCTGCGATGGGCCGGTGCTCCCTTCAGAGAGCATTCCTTCGAATGCTCGTTGGTCAAATCGAACCACGAGCACTTGCTGCGAAGAGCCGAGCTTGGACGCGTCATATTACATCACCAACTTCTCATCAGAAGAGAAGGATGTCCCCAGTAGAGTCGCCATCGTGTTTGCCATTAAATATCAAGCACAACAAAATTACAGATGAATTGAACTTGATTGCAAACTCGCTTGTACAAGAGAAAGCCTAGAGAGAAAGCCTAGGAAACAATCTAAGTACAATTGTTTAGTTTTGATTCTGGGGGGGTGACGATAGAGGCTTGGGAAAGTGTAGCAACTCTGCCTTACTCCTTGGACTATCTGACGCGCTCCTTGCTCTTGAAGAAATTGTCCTTCGTGGGTTACTAGCCTTGGATTGCCAACCTTATCCCTGGGTGTGATACCCTGCTATTTATAGTGTTTTCTGCAGTAGCAGATTTTTGGGCCGCATAAAGGGCCACGTGGCCACGTGTCTCTCACAACACACAAAGACTCGATCTCGGGGCGCCAGCTGGTGGGGGTTGTTGAGATTTTGTTGTAGCAAATCTGGGTGGTTGAGACTTGGTCAGCCTGCCACGTGTCTCATTGCAAGATAGGATCAGTCTGCTTGAGTCATTTTGAGCCGCATAGGCCCTTCAATGTTCGGCCATGCTGGGGCCGCATAAGACTCATGCGGCAGTTTTCCTTAGTCCGCATGTAGCTTGAGGACTTTTGAGTCGCATAGGTTCTTATATTCTGGGCCGCATAAACTCATGCGACTCATATTACAGTTACCCTTGGCCGCATGAAGTACATAGATTGAGCCGCATAAAGTTTATGCGGCTCGGGTCGCAGTTTTTTTGGCCGCATGGCCATGTCCAGTTTAATCATGTCTTATTTTCTTTTTGTCAAAGTGTCAGAGTTGTCAGAGCTGTCAGTCTTGCCAGAGTTTGTCAGCTTTATCAAAAGGATTGATCAGCTTGGCCGCATAAGTAACTATTCTCTTCTACGGCTCAAAAGATCAGTCTGGTGAAGATGGGCCGCAGGAGGCATACTGAGTCTGTCATGCGGCTCTTCTTTATGCGTGTCAATATGTTCTAGGGTATTCATGTGGTCAGTTGTGATCCACATGAACCCCATATTTTCCATGCTTCTACAGGAACCAAGTTTAAAATATAAGCTGCAGTCTCTAAGGCATATCCCCAAAACGAATCTGGTAAATCCGAATAACTCATCATTGATCTAACCATCTCCATAAGAGTTATATTCCTTCTTTCGGCTACACCATTCTGCTGGGGCGTTCCAGCTGCAATCAATTGGCATGTAATCCCAGATATGCTTGTTCGGCTATACCCCTTTGTTGTAAAAGGCCTTTTGGTCATTTACCTTCCAAGCAGGATTCACAGACTGGTAGTGCCTACATTTCCAATGAACTCAAAGGTCCATCTTCAACCAGTCTTTGAATCCTTCTTAGGTTAATATGCCCCAAACGCAAGTGTCAAAGATATGTTTGGTTCATACAAGAAGGTTATTTTCTCTTATTTAAGTTAGATGACATATTATTCATTTCCATAAGTTGCATTATGGGCGAAATAGGATTAATGACATACAGATTATCAACTAATACACCAAAACAAATAAAATGTTTATTCTTTCTAATAACGATATTGTCATTAAAATAAGCTAAATATCCATCTTTAACTAACATAGAAATAGAAATTAAATTCCTTTTAAGTAAAGGTGTATAAAGACAATCTCTCAATGTCAAAGACTTATTTCTACCAAAAGATAAAGTAACATCTCCTAATGTAACAGCCGCTACTTTTGTAGCGTCACCCATGAACAAGCATATCTGTCCATCACTGAGATGCCTAGTTTCCTGGAACCCTACAATCTATTGCAGACATGATTAGTGGCCCATGTATCTACACATCGGGGGCCTGGAGATAACACCGCTAAACATGTTTCAACTATTAGTAAATGAGATATACCTTCTTTGTTCCGTTGTTTGAGAAGTGTATAGTCACTCTTCTATTGTCCTGAGCTTTTGCACTTGAAACATTTGCCTTTCGGCTTTTTCACAGCTCCTTGAGGTCACGTGCCCTTCTTTGCTTAGTTTGCTTGTTTATGAATGTTATTCTTCTTCTTACCGCCTTTTGGCTTAGAAGTAGAAGCCTATTCAGAAACAAAAATATGATCACTCTGCCTAAAGAGAGATTCAGCATCTTGTATCTCTTTTACAAGTTCTGCCAAACAATACAACCTTTTCTTCATATCGTAGTTAAGGCAAACTGTCAAAACTTTTAGGCAGAGTCCCAAGAATGATATCGACCTAGGATTCCCCATCGGTTTTAGCTCCAAGGATCTCCATCTCATTCTGATGACCCATCATCTTGAGAATATGGTCCCTTACTGGCGTACCTTCAGCCATTTTTATATTCATCAAACACTTTATAGCAAACTGCCTAGCTGCTCTACTCTGATGTCCGAAAAATTCCTTGAGGTTATACATCATGTCATAAGTTGTGGCCATGACCTGATGGTGATGTTGCAGTACATGTGACATAGATGCCAGAATGTAACACCATATCATCTCATCTGCCTCTTTCCACTTCTTATCGGCCTCTTTGACCTCTTCATCAGAGTTAACATCAGGCTTAGGTGGGCATTCCTCAAGTACATATTTGTACTCCTCAGTAGTCAGGACAATGTCCAAATTATGTTTCCAGTCAATATAATTAGGTCCAATAAGTTTATTTTCTTTAATAATCACCATAAGTGGACTGAAAGAACCCATTTTTAAAATCCTGAGAATCACATAAATATAAATTATGTAGGGCAAAAAAAACTTCTTGAATTAATTAAATATTGATTCCCTCAAAACAATAATAAAATTCACCAACACCTTGGACACCACAAATTTAGCATGCCACGATAGTGTGGATGTATACAAATTCAACTTTGTTCAAGTAGCTTTTTCTTATTAATTTTACTCTCATGTCAACATAACTTTATGAAAAATAAAATTAATATGTTGGTCTTTCTCTGGTTATACAAGTAATAGCAGCGACTCTGGTGGAAAGGATACCATTATTTGTATCTAAGTGTATACCATTACTTAATACAGAGTCCATTACCTTGTAATGAGTTCCTTCAGGTGGAGAAGTGAACACATACTTGTTCGACATAACAAAAGGTTGAACGAACTTTTTGCTTTATTGAACGTACAAGGTACCTGTGTACAAAGAAGGAAGTCCTAAACAGGATATTCTAAGTACAGGGAAAAGAGGTTTCTGGGAAGTATGACGGTGAAGATCGAGCACTGCAGTGTCTCCTTTACTCCGTTGATGACCTGACAACGAATCAACCTTGCTCTGGCTCTCTGGCGCCTTTGATGGAACTCTGGGTCACCGATCAAGACGCTGTCTGGAGGAGAAGATCCCTTGGAGGGGTTGTTCTTCTGTTGGTGGGTTGGTGGATTGTTTCTTCTTAGATGAAGGTTGTCGATCCCTTTAAGTTGAAGGAGAACTCCTTCTATTTATAGAGAACCGAGCACATATGCGATATGCATTAGGGTTCCTAAGATATAAAAGAATCTGCCATCATTGCATGGTACAGGCTTCTACGACGCTAACACGTGGCGGACATCGAGATTCTCCTCGATCGAGATCTCTGGTGGTTATCAACATAACCGAAGGAGGTGACACGTGGCGAGTGCCGATTTGCTTGCTCGGATACAGTCGAGTAAATCTTGAAATTTCATCCTAGATTTAGAGTCTTATTGATCCTCGTCTAAGATTTAAATCAATCTGATATGATATCAATCATGATTTAATCCCAACCTTTTCTGCAAGAGGCGGTTTAAGCAAACCAATTGGGGTAGACCCGTGCTT